>OZ020169.1:330000-683000 GCA_963971145.1 Sussaba pulchella
TTTAATTTTAAGATCATTTTGTATGTTTAAGGTCCGTGGAGCTCAACATTTTAACCATTCGTCTCGGTTATTGTGGAGCCCATCGATGGAGACCCCAAGGCCGTAAAGTCAAAATTGAATGAAAAAAAAAGAAAATACTTTTGTTCGTTTTGAATACACAAAACTCATCCCTGGCTTACCTCCTATAGTCCAGAGATAGGCATTTATGAAATGAAAATGTACCTCAAGTACATATTCAGCCGATGAATGCCTATCCCAGTAATAATAATGATATATTTCAACTCCCGAATCGGGAAGTTTCTTATGTGGCTCGTACAGAGTCGCACAGAAAATGAACATAGTCATATGTATTACTAACCATGGGCCCCCTAATTTTTTTAGCGGCCATGATAGTGCCGCTCAGTTGCAGCCTTCCAAATTTTTATCCTCCCGTGTTGATTCTGTTTTTTTTTTCAAATATATTTTTTATGACTCGCTGTGCGTAAGATGCTGTGGATACATACATTTACGCTTACTTCGTTCGCGTCAAACTGCATTTACGCACCTTGCGACATAAAAATGTGTACGATACTCGTGCGAAAAAAGGTTTTCGCACTTGTATCATAATGTACTATTTCTTGTTACTAAAAAACTGCTCAACCAAATTGGACTAAAATCTGATCAGCTTTAAGTTACATCGGGATGCGTCGATTGCATAATCGTTCATGCTGATCGCATTATTAGTTTCGGAGAAAACGTTAATGAAAAATTTGATTACATACGTACATACGCACACGCACGCAAGCACGCGCACGCACACACACACAATCACTTTGCTCAAAATAGGTCAAAACGACTCCAAAGAACTTGAAACGTGAAGATCTGTCAGAAAATCGATTTTCGATTTCCGGGGTCATAACAATAACTTCGGTTAAAAATCGGGAATTTAATAAATAGACTCGTGATTCATTTGATCTGAGAGAAATCATTTATCGCGCATGGAGCATTCTTCCGAACGCATTTTTCGGACAGATGAACCGGTTTTGAGTCGGGGAAGGGTTTTTCGTCAGTCATACCAACGTTTTGTGAAAATTATACCTACCCATATCTTATCTGTAACATTTAAGTTATTGCGAAAGTGAGTCGGAAGTGAGCAATACTTTCAATCATGTAAACATTGACGTTTGTTCTAATTGATAATTAAATTAACCACAAAATGGCGTTTTCCATTGCTCGTGACGCGCTGACAATGTAATAGAAGAAGTACCATGTTTGAATTAAAAATTAAAATATGATTCTTCTTTCGATTAATCGTGTTATCAGATTTTGATTTGCTTGCGGGACAAGTTTGTGCAGCACATTTTTTAGTTGAGAAACTGAAAACTTTTTAAAGTTCGAACATTTTCATCGTGTTTTTTTGTCAAATTAAATTTGATGTTTCCCATCGAAATATTCTCATACTCGAACGAGAATTTTCTCAGTCGAGTCACTTCTACTAAAAAAACATTCGTCCTACCGAGGTCTACTACCTCACCAATGATTCGCATCAATTGGACGATGTTCACAAAGTTTGATACAAACATCAGTTATAGATTCTTACGACAGCAAACGCCACGTTTTATCAAGACAAATACAAACTTCGGCGCTATCATGGGTGAAAACCAAAAGAATTTTTAATGAGATTGTTGAATGAGAAATTAATTCTTAAAACTAACTTTCACGATTTTCTGAATAACAAGTGAAAAATAAATATGAATATTTTTTGACATGTATGCCAGGATGGTGAGATATACAACTCACCGTTCGGTAGGTCCTTTTTTGTCCAGCGTGCTTTCCCGGTCGACCTTCGAGATCAACGTGGACTGCGTGGATAATGTCGAAGAAATTTTCGACTATGGCTACTTTTTTGTATACTCTTCCCGCGGGCACCGTTCCTTCCGCACCATTCAGCGCCTGGAACATAAAAAATGTAAAAAAAAGTTTAATAACAGGCTATTGTGCTTGCGATATCGTTACAATTATCAATATTAAGTTTGTGATAAACCGATTGAGTTACATTTCCAATCGAAACGATAGGTCCAAATATATAAATTTCCCTCAATAAAATATAGACAGCGAAAGAGAAACGCAGAGTGGCGCCATCGCGTGGAGAGTATTTTACTCTCCGAAATAAAGTACACAAGGTTCGACAGAATTCTCTCTCCTTGAGGTTAATTGTTATCAACGCTGGATACTGGGATTCCTGTTTTACCGACTGCTGTTCGTATGGCTCGAACTACGCAGGACTAAGCACGGCGCTTGGATTTTTGGTGGTCCTACTCATGTGCTCGAACGACATTACAGATTCCGAACGGGCTGGATGAAACGGGATCGCTTTCCCGGTCGATATTGCAGTCCGCGTGAACATGAATGGTAACTGTGTAAGGAGAATTTTCAGGCCGCTCGGTGACTCGGTTCCGAATACGAGCGGCAAAGCTTCTACCTCGGTCGACCGTACATGCAAATTTTGTTTACATTGTGGCGAACGCGGGACAAAGATCATTGCAATGAACCTACACAGCCACACAGATTGATCGCCGAGGCACAAAGGAGATCTTATTATTCGCTCATCGACTCTTATAACGACTTTCGCCGAAATTTAGCATCGAAGCTCGATGCGATGTGCTACAATTACGGCTAGATTCTTTCGCTCCAGCGTCATTGGTAATGTTAGCGCGTCTTCACTCACACTCATTGCCTTTCAGATAGTTTAACTCATTACTTTCGAATTATCTTATTCTTCGGATTGTTCCGATAAGTCAATTTGTATTATCCCGGTTGGCTCTGTTTCTGGCATGCAATGCAGCTTGCTCTAATAGCGGTACTGTTGGCACTGCGGACACCCGGTGCAGATCGGAGTTCCGCATATTAGATGTTCCGACAGATCAATAAATCGAATTAAATAACCGCGAAAAGAATCTTTTCAAACCGCGGCGTCGCTTTGGCTGTCAATGTTTTGAAAGATCACAATTCCGAAAATGTTTAGAACGTTTGAGGTATGTTTAGGTTTTTTGAGGTATCGTGGCGTAGCTCGTTCGATCGCGTGAAGATGGCAGCAATTTGTAGGCTGATAGATAGATTTGGGCAATCCTTTTACATTGTCTTGGCGTACAGCCGTTCATTGCATTGTGACGGCCGATTGGGGCCTGTGGAAGTTTTGAACCGCTAGCGGTTTGGTTTTCGAGATTGTAATTTTTTGGGATATTGACAGTCCGAGCCATGCCGATTCGGAACATTTATTTTCGGAGGGTTCTAATTCGATTTATTGACCTGTCGGAACATTGGATATCCGGAATTTTGACCTGCAGCTCAGACACTCAGCTTTTCCAGATGAGTGTGTAACGGCCACGACCCCCCCCCCCCCCTTAATTAGAATTAATGTGAATTAAATGATTTTCAACACTAAAAATACATCGTCAAGCCGAAATTAAAGATAATATAAATATCAAATGCAAGCATCTGTGATTATTCATTTTGATTCAAAACCACATCATCGACCCCATTCCGGGCGAACCTAATACAAATAGAAACAATATTAAAAACAAATCTAACGAACGAGTAAAAGATTTATTACAAGTTGAGCACCTCTAGTTCCAACAGTAAAAATATTGTAGGCACAATTGGAACCACCCTTATTATACCGAATGGAAATGAATAATTCAGACTCGTATGAAACTTTTATTATGCGGCTATTCATTTGCGGTGTATTTCGTTCAACATATAATCACGACTCTTCAGAATATCCGTTGCCGAATTATGTTTTCGAAATTGAATCTCCGGGAAGGGTGAATGATCATACGAATATTAATTGAACGGGCGGAAGGCGCCACCATAAGGTTCGCGGGACACACCGGACCCTCGACGGACCGTTCTATCGACCCCCTGCCCCCTCTCGCTCCCCGTTCACCGGAACCCCCAACCTTAAGACTCGAGAAGTTTGCCGCGCGTGCGCGACATTATTGTATTTCCTTAAACACCTGTTGAAGGATGAAGTTGGAACTCGTGGGAGCTTACAGAAGTGCCGGCTCGGTTAAGGGGTTGCGGTCAGAGTGTATAACAATGCCGCAACCTGATTTGCGAACTGAGAAAATACGCTTCGGTTTAGACATGAGCTTGCCACCGAACCATTGACTCTTTAAATACCATCAAAATACAACACCTTGATACATCATATTTCATTTTCGGTTTTAGCGTACATACATTGCCTCCATGTGTCTGTGAAGCGAAACCGAATGGGGGCAACGTATGGAGGCAAAACCGAATGAGCCCACTAAATGAGTTTTCATGACATAACGATTATACGTTGCAAACGCTCCACCACCGCGGACGAATCTATTTAAAAAACTAGGGGGACTATGGTTAGTGATGACTATGGATAGTTGTGCCCATGGTTAGCAGTGCCTATGGCTAGTAATCCCTACAGCTATTTATGTTTATTTTGTGTGACTTTTACGAGGCGCACAAGTAACTTACTGATTTGCGAGCGAAATTCTTGAATTATGTTTTTTACAAAAAACTAAAAAACGACTGTACCAAATTGGACCAACGTCTAATCAGCTCTGAGTTACAGCAAAATACATCGATTGCATCATCGATCAGTCTGATCACGTTATTAGTTTTAGAGAAAACGTTAACGAAATAATTTTGAATTATGTTTTTTTTTAAACTAAAAAACTACTCGATCGAATTGGACCAAAATCTAATCAGCTCTAAGTTTTAGCGAGACACATCGATCGCATCATCGATCATTACGATCGCGTCATTAGTTTTAGAGAAAACGTTAACGGAAAATTGATCACATACGTAAATACGCGCGCGCGCACACACACACAAACATTTTGCTCAAAATAGACTAAAATTACACCAATGACCTCGAAACGTGAAGATCTGACGAAAAAACAATTTTCGATTTTCGGGGTCATTACAATAACTTCCCTATAATCGGGAAGTTAATTATTATTTTGAGTTCACACTCGGTTTTTGGTTCTTCTCAAGGTAGCAGTCTTCGGTAAAACTCAAATCGGCTGCAACTTATGGATTAAAAAAACACCGTTGGACTTATTCGGTTTTACCTCTAATCCACACATATGAACTTATTTGGTCATGTGTTCTGAGATTGTTTGCCAATGGGATACACTCGAGCCGGTAGTTTGCGTTTACAAAAGCAGCGACTGTACCCCTTTCCCTCCAAAGGAGCACGGTTTACTTCCGCCCATTTACCCGTAAGATTAAACACAATATTTCATATAAATAACTTCAAATTTAATTCGTAAACTTTTTATTTCATACTGGTTGACTTATATGAAGTTTTAGAACGTCCTCTCTTATCTGATTGATGATGATAATCTTTGTTTTTTTATAATGATCAATTTTACCATAAAGAGAGTGGTTTCATTTGGTTTTGCCCACCAACGACCAACAAGAGGTGCGTAATGGAATTCGATTGTACCAATAATAAAGTTTCAGAAAAAACTCATTTAAAGAAATATGACCTGCGTCGTGTCGCATTTTTAACGGAAAAACGGTGGACTTCTTCGGATTTGCCTTTAAAATAAACTTCTTTGGTTGGGCTTATCGAGTTCATTTTTCCTTGTATGGGCAACTTTCGACATCCCCATGTCTCAAAACGTCGCTTATAATCTAAATTACAATAATATCACTTAGGTAATAGGATTTGTTCGAGGAAAAAATGGATTTATTAGATTTTGCCCTTCTTGCACCACATGTATGCGTATCTCATAGTGTTCGGAAAATGAACGATTTTGTAATCATGCATTTAATGACATTTTGGTTAACTTCTCGGGCAATCTAACTATGCGGTTCAATTGACATGATTCCGGAATGATTAGCAAGCCCACAAACTAGGAGCAAATATTTCAATCTGAAAACCTTAAAATACCTTTCAACGGACAATCTCTTGTCCTACTCAAATCCTAATAATCTTCTCACTACAATTATCATAACAATAAAAATGTCCGGCTAATAATCAAACAGAACGTCCAGAGTGACGCAAAATTATCAAAATAGTTTTGCTTATTGCCAATTCGAAAAACCCCTGTACATTGTTTGTATCTCTAACCGCCGATTTCGATAAGCCCATCGAAATATTTTTAGTCATAAAATTCAACAGTTAACAGTTACCACGCGCGAATAAAGCTACGCGTCACAATAATCCGTGGCGAGAATTTCCGTGCGAACGAGAAACATCGATTTTGGTGAATAAATCTATTTTACAAAATCTACAAATGTAAACAAATATTGTTGTACGATGTTACGCTGGCAAAAAAACAATAATTCACACAGTACGGACCGTACCTTTTACGGATGTATGTACGCGAACCGCTTTTTTTTTTTTTTTTGGGTAGGAGTGATAATGGCCTTTGGCATTTTGAGTGCTGGTATAAAAAACGATAACGTATGGATGGGTGCATCACGCACGTGTACGAATTAAAGCTCTATTGGGTGCTCTCGGATACGCGTATATAGAGGTGGCGGATAGAGTGAGACACATTTAAACAGAGAAAGTCAGTCACTCTTCCTCTCCGTCTTGCTCTCACACATTCATAGTTACGTAGCGTTGGATGATCGTGTGCTGGATTGAGCAGGGGTGAGTTTCACAGCTGAACGCACGAGGCGTGTGTTCGGCATCCTGTCGCCTGCCGGTCGCTTGCGTCACGCAACGCGTATCGGACTATAACGAGCGTGTGGTAGATGTGCGAGGTCGACTGCTCTAACCAAACCCAGCATGCGTAACCAGTACGTAGCTATATATCGACACCCCTGTGCCGGGTTAATCGGCGCCCGCCGAACCCGGCACATTTGTACGGGGAATTTAAGTCCAAGTCGATTTTGTCGAAGCCCTTAATAATAATAATGCAAAAAGTATGAATATAAAAATGATAATAATTATCATTATTATATGTGCACCATCGTTATTACTATTTGTATTATTTATGTATTCAATTATTTCTATTATATATATTTACATATATTCGATCGGCATTCTCGGGAATTTTGAAAAAGAAAATAATTGAATCAACATGAGATCTGCTTTTATTCTGACGATGTTTTTAGCGGTACGAAATCACTGGTGCAGAGACCAAATGAATCTTAATTACGACTTAATTATCCATGCGACTGATTGGGATAACACAAAATAATTGATTGATATAACAATTACGAAAATCGTCATAATATTCGTTCATGAAATTCCAATTCCAATCTTTTGACGGTTTTTAATATCATCGATCAATCGGTAAAGCGACATCAAATTTCCGCGCGAACTATTGAAATTCGACTTGCATTGAAACAATGAATTGTACCAACGTATGAGTTCAATCATATCATGAAAACAAAAAAAGACCTCCTGAACTTACGAGTCGATGTTGCAGCATTACAGGATGAGCGACCGGCACGCAAACCACAATAATGGTCAAGTTTCTATACACACCAAAGGATAAATTAAGAGTAAACACATTTATGACACGCTGCGCGTAAACGCACCTTGTGACATAAAAATTCGTACGAAAAACGTTTTCTGGACTCGTGTGATTGCAACACTCGCCTTCGGCTCGTTCTGCAAACTCACACTCGTCAGAAATATTTTTTTCGTACCAGTGTCATAATGTACTATTATGAACACCGGGGTGGTTCTTATCCGGGTCATTTACGAATTTTGATTGCGCCGGGGTCTCAATCGATTTCCAAAATAAAAGTAAAAATATTAAGCCTAATTCGAGCTTTCTAGTTCAATTCAACCCATATGCCTCAACCAGGTGAAGTTTCCCATAAAAAAAACATGCATTTCGTCTACTTTCCGATGATTGTATTAATGGACGCTTAATTAGTCCTAAAAAATCCAATACCGTATGAAACTTACGAGTATGAACCCTACTTTGACGCAAACATTACACACACGTTATCGCACGACACGTCTGCACCGTTGCACTGACGATTATCATCCAATTTATTTGTTCAATCTAATTCCATTTTATTTATCCGCGAGCTTGATATTCTAGTCATTCCAAAATGATTCGAACAAATTTGATAATAATCGTCAGAAGGATGTTGTAAAAATTGTATGAAATTACCTATATTTTTTTCGTGATAGTCAATACGCGTCAATTTCATATGGTATTGGAATTTTCCAGGAAGAAATAGTCGACCTGCCAATGTGATTACCGAAAAATAGAAAAATTCCATGTATTTTAAACGAAAAACTTTGCTTCGAATCAGCCCGTAGTGGGAGTTACACTAGGCAGGTGAAATAAGGTTCAAAATTTCGTGAGTTCAAAAATTCGAAATTAAATTTAATCGATTGAGACTTTCACGCGATCAAAATTCAAAAATGATTTAATTGAGAGCCACCCTCATTTATGCATAGGTATGTTATTTCGAAGCTTTTTTTCTAGTTTCTGTCGGCTGGCATAGTTCCATTTTGTTAACGCTATGTACCATGTGCGTGAAACAAACCGTTCAAAAGAGGATTCGTGACAAAATGTCGGTCTCTCGATAACGCGGTTACCGAGCGCGGATGGGGGTTGAGGGATTCGTAGAGGGGAAGGGTGGGTCAAAAATGTGGAGGTACGGTAACGAGAGGTCTCTGGCATGGTGGAAGCTGATGCCACGGCTGGAGTTGTCGTATACCGGATCGACCGCATTCCCTGGGTTTACCGATTGTGATCGATACGCGTACACGGAATTCGATACGTGTATCGATGAATGCCCCGACGTCCTGTGTTCCACAGCAGGGGGTTTCGCCGTTTCCGTCTATGAGGCTCGAACGTCAATGTGCCACGTAGGTATTTGTGTATGGCACGAGCCCATTGTGGTCGCCGATACACGCGAGGCCAAGGGACAGAACGAGGATGATCGACCGAGTTATCGCGGTGAAGGTCGTGCTTGCCACGACTGATAACGTGAAATCCACCCTTCTAACGCTCCATCCCAGCATCCTCATCGATCCCACCAGGCATGTATCACGTATCGATCGTTTATGCGTCAATGAGAAAATCACAATCAAAGTGGGCACCGATTCATCGAACCAGCGATTGACCCGGCAATGGTCATTGTGACGAAATTATCGTGTTTTTTCTTATTCATTGAAAAACCCGGAAAATTTGGAGGGTCGTTTAGCTACCATAGTATGTAACTACCCATTGATGATAGAGTTTGTCGATTGATGAAAGTGCTCGAAATATTGGGTTGGGATCGGAGTTTCGAATGTTCTATGTTCCGAAAGCTCATAAGTTCGGCTTTCTTATTCGAATAGCAATTTTTCGAAATGGCAAATATCCGAATCTTTTTTGTCGCGAATAGATAATGTAGTGACATTCGAAATTCCAACTGGTCATATGTCCAACAGGTTGATAGTTCAAATCAAAATGTCCTAAGCAGAAATGTTCCGAATCGAAATGGGTCTGACTGTCAATGTTCCGAACAGACAAAATCCAAAAAACGTGTCGATAATTATAGTGGTATGGCTTTTTTGACTGCACGGCTGCAATTCGGAAGGAGATAGGATCGGTTTGGCCGTCGATGGTGCTTGGTTTTCGAAATCTCGGTTTTTTTTTTCACAACTATAACACATCGAGACTTTGTCGCGTGGGCTGTCGATACCGTGCTCGCTCGAAACATCGACAATCGGCGTCGAAACAATGTATTTTAGTAATTTTGCACCGTCGGGACTTTGAACATTCGGAGCTTCGATCTGCACCCGAAAGATTTTGAAAACGAATTTCTCGATACAAGATATTCTGAAATGTATGTGATTATGCGGTAACTTGTTTTCTTATAGGGTTGTTGCACGCAAACCTTGCGGGTCGCTTACCCAGCTATTGGCATGTAAGTAGTAGTATAGCTGATGGTATAATTTCTCAATTAGCAAGACCAATTAAAATATTTTTACAAAAAAATTCTGGAAAGAGCACGTTTTCAAAATGTTTTGATTATCGAATAATTTTCGTTCTTTCGTGTTGCTGCGGGCAACTTGTATAGCTCGCGCACCTCTCCATTGTCATGTGAATCTGCGGCACAACGTCTTAAGGTGATGTGCTTGATCGGTAAGAAAATCTGCAAATCGTTGTTCTCGCCCACAAGTCAATCCCCATAAAAGACAAAAACGGTTGATCGTGTATCTGAATCCTGCAGTTCAACCCTTGAATGTACGATATTTTGTTTACAGTTTCTATTTATCAATTACTACGAAGAAAAGAGTGTATATTAAGGGAAAAATAAAAAAATAAAAAAAAATTATGAAAAAATTATTAAAAATTATTCAAAAACATCTGCGTCGCATGAATGGTGCTCACTGTAAGCAAATACATTTAAGCGGTTCGTTGCCTTTTGCCTACAATGCTTAAAAAGCATCCAAATGTACCTGCAGTAAATATAGAGCCAGACAATATATGTTGCCAAACGGCAACACGACGCATTTAAGGGTTAATCGTTCTTGTATTTTGTCGGAGAGAATCACGGTAGTGGATAATGATACATAAGGGTGGCTCCAACTATCTCCTTCGTATTTGGGCAATCTGCGAGAGACAGCGGACATCACCTTGAAACTCCCAGAACGCATCGATTAGACGACTACCACAATAAAATGGCTCAGCGTTGGAACGGCTTATCGACGTACCAGACTTTCATATCAGTTCAACGTTTCAAAGTTTATTTCGGACGCGCGGCTTGCGACAAATCAAAGTCGGAATTGGGAATCCCGGAAGAGTCGAGAATTTCCGGGCTCTTCAACGCCGGTGCAGCGTTTCACTCGTCCGCCATCTCGTATGTTCGAGAGTGTCGGGATCGACGCGGAGAGCCGGATATCCGAGAACCGGGAAAAAAGGTCATGAGAGGCGAATCGCTCGCGGCCGTTTGGCTCTCGATAGCTCAGGACGGAACATCTTGTCCGGAATTTTCGTTTTCAGTCGAGACGACGAAAAATAAAAAATAGAATAATTCAAAGCTACGAGGGGTGACCGAAAAAAGGTGTGAACGCGATATCAAAGGATAGGATTCAAAGTTTCTTCTAAGTCCACTATGCAATTAGTCGGCTTACGGCTTAGAATCGCAAGAAGCTCCTTGAGATTCCACTAAAAAATTATGGGATTCTGGTGAAGTATTACGACTTACTTCGAACGAGAACAGTAACATCATCATTACGGATATCGATAAAGTACAATAGGATAAAATAAAAGAATATTGCTTTAATATCCGTCAACAAAAAATGTAGTTATTCGAAAAAAAGAAAAATATCAATAGTCTCTAACACTGCAATCCTTAACTTTCGTGTTGAACACTATAACCTCCATGAATGTTCTTAAAACCATGACGACACAGTATTTAATCGACGATTATTTTCCGATCAACTAGTGTCAATAATTTTTTCAAAGTAACGTCCCATTAATGAAAACACACAGATACCAATAAATAATGACATTTTCCGTAACTTTTTGCCGTTTCACAACGTCAATGGCAATGCACCTCAACGTCATGTGTACGGCGTCGCTCGTAGTTTGCATTTAAAACGGTCGCGAATAACTATTCGCCGGGTATGAAAGAGCCACGCACAGTGGCGCCACACCGCACATTAATTCGCGCGCGACCGAACCGGATTAAAAAAATAGAAGCAGAAAAAAAAATGGCACGTGTTACCGGGTTGGTTGGCGAGGGTGGAAAGTGCCGGTTGGTGCGCTGCTGTTACCGTTGGAACGTTTCCGTGGCGCCAGTGTTTCGTTCGCTCGTTTGGGTTTCGCAACGGGACCGGCAGACCGAGGCGCGGTAGCGTGGCAGCGAGCCGATAGCCTTCTATCCGCGGGGTTTGGTTCCGGTTGCGCCGTAGCACGAGGGGTTGTAGGTACAGCGCAAGGTTTGGGGTTTGTTCTCGCTGGGTGGCAGCGGGCCGGGACGCTCGGACGCTGAATGTGTGTTTACCATCGTGTGCCCGTTGCAGACGCGATTGTCGCCACGTATAACGGCGAGTCGCGATGTTATATACGCTCGCAAAGGGGCTTGCATGAATGCGTGTGGGTGTGTGTCCTGTCGGCGATATAAATTCATTTCGCGATCACAAAGCCTCCCCGGGGCCGTTTGTACCGAGCTGACGGTTGGGTCTCTGACGCTACCCTATCCTCTGCTGCAGCCCCCCGCATACCACAAGAACTGAGTTAATCGTAACGAATTTCTATCGTTTCTACCGCTTTGCTCACGCCCGGTCGTTTGTATATCAACGCCAGCTACATGTTGATGCGTTACTGCTGTAACGGACACCAGCAACGCAAAGGAATATTTTTCAGGATCAAATGTTTGATCGCACAGGTTTATTGGATCGGGTTTTCGCATGGTAATTAATGTATTATCGATGGTTATTGGTTGAATAAGGTTTAATATATGTAATTATTCAATTATATGAACTCGGTAGAGTCGATCCTGTGAAATAATTGATGTTAAATTGTTATTATAGAATAAATACTAATTTATGGAATATTCCCGCTTCCGGTTTCAGGGTTTGTCCGAATGAAATATCGTCGGTAATTGTAAAAACAGTGATAGTAGCTTCGGAAAATGATATTTCAAGAAGGAAACGTTAACTGCAAATTTAGAGGGTTACTGTTTAATTGAATTACTGTGTTTCTAATCTGTTCTGTGTTACATTAATGGTTAAATAAAATGAAGAACGTGAGTGTCATGTGAAAAATCTTATGTTATTATATTGATAAATCTAATATCCAATTTCTGACCATGATTAACGATACAAAAGCTGTCATCAATTCGAAGAGTATCATTCTGTAGATCACGAAACTAAAAAACCAACTTTTCATATCTTTTGCGTTTCGCATTATATTTGTGATGAATTAAACTGTACCTTCTGATAACCTTATTTCCCAATTTATTTTGATTTTCCGCTGATATTATTGTAAGATTTTGATTGCATAATCTATAAAAATCTCCTGTGTGACCGATCCTTAATCTCCCAATCCGTCGCGTCATCCTCTATTTTTCTCATTTTTCTGAAGAATCGCCAATGTGTTCTATGGACTGCGATTGACTCACAGAGTCTAGTTTATTCAGTTCAATGAACTTACAAAAAGCACTGTAAAATGGATTACTATTGTCTATTTATCTGTATGATGTGCTTATCACAAATTACCAATACTTGGTTCTCAGTATAGACTAAAGTGACATCTGTGTAGCTTGCTAGAAAGAATTTTCTCGAAATCTCATTCTCACCTTTTATCGAGATGACATTTCGTGTTTCGGAGACACAATATTGTGGTGCTTTGTCTGAGTTTCTTGTTTTCTCGTGACAACGCGAAGAAGGCTACCTCAATCTGTCGATCAGTAGCGACAAGCTTGTGAGTGCGAGTTCCATGAGACCAATGAGCGAGGGACAGGAATGGAGGGAAAGAGAGACAGACACACACACACACACACACATACAGATAAAGAGAGAAAAGTGCGTAAAAGAGAGAGAGAGAAAAATCGAGACAGAAAGAGAGCGGGAAAAGGGAAAGGGAGCCAGAGACAGGCCAGCCGAGCGAAGCAGAGAAGCGGATGCGTGTGATTGGGTTAGTTTTAGTTTGTTGGGACGAGAATCGACGCTGCGAAGCGAGCCGAGCGGAGCCCGGCCACCCAGTGGCCATTTAGATAAACGACCGGCCCCTGTTGAGTGCCGCACGCGGGATGCCAACAGCCGCAGAGGGAAATAGATGTATACGTAGACACACAAGTGGGAGTGGAGGCCAAGCGGGAAGGCACAGCGGTGCGGTTGTATTCGACACAGATGTGGGTAAGTACACATGAGGTTTGGTGAAAAAAAAGAACCGAAGGAAATCTGTGAGCTTACGTACGTGAATAAGACGAAGGAAGAGAGAGAAAAAGAACTGTGCTAGATGTGGCTTGCCAGAGTGGAGATAAAAAAATATTTGGTTTCTCGTGACAGAACAAAGAGGCACTCTGCAGGTATCGAAGACCATGGCCAGGATGGGCGCTCACGATGAATTTATATTTGAGGAAACCCATTGACCTGTACAGTCATGCCCCCGAAGCACATAGTAATCGATCATTCGTGAGGATAGATGATTCTCTCGGTTTTTGTACAGAATTCTCCGAGGACATCGTCGATGGATGTGACAGTAACGATTTTTCGTTTAAAGGACCAATTAAGCACCGTTGACGGGGCCTATATTGATTTTCGGACAATAGGTGAAGGATTGCTCGGTTATTGCTATAGATAGATTCTAAGGAAATGAAAACGGAACCACAATGTTGTTGGACTATGAAGCAGCTATTATGCGAGTTCACACGAAACAATCTCTTGGTTAGGCCATGTTATTATTTATGAGTTCCATTGGACTTGAAAGCCAAATCTACTTTGTTCATTAGTTGGCATTGATTTCGTCTAACATTAATAGTTGACTTCAATAGTCCGTACAGACGGAACCATTTCACTGATCGAGCTTTCGAGATTGTCACGAGGATGGCTCAGGATGAACATCTAATTGTATGGATAACCTAACGAACGAGACAGAAAACGCCACGTTCAGACTGTCTCGCTTGATTATCGTTTCGGGCAGCGCATGCCCTCTTGATTAGGATTTAATGACACGCTCTATGGTATACAACTTTATTCAAAAGTAACTCTACAAAATCTCGTTCCTCTGTATATTTACAAACGACCATTACAGTCTGAAAAATATCACCTCACTGCTTCGTTGGAAGAGACTTGTCAAGAAAGATTAATTCTTTCGCCGGCTGTGCCGAGCACCCTCAATCAGATCCATTAACCAACTTAATGTAAATAATGACTCTACCAAAATAAATATATGGGTTATATCGACGACGTAACTCGTTCGGACAACCAATTCAATAGTTGGTCCCGAAATCGCAGTAGTGGTTAGCCTGATTAATGAGTTGATCGCTCTTTTCGCTGCTGACCAACTGAAAAGTACAAATTCCTTTGAGCCAACAGAAATTGAAATTACGAGACGTGCGGTGGTCACGTTAATTCTTTAAATAATTTTTGCACTATTGTACAAATCATAGTGTTCGAGACGTAGCATCATTTACATTTTAAAGATCAAGTAACGCCCTTGCTGCAAAGATAAAAATAAATCGTCTTCAGTATGCACACGACGTTCCTACCGGAAGGTTGGGGCTGCGTCGACGGAGATTAAGATTATCTCCGTACGCTAACGAGGGACACCAGAACGTTATCTACGAAGCACGTTTGATCATTGCCATTATTAAACCATATATATATATCTAACTCTCTAATATTATCTCTGTCCTCGACAACTGCAGTGTCTTTGGTAGATGAGTCTTTCTGGAAATCGCGTCGATCCCCGTTCGATTAAGGAAACTCAAACTGGTGGAACTGCTCTCAAGAGGGTTCTCTCCAGCTCGAGATCCAACTCTCACCCTCCTCCATCGCCTGGCGGCAAAGTGGCTCTCGGCCGACTCCCTTCTTCACGCGGGCTCAGGGAGCTCTCTCGCCGTGCGGCGCTTCGAGGTCGCGCTCGAATCGATACGCGAGAGCGAATCGAGTCGAGTAGCGCGCACACGACTACAAACCCTGTACACCGCTATATACCAAATATTATACATATGTATCGGGTATATAGTAGGCGCGCGAAGCGAAGCCCGTGACCGGAAGCCGATCGTTCTCGTGGCGAGCCAGAGAACCGAGGAAAAGCCAATCGTACCAAAAGCCACGTCCGGTCGAACGGGCTGGTTTCAACGATATATTCCGGAAAAGCAGAATGTACACTTGTATCCTCAATCCGGAGCCATCTCGGCTTCGGTGGCTCCATACACAGGATATTCCATGCCAGATTAGTTGACCATAGAAAATCGGAATGTTTCTTCTTCTATTATATTCTATTATTCTATTCTATTATATTATTGACGAAGTTTTCGAAATACGGCGATAGTTTTTATATCACTATTGAACGAAATCCTTGTCAAATTGGAACATTTCGTGACCTCAATTGCGTTACGTCTTGTAGTTCCGGGCATTTAGAAAAAAAATGGTGACAACGGAATTCAGTCGACTCAATCTCAACGTAAAACTTGATGTTACGAAAGTCACGGTGAGCTTCGGCTAACAAAATGTATCATGCAGTTCAAACTATCGATTATAGTTTTGTCGGATTACGTTTAATCCGATCCGTCAGGTACGAGTCAAGTAAATCAGTTGGCAGGCTTCTTCAAGTCATATGATGAAAGTGGGAGCTGGTACAAGATTTTCTCTATTCGTTTATAATTCAACTAACCGGCAGTGTTTGTAGTACCGTGAAACATTTGTCAGTATATGATTAGACCTGATCAGATAGTTCTCAAGATTTGGTCAATTTTTAAGCAATTTCGCCCGTCCTACGCTCGTGCGTCGATCGACTCGAATAGAGTGGGAACGTGGCTGTACGTCGAGAAGCCGAAACCGGCACTGAACCCATCGTAAAGTCAGCAACAACGAGACTAAACTGAATTAATTATTACAAGCTTGTTTGCGACTTTGATGTCGAGGGGCTTGCACGCCTCTGTAGATAAAGAAGCCCTCTGTCCATTTGGACCTTTAGTCCGATCCTTAATGCGTGGTGCAGGAGGATGCTACATAGAGATTCGAGGCGAGAGGTTTCGGGGAGTATAATATCATGCGCTGGACTTCGCGGTACAAAGATTTATATCTGAGTCAAAGCCTTGGAGCACAGTTGCACAGTAGATAGAAGTCTGCGGGCCACGAGACGAGATGCTCTGAACGGGACCCCTAAGCCCGAAGCGGGACAGGATCCATGACAATAGTTATACGATGCGGATCACTATAAGCTGTTTCTACGGGCGACCGAACTGGATTTTCGACTCCACAAAGCTCGATACCCGGGTTCCGCCTTTAGAGCGAGGACAAAACTTCGGCAGCTTAGAGAGAGATGCTCGGTGCATCGTTGCGGGTCCGTAGGCGGTCGTCCACGGGCTTCGGGCTCTTCGCCGCCTACGAGAGTTGGCGGGCAACGAGAAAGGAAGAAGATAGAGAGGACTACGGAACTTCAGTCAAGCGACGTGAGCAAGAGCAGGAAAGTCGCGGCGGGAAGGAAAGATGTTTAGGAAGAAAAAGCAGACAAGGATGAAGATGGAGGGGAGGAAAAAAAGAAGCCTTGGTAGAGTGGGCGCTAGGGGCCACGAGTCTCACCGGTCCGTGCACTTTCCGTCCTGCTTTACAAGCCGGCGATAAGTGAGGAAGAACGAAACGGTGAGGCGCACAGGGATATGCGGGAGCGCGCGCAAATCGAGCCACCCGAGGCGTTTGCGGGGTTGTGAAACCGTGAGTGGGGGAGCGATGGTAAAGGCAGTGAGAATAGAGGACTGGACGACGAGAGCGGCGGCGAGTGTGAGTTACACTGCTCGCAGTAGCAGTTAAAAAGGAAGATTGTAAGAACGAAGGAGGGAGGGAGAGGGAGAGAGAGAGAGGGAGGGAGGGAGAGAGAGGGAGAGAAATAGAGAGCTCCGAACATAGTTGAGTGTGGTAGTAGGATAGGGGGAGTCGGGCGCAGGTCCCGTGTGCGGTGCTGATGGCGGTTCCCCCGAGCAGAGCGTTACGGGCGGGAGAGGAAGGCAGAGAATCTCCGGAGATTCCACGCATGGAGAGCCGTGGTACGGGCCAGACGAGACCGCCAGGCTTGTTGGTTGCACGGAAGGCAGCTGCCAGCAGCCGGCTTACCACTGCCTCCAGCACCCACCGCGCCGCGTACACCACGGTGCTCGCGCTCCCCTCCATTTTTCCGAAGACATATTGTACGGCACAGGATGAAGCGAGAAGGATTGCCACGAGGAAGAGAGCTCTTGAAGTTGCTGGAGGAACCCATCGGAATTGAAATGCAGGGAGCAAGAGAGAAGGGCTTGGATGAGAAGATATAGAGAGAAAAGTGGGGACTGAAGGATCCAGCCGTAAAAGTCCGGGTGAAAAGAGAGCTGGTGGACTGCGGAATGAAAAAAGATATCTACTCG
This sequence comes from Sussaba pulchella, assembly GCA_963971145.1. NCBI lineage: Eukaryota > Metazoa > Arthropoda > Insecta > Hymenoptera > Ichneumonidae > Sussaba > Sussaba pulchella. The sequence continues at coordinate 348,013 of OZ020169.1, forward strand.
TTCTAACTGTACTACCGTGATACTCGATGATCGCTTCCACCGAGAATTGACACCCACAACCGATAAAAAAGAGTCGATGAGTCAGGTATTCAGACTTAAGACCAGCTGAACGTTTAAAACGATTTGAAGTTTCGACGCTAGAACTTAAGATATCATCCGGGAATAATATTATGGAACCCGTATTGTTGATCCAGACGAATGGAACAATTATTCAATTCCACTAGAGTTAATACAATTTTGTAATGAAGGAGCGGAACTGGCGAAATTAAGACGCTACCTTCACGCCTTAGGATATAGTTGAACAAAACATTAGAAGAATCTATTTGAATTCCTGTTGTAGCACATTGATTAAAAGGAAAGTGACTCGACGGAGTCCTTCATGTTACTAACGCATGTTTTCAAGAGTCGGGGGGGGGGGGGGGGCTGGCTTGTTAAAACAGAGCTTCTGACGGAAGAATCCGACTATTATCGAGCTCTTAATTAGATCTCAGAATCGCCGGAGTAAAACAAAGGTTGAAAGCCGCGAACGGACATATCCTTATGATTATCACGGAATACCTGCACATTTTAGAATGACTCGGAAGCCTTCGAACGTTTGGGGAGGACTGGACTTAACTCAACATTGATTAAGTTACTTTAACAGAGAGGACTTTTACGCAATAGCAGGAAGTGCCCATTATTTACGGTACTCGGCGAGGATGACGAAGAATGTGAATTTGCTACGATCACCCGTAATCCAATCCTGTTCTGGGCCAATGGCGATATGCCAGTAATCCCTTCGCGACGTCGATTGCCTTTCGTCTCAAGGAATCTTGGTAATGCAAACTTTGGAGGAATGCTCGAACCGAGCTCTGCCACTCCATGTATTACCGTAGAGTATCTAAAACTGAATAGTCTCAAGCACGATGGCGTTTAAGAAGTTAGAATGATCGAGCAAACATATAAAGCTCAAGAGTCCAGCGAAAACAGCGTTCCATGAGAAATATCACTTGCATGGATGTGATGAAAATACAATTATTCATAGGGATAGCTCACTTTTTTTTTATTCGATGAAACTTATCGCGGTGAAGGTTGTTTACGTTGCCTTTGTAAAATACAATATACTAGATGATTCCGGAACAACAGTTCGAGTTTTGTGCTCCTTGACAATATAAAAAGTCCTTTAATGTATCGTTATTTATTTTTAGTACCGTGAACTAAATGCATGACTTCTGGACCTCCATTCTAGAAATAAGTGGAAAAATTAGAACTCTATTAGTAGCAAATCCGCACAAAGACCGTACTGCCCGATTTTCACGTTTTACATCAGAACAAGTCGTACGATTAGGAAACCGGTGTATTTGTACCGCCAAATTGAAATCCCAGAATAGCTAGCTCCAAAGATAACACGATAGAGGAGCGCGCTAGCACAAACCAAAGCGGTATGTTGCCGTAGCCATTGAAATCGAGCTATTGGAAAGTACGTGGAGTCCGACAGTCAAATCAGTACAAAACCAAAAGTCCGCTCGTCCATTCGTCGCAGCCTTTAACGCGCTAAAACGCTGAACGTTGCCGTAGGATCGCGCTCACCAATCTCTATATTGCCCTCTCTTTTTTACTCAACCCTCCTGCGTTCGTTTACGCTTCTCGATCGGGACGAGTAGTTCCATACACCCGCGCGCAAAAAGGCTGCCATTGTAAAAGGGTGAGCGGATCGCGTTTCCACCCGCTGCTCGTTCGTTCGACAATTCGCCCACACTAGCTCTCGGCAAGGGTGAAAGAGCTTTGCTGACGCTGATGCTATCCGAACGAAGCCGAAGCAGAAGGCGTGCAAGCGAGCACGAGGAAACACACCCGCTCTTTTTCTCTTGCAGGAAGAGAAGATACGAGTCTGTGATCCGCAGTCACCACGAACACACGCAGGCTTGAATTCACTCACGGCTTGTACAAACGACGGAGATGGAAAAAGTAGTGACAGAGAAAGCGCGAATATCGGTGCCTTTCCGTCGGTCCGTATGTGTCTCTGTCTGTCTGCCTGCACATCCACCTCTGCGCTGCTAGTAGCTCCCGTGAGAGCTTGGCGTGTCGAATTTCAGTTTGCTTTGCCACGTCACGCATCGAGCCGCGCCCATTTGGATTTAGCGCAGGGATCGTTCTGTTACCTGTGTTATGCCATCTCTTTTTACGATACCTACGCGCTTTTACTCACACTGCTTGTCTCTCTCTGCTCCGATTCACTGTGACAGAGATGGGTCACCCACACGAACAACCGAGCTAGCACCGAGCTGCTGGGACGTCCCGTACACGAGGGAAAGCGGATAACGGATGGAATTAAGCAGAGGGAGAAATAGAAACTGCCCGAGCCAGGTCACGACTCTTACCCTCGAAAAACAGAATTGTTGGGGAGATGCCTTTTTCGATTTACGATCCGTAGCTGAAACACGTGCTGTACACTGGAATAAGAGCTTGTCATTAACTTTTGATGATTCGACCGTAATTATATACCGCGACATCTTGATTTACCAAATCCCTCAGCGTTATCCACTTTCGAATACACTCCCTGTTCTTTCTTCCGATTATAGCAACAGTTCCGTATCTGACAATGTCCTCTAATTTCCGAAACGAATGTTCAAAGAGTGCTAATGTTTTTTTCCTGACATTAAGACCCTTGGAATCAGTACCGCGGGAAAATAGTGACAGGCCAAGCGTCGAAGGACAACTGATCAATATAATTTGCATGTGCCATTACAATTAGGAGGCAGTCACAGCAATCGGCTTTTACGTTTTATAACCATATCGGAAAGACGCTCGATTGTTCTATCTTGGTCTCGCATCTCGCTTCGCTTCGGTCACCGCGAACATTGATGAATTAATCCCGGGATAAATTCAGGGCATGACTACTACATTACCACGACAGTTTGGTCTTGTACTCTGGCTAGCATGTAGCGTTAGGTGGCATAAGAACATATATTTCGGAATGGAATCTGTAGAACCGCGTCGTTGCTGTCTCCGCTCTCCGGTACAAGACTACGTATGAGGTTTTTTCTCTCAAAGATTCTGACAGAATGTTCGAAATCTGGGGATAGATAAGTGGGCGAGCGATAGCTGTTTGCATTTAGCAAGCGAAAGGGTAGCTCCTCGTTTCCATACCCATAGGCCGACCCTAACGTTCAGAATCATAGGAAGATCGACGGTGGATAGGAGGATTTAAAGGGCGACGCGTCGCGCTAAATGTTTTCGGGCCGCTTTCTCGTTGGCGTGCCGAGTTCAAAGCGCGGTACCAGTGTGGTGGGCCGATATGGGTGATAAATCTTGACGGCTTTTAACTTGCCTTCTGCGACAAAAGGTAAAAATAGTACGGCCGTTGCGACAGTCGTTGCCACCGGGGTTCTCGGATAAGATTGGTGAAAACGTGGGAATCAGCCCTCTTTCGTGCTATTTGCGATGGGCGGTACACTATTTCTGTGACCGTTTGACCATTGTAATTTGATTTTCGTAGCGTAGATCTTTTGACAAAGTGAACTTCAGTTTCTCCACGCGACGTTAATACAACGACGTAATTTGAAATTTTGCATTCACAGCCAATGAACTCCGATAAACTCAATTATTCGAATCGGAGCTCGGTTCAAGACTGATTATGGGAGGCACATATAAATTCGTTTATCAGGCTTTTCAATGGCTGCATTTTTATTAAGAAACGGTCATTGAAGTTGTAAAATTTGTTTTTACTCTGATTAAATGAATCCTCATTTTTTATATTTGCGAAAATAGAAGATCTGTAGATAATGAGTCCGTCGATCGATGGACTCAAGATTTGGCAGTTGACCGTAGTTTTAAAACATGATATCGATCACGAGCTTGATGCCACAAAAACTTGATAACAGTGCCAATTTTCGTTATTGAACCAAACGGATTTGATAACTTTTTGGTATCTCGTTGAACTTTTGATTTTTTCCAACTTCCGACCGAAGGTTGCAGAAAATTCAGATGAAGAAAACCATATACGTTCTCGATAAAATAGTGGGAGCTGAGGTAGTTGAAGCGCCGCCACTTGGTCGTAAGTAGCGTTAGCCGATAGAAATATCTACCGAGTGGCATCTCCGCCATTTCTCGTTCTCTCCCCTATTCCGTGAGCACTCAAAGTCGCACTTTTGCTTTTGCACCGTCGTGGTTGCGGGAGATATCGGATTTCACGGGTCAAGAATTCGGTTCATCGTCTGAGACGAAGAGGCCACCACCGTTTCCATCGGGGTATTCCGACCTCGTCAGCCACCTTCAACAGGATAATAACACCGATGGATTTGGCGAGGCATTAAATATCCATGTCGGAACGAGAATCTAGCGGGCTTCGGATACTCAACGAGCAACTCTCACAGTCTTAGAATTCGAAATATCCGTAGAATATCCCTGCAAAGCTCAACGCTTTCGATTAGCGGATGATGAGTCTTGCGCGGGGGCAGTTCGTAATTTTCATCAAAATGACAATGTGCAATGGGGTTGTTCAAATATTACGCTTATGCGCAGGCGGTCTGCTGAGCTGTGCGAACAAGAGTTAACATCCTCTGTCTTCACGTCATTCCCGAAGAAAAACATTATCACTCAACCGACAATTCATGTTTACATTTCTCATTCCAGTCACTTAAACCTGGTTAACTAAAACAATCTATCTCTCATACATAAATCGTTCCATATAATTCTTTACACCATTCACGCGACTTACTTTACCTATAACGTGTAACGTCAATGATCCCTTCGGTGTTGCCGAGCTGTAAAATGTTCATCGGTACTTTGATCAGTGCGACATTTCACATTATTCTTACTTCGTGCGATATTGTACCCCGTCAAATGACAGCTACATATGCTTCATCGTTATCGAGACACCCTCCGCGGTAAATATTTGGAATGCGTCAATTTTTTCTATCCATACGCATCGTACTTACCACCGCATATACCTAAGCCCAAGCTTGCACAATAGACCAGATGCTACCTATAGCATTTCGATATAGCATCCTCTCTTGCCGGCCCCCTCTCGGTGCCCGTGATATAGAGTATATATCGTTAGCAGCTCGAACGCCGCGTTTCGCGTGGGAGTATGTCATTACCGTGACTCCAGGGCAGACAGGAACCCGTGCGCGAGCACACGGGACGTGTGGTGCATTGTATTCGGGGAGGCGTGTGGTGCAGGGTGACTAGACCTAGCATGGAATTGCGAATACGGGTATAGGAGCGACGAGAAGGACGTCAGCGGTGTCGATGCGCACCCAAGTTCATATATACATCTCCGTATATATATGCGTATCTATTATACTAGACTGTACCCCGGGGATACCACACGGGGAGGGTATATATGCACACACAGGGAGTGATAGGTATATGCGACATGCTTTTGTCGTAGTGCGTTTCCGGTAACACAGCCACAAAGAAAACGAACGGGTTTGAGCTTCCTACTACTCCAACACTACACAGTGACCGGGGCAAGTTGAAACAAGTCAGTTTAACTCGGAAAACACCACGCTGGTGTGCATCGCCTAGATCCTGATGGTTGAATATTTTATCTTCAAGAATCTGGAGAAACACATGTATTATCTTTATCAAAATACAAAGTTATGGTAAGGAAAAATAAATAGAAATGGCAAAAATGATTTTTTTTCAATAGTATTTTTCTTGAATTTCTGAAATTATTATTAACTTTTTCGAGGTACATTTTTCCCAGATGTATTTTGCGGAGTTCCCAATCAAAGATAGTTCGTTGACTAATACCAAGTTAGCGTGGAAAGATAAGTAAGCAAAGCCGTGGGAGAGGGCGGTTAACACGATGTACGCCTGATATTAGGCTAATTTTAGTCTAATTAGACTATTTAGACTAATTAGTCCAAACATTTTCGGACCTTGAAATTAAATAGTTCCATGGTATAATGCTATTCTTGCTTTTTAGGATCTTTATTGCCCGGCACCCTGTGACGTTGGCACCCCTATAGGGTTGACGACATCGCCTCAGCCGCCATCAATCACTGGGGACCAGTCACGGTCAATAAAGTCTCGACACCCTTATATCTCTCCCATTGCTTAGCCTTGCAGCAACTTGTCACTTATATGCTGCCTGAGTATTCTTCCCGGCCTTCGAGCAGGCAATTACACAAGCTCTGCGTGGCTCGTTCTCATCTGGCTCAAAAAAAAATGGCAAAAACTATGTTGTTATCTGTTTTGCGTGTAGTGTCTCGCACGATGAGAGCTAAATTTCTATTTAGCGTGACTGATCATAATATTCCAGAATTTCGTGGTATCAAAATTTCTGCAACTACACGTGGTTAGCTTTACCAACCTACAGTACGTACCGATCGCGGATGGCGTCCAATACGAGGGCAAACGAGGGCAATCTCTAAAACCTCGGAGGGGTGAGCCAATTCGGCAATTGCGCGTGCGCGTCCCCGTAAATTCCGCATTAAACCAGAGTTTCGCTTAGATACTTTCAACCGGGTTCAGTAAGGGTGGATTCTCGATTACCTTATGAATGACGAAAGTAAATATTGCGAGTTAACGCAGCGCTCTGCCATAATTCGTTGAGAATGGTATGAAATATAGAAGGACGTAAAATCTGTATGGAATACACATACACGGCTTCTAATCTCTTTTAGTTACGCAACTATGTTGCAGTCGCGTCGAAAACTAAAAACATCTGGTTTTTTTTCATTTGTTTTTAGCAAACAGCTTTAATGTAAAGTTATATTTTTATGATCCGTGCAATGCACACTTCGAAGACTTCGACCTACCTCCCTGGCGTATGTGGAAATAGTCAACGTGATTCTTCTGAACGCCGCAAGTTGGGTCAACCCGGACTTCCGAAAACCTCGAGCTCAATCGAGTTAACTCGAGTAAGGTTTCGAACCACCGTTCAGACGATCCAGTATGGACGATACGCAAAAAAAATGGCGAACTAGCCAAAGGATATCGAAATTCAATACGATCTACGTACAATGTGTATAAGTTTCTGCATCTACGGTGTTCATTCTTTCGCTGATACAAATGTCGAACTACGTCCGTTCGGTTATCTTTGAACAAACGAATTGAAAGAGAAAAGCAGACAAAACAATTTTTGCGGTGTACCAAGTGGGTCCACAGATTTTACCAATGCAGCTCTGCTGCTGGCAATTCCGGCGATAATGACAATGGTTCCTTGATTAAGACTCCGAGTGTCTCGCCAGGTACAATAGACGAACTGTTAAGTTCGGATGAAAAAAAAACTGCGACAACCGGGAAAGTTAAGAAATGGGGACTTAAAAATTGAGGTCAACTCGTTGTTAAGGAGTCTTTCTACCTGCTCGACGGGATGGAACAAAATGTATGTATAACGCTCGGTCCGGCCGAGAACGCGCCGGGTATCCGCAGACCGGGCAATTGCGGCTTGCTAAACGCCCGAAGCCGCCATCCCGCAAGCGACGATGCTTATACCGGGTGACCCCGAGGCCACTGCCACCTTATATACATAAATATATATATACACATAAACCTATATACTAGTTTACTGATGTATCGCAGTGCGTCTCGACCGAGATAGAACAAGCAGGACCCGAGAGAAAGCGAGACGGATGAATAGAAGCGATAACCGAGGAGGGTTGGGATCCGTCGACGCCGAGTCACGAATAATCGATCGTCAGAGCTTGGAACAGCGTATAAGACACAGACGGGGTAGTCGATTGTTATCCCGCTCGGTGTATACCGATTCCAACGATATTTACAATCACAATCCCGGCCAGAGACACAAATGGTTATTAGATTTGTTTATTCACGCTTGAAAATGGCACGCTATGAATTATCACGAGTTGTCATTGTCTCGATGATGTAATTGTGTTTGGGATTTTTCACAGCTCGGGCATCGATTGACTCGCTTAATTATTATCGGATGCTTTGGGATGATAATTTGGTACTTGGCGTCGAGACGGTTAATGCGTGTCTTGATATTTCGAGACCGACTAAGTAACACCATTGATGAGTTCAATTCGGTAATTAAGTTGGGAAAGTCTGTGGCTATACAATTAAGGGTTAACGCAGGAGTCGAACAAAGCGTCGCATCATTCTACACAGAGCCTTCGCTTACGAGATTTGTTATCGATTTTACTTTTAATGCAACGTAATCTTAAAAAATAATTACAGTGATATTGACATTTTTCCTTTTTAGGATAATCAGAGGCGGAATATAGACGTAACCGAAGTTTCAGCGGCGTTCCGGCGAAGAAATACACCAAGAATGGTTTTTAAAGTTTCAAGACCCACACAATGCATGCATTTAATGAACATTTTTTTTTTCCAGCAAGAAAATTGAGTTTCGTTGAAAGTTTCAAAACTCTTGGAACACGGTGTATGTATGTACGTGGTGGGTGGCGCGATACCAATGTCGGCGACGAGCTTCTCGTCACTCGAAACAGTTAGGGAGATAAGGGGGCGACGGCGAGAACGGTGATGGTGCCCCGAGAACGCCGGAGCGCCGCCATCCTCCGACTTTGCGTCACGTCTTCGTCGTTCCCGTCTACTGTCTCACGATTACACAGGGTTAATTTGGTTCGTTGAAGCACGTTAAGAAACGGAGCGATGGAAACCGTACGACGTACCGAGTGTCAGGAGCACCGAGAGGTGTTGTCCTGTTTGGGAATTGCGGCAACACAGGCTGAGACAGATCTGGAACCCCTGTATGAGACGACCTCGTTCAACGATCGTTGAATTTGTTGGATTTGCCATTATATTCTTCTTAATCCTTAACGTCCACGGTGGGAGTCCAAGCGACACGAAGCAAGGATCGCGTGAATTTACTGTAATACGGAATACAGAAAATCAGCTTTTCACGCCATCTTGTAGTTCCTGGCCCGAGATTCGATCTTTTTTTTTGTTAAATGAACATATCTCAAAAGTTCTGCCTTCATTTTTGAGGAAAAAATATTAAAAATACTGCGAGTTATGATTGCCCGACGGGGAAATTTAATTTTTCTTCGATCTTGTGCTTTGCTGTTTTTTTTCGCATAATCGAAATCAATATACACGAATAACATAATCCGGAAAGATTTTTGAAAAAGATGTTTGAGAAATAGCCATTAATCATTTTTGTCAAAAAAATAAATAAAAAGTAAATTATATTTTCATCTTTTGTTCTAATAACTTTTGTGGCGGACAAAATCGAAATTGACAATTGAATGCCCAGACCACAATTTTATATAGCGTCAACGGATCTATATTTTTTTAACCCCAACAGATACTTACTAATAATGAATGGACGAAACGTTTGCGCGAGTTTAGATCAGCAGCGAAAAATGGTTCAACCTACCGGATCTGCAGTTGATAGCCCGTGGTCGTCGGAGAAAGTAGGCCTAAGGGTAACGACGAGTGAGCGCTCAAAAGGGCCGACGAGTGCCAAAGCCTCGCGAGCCCGCAAGAGGCTGAATCAAATTCTAAGCGAACCTCGAAACCTATGGTCCATTACATCTTGCCGACTCCATTCCTCGCTATAAGCTACCCTATATAGCCAGTACCAATGCATATGGATCATTCTTTTGAAACCCAACACACTTGTGGACCTCATAGTGCTCGATCGCCTTGTAACTTTGAAAAACTGAGAATTTTTTACATAAAGAACTATTCTGTCCAGATTTTTTATTCGGCGTTGATATGCTGAAAAAATTCATTTATAAGTTAACATTTGAAAAAATGCCAAAAGACCAATGACTGGACTGGAGACATAAATGGCGTTTGAAAAATCTGAAAAAAATTGAGTTTCCTCTGTTTGACATATATAAATGAATATCAAAGTTACAAGGCGATCGAGTATATGAGGTCCACAAGTGTGTCGGGTTTCCAAAAAAATGATCCATATGCATATGGTGGGGTATTTCACCCGTATTCAGACACTATTCTATACTATTCGGGTTTTCCGATTTTTAGTGATCGCCATTGAAATACCGTCAAATGAAGATTTTTAACCATTGATGATTCATAGTTAATGAAATCGATATATCTCAGCGACAATGATCTATAAATTGCAGAAAGGGGTGTTTTCTCTTCGTTTTTGCACGTACTACACGATGAAGTAACTCATTATTACGTTGCACCAATGAAACCATTATCAATGAATAATTGAATAATAAAAAATGTCATTCATAAAAAAACCCAGGTGTCTATTTTTAATATCTTGAACAGAAACAGTAATTTCGAGACCTTCAATAGAGTGGACTAGCGTTCCGATCGGAGGTTGTAGATCTTTCTCAAATCAAAAACACGTTCAATGTATTCATTTGACAGTGGCAATTGATATCACTCAGTCGTCTATTGGTCGCTGGTCGTAACAAATATGAATGATATAGATACGTATTTATTATTTATTTGCATATATATCATCTCGATGCTGCTTACGAAAAGTAGCACGATTCAAATTTCTTACGAAAACTAACACGTTTCGATATTCGCCGCGAAAACTAGCATGTTTCGGCTTCGACCCCTAAACCTAGCAGGCCGAAATACGCTAGTCTTCGCAGCGAATATCGAAACGTGCTAGTTTTCGTGGCAAAAACCGAAACGTGCTAGTTTTCGCGGTGATGCCAAACGTGCTTGTTTTCGTAAGAAATCTGAAACATGCTAGTTTTCGTAAGCAGCGTCGATCTATACGTATGTGTAAGCAAAAATGATCGTTATGAATAATCCGATAGAGTCGTAGTGGGTGTTCCCAGACGATGAGTTTTCAAGCCAACATTCTGGAATATAGCCTCATCATTACCCATAGAAAAATGCTCTCATACTGAGCTAGATTTTTCCATACTGATTCGTAATCCGTTTCATTTTTATATTCCATGCAATTTTTATCCGGGTAAGACCTTCTGCTATGTTTCATATTGAGCACCATGTTTTCGAAGTATCATCTTGGATCAGTCTGAAACACTTAGTAAAAAATTGAATAAAAAATATTGTACTACCATTTTCCGTCCAGGGCTTAACTGATTTCAATAATAATTAAAATTAGACCGCTTATAAATCATCGCATTGAATGAAAAAAGCATACGAGTCAAGAATGTTCAGGTCCTTTAAATAAGGATGGTCCCTTAAACTTCTTAGTCGTTTTTCTCTCGATTTCCCGATCTCTTCGGTGCATATCTGGAAAACCGTTTTCATTGGCCCGGTTTTGAACGCGCGTTTTCCACTGGCCGTGAAATTCTAGCCTCTTATAGCTCCGTTTCTCTCGGGTGCTCGTGGATATGCGGTGTACACCATTATTCGACTTTCCTACCTCCTCCCCTTCGCCGGCCAACTCTGGCTGTTATCTCGAACTTGCATCCTCGTCGAAATCTCTTTCGCTCCCCTATTTTGCTTTACCTATCACGAGGACCTCAAATGCTTTTCTCGCTCTCCTTCTACACCTCACGATGCCAGCGCTACTACTACCCACGCCACCGACGCTAAGGCCGCCGCCTCACCATATTCCGATTCCCGCTCGGCTTCCCATTTTATTCCGACGCACAGGCACTAACCGTAGCTCGCGTTTTAACCTCCCCAGCCTTGGTTCCACTCACCTCACACACCGACAAGCCTCGCGCAGCAAATTCCACGACCCTTCAATTACCCACGGGGACCGAGTTTGCCGCTACCACTACTTCTCCTTCTATCCCCGTATTTGGATTTAAATACCGTTACTGGTTCCCCCGCAATCCGGTGACTTTCTTCTCGCCTAGTCGCGTTATTTTTCTCTTTTTAACGAGGAACACTGGATTCGTTGGTCGTGGATTTCGTGAGATTGGTAGTCGGTCGAAATAACGAAGTAACCTTATGATTAAAATAACAACCGATAAGAGTTTTAGTTTTGGGAAAGGTCCGAACGGTGTAGTTCTCGAGGACTCTTTCAGGAAGGGGAAAGGAGGTTTATTGCCCATAAAATTATCAAGTCCGTGAAGCCTCATGTTTCCCGAGATATTTAACACTGGACGAAGATTCGCAACTGACTCATAGAGATTACACAATTATATTCAAGAATCTTGAAGAACGTCGATAAAATTTGGCTGTCATCATTTTTTCCTCCCGCTCAAAAAATTACAATTCTTCAACGTAAGCCCTATTGTCCAGTATGACGTAGTTAAGAGATTTCAACATGCTATATAAAAAATTATATTTCACATACTGAACTGTCCCAAATAGATAACAATCGATTTTGTTTTTACTTCTAGCGATAATTTACGACGAAAAATGCAATTAACGTCTTATCGAATAAAAAAACAAATTTATTTTGGTATCATTTCACCATCAAATTTACCATTAAAAATACTCTCGATTCTGTTAAGATTCACTGTTCCACGAAAAAAATAAAAATGAATGTGAAGCAAAAATAATATTTGTGGAAAAAATTTATTCAGTTTCTGATGCTTTCGCGGAAATCGGGAAGGGGAATTTTTTAATGCCAATTTGTTATTCAAATATAACGCTATTTTAGGTTTAAATACAAATGAATTAATCGAATTCACATTCAACAACAACCCAGGTAGCGTAATTATCGCAGTCAAAGACAGTCAAATATGAAAAATATGTGTTTAAATAACAATTTTTTTTTTTTTCAAATGTCATTCATCGAGTTGCAAATCTGATGGGGAAACGTACCAATGAAAACACGAATTGACGAAACGGTGGGATTTGAAATGTCCATCCAAGTCATAAAAGTCATTTTTCGGAAAGGAACCTCGCGGAAAAGTTTACACGACGGTTTGATCTCCGTCACAGATAGAAATACGAGACGAGAGTTTCTCGAACCGGCGGGGGCAACGGAGACGGGTGGCCCGAGAGAAATTCGAATGGCAGGAGTCCCTTGGGCCTCGGCCCGAGACCTCCGACGGGCCGGCCGGGTTATCGGGACGAGATAATTGGACGGTCGAAGAGGGTGAAAGCGCGGTGGAGGGGGGGTTGAGTTGGAAAAGTTACCGGTGGTATGATAAAGCCGTCCGCAGGGGTGGGTTTTGTGTGAGCGAGAACGTGGAGGAGGTCGATATTCGTATCTCGATTCGCCACGAAGCTTTGGCGCTGTACATCGCGAAGGATCGTGAGACGGGTGAAACGAAGACGTCCCGCGTATTCCCGACGTATTCCGAACGGCAGGCGCGCACATACGTAACTCCGGCCCACAAGGTATTTCCGAGCACGGAGGTGTGCAACCGAACCTCGGCATATAGCACATAACTTACGTGTATATATGTGTCGGGGTCTTGTACCGAAGGCTTTGGCTTGCACACAAACCGCACACGGCCGATACAGCTACTATACATATATATGTATACATAAGCTAAACTGCCGATCGAGCGAGAGCACGGAAACTCCATGAAATTCAGAGGTACGCGTCGACCATATATGCTTTTGGTACGTCGGTGACTATAGGATACGCGAAATGCCGAAATTTCCGTGGAAATTTTATTTTTACAACGTTTTATTTTATTTTATTCCTTTCAGTTTATGGAAATTGTTGATTTTTGAGTTGGCTCTGTTCTAAATTCGTAGGGAAACTGATAAATCTCGCCGATGAAATAGAATATACTAGGCCCAAATCGTGCGGAAAATAGAAAATGTAAAATGTTTAAAATAGTTTTCTTTTCTGGGTTTTAATTGAATTTACATGTATATTTGAATAACATGACGAACGAATTGGAAGATATCCTTTGTATTCAGTTGCGTACACTTCCACATATGGATGTGATTCAATTTTGACCGAAATTAATTCCGGAAATAGCGGTGACCTGTCAAAATTGTAGCCCTCTGTCTTTTTCTGCCTACATATTTAATCTTCTCCGGACATGACTTCGCTTGTAAGATACGAATCTCTATGTACGCTAAATCTCAGGATTCGCAAGTTCCGCCTTATTCACGAGTGCCGTTTACCGGGGTATCCTGGTGTATATCGCGTAAGGTACATGGTAATTGTAATGCGCACGTCGCATCTGCCCCTCCCAACTAAGTGCGAGGCCCAGGTACCGAGAATCATTGATTGCTCGATCTCTTTCTCTCTGGGAACGCCGATAACTGCGGATGTAATTCTGACGGGTACCTGCGGACTCAACAGCTCGAACAGCCCGCATTTTCAACGTCTCCACGTGGTCCACGAACTATTTTCGGAGCACCCCGTCAAGATCCCAGAACGACTAATCTACCCCAGGGAGAAATTGAGCCATCAAATATTACGACAAAACAGCGATACCCCAGATAAATCCAAAACCATATTCATTTTGTTTATATAAACTCAGTGGAGAGTAACGACGCCAATCTTAAGCGATAATTTGACTAACGAAATAACGAAACTGGTTAATTTGCGTTTGCATGAGTGAATAAGTTAATGAGTGATTAACGAAATAAAGGAAATTGCTTAATTTGCGTTTGAATAAATGAGAGAATAGCGGAGCGGGTTATGGATTATATATGATTATTTTTTGTTGTTAAATAAACGAATATTGGACGGAGATATAAAAAGGTTGAAGAAACCAAAATTCTCTTACAAAATAAAAATTATCGTACAAAATAAATACTATCCTACAAAATAAAAATTATCGTACAAAATAAACACTATCCTACAAAATAAATATTATTATACAAAATAACTTACATATCTTACAAGCTGGTCGTGAATAAGCCTTTCGGATCTCGAAAACTCAGCTTATGTGAATAGCTAAGTTAAAATACTCGGAGACGGAAGAGTTCTTTACAAAAATAATACAGTGACACATAGAAGCGAACTTTCGCCGAATCGTTCTCACAATGAGAAATGGTATAAGAGGCTGCCCTATTGAACAATTATAAAATCTGCAAAGTAGAAAGAAAGGAGTTTACAGTACTATTTAACATCGAATTTGCAAAGTACCCATTTCGACAGTAAGACAGACGAAGAAAAGTTGCATATAAAATCGTTAAAAAGCTAAACTATAAACTCTGGTCTTTACAAAACATTAGCAGACCTTTAATTTCCACTGCATAAGCGTGCGTTATAATGTTGCAGACCACGTATTCATCTACACACGATATATGCGTATATAATAATATAGTTTTGACTTCAATCTCGATATGGCAGACGCTTAAATATTTACCGACGCATATAAAAGTCCCCAACCGTTTTTTCTTTAGTACGAAAAAGATATTCCTATGCGATCCCATACATACCCATGTTTAGTAATAATACCACGGATTTCGTCAACAGCGTACTCGGTGTATCGCGTTATCTGAACGTAGCCCGCCTACGAGTGAGGGTCATGAAGAATGTTAAACACGATGGTGGTCGAAAGCGGTCGAAGAACCGAGATATAGATATCCGATACTTTGAATTACAGATATACTCCGTTCCTCCGTGTCGGGCAATATATATTCCAAAGTACGGTTAGACTCGGGTTCGCGAGATGGCGTGCGACATATATATATACAGCATAATTCCGAAAGGCTGCAAGGACGTCAGTTTCTCGACGTGATGGCAGATACGAATCGTCGAGGCGTGCTCTATCGGTCTCATCTCGGCGAGTACCGTGCCACCCTTCTGTAACAACCTCGGCCTCGGGCGAGACGTCAACGAGTACCTTCGGGGGTGTGCGTCGGTGACGCGGGAGTCGCCGACATCGAGTGGAAGACGTATAAGTATGGGTGAATGAAAAAAAAGTCGCTTCCAAAGGTTTGCCCCGAAAATCGTAACTGGTGGAAGCTTAAAAGGGCGAGCGTTGACAAAAACCCCGTCGATTACAACCTTCTCTACTGTGTTCCGAGAGTGATCGAAGAATAAACGACCTGTCAAACAGAGACGGCCAATAAGATATTTCAAATAACAGCCATAAAATAGAATTTTTACTTTGCTCCCTTCGTTATCTTCGATCTTTGGGAAAAATGGTCATGGACGAAAAATATGAGAATGAAAAAAGTGGCTGATTAAAAAAAAACGAATAACGTTAAAGCGGGCCTGCTTACACGTAGCAAGTATGGACATGACAAAATAACCGTTTCTGTACCTAAGGCGCGGGAAGCGTTATTCTTGCCATGTGGCCGTGTAAACCCGGTGTCGAGGAAATAAGTTTCCATAGCTCTGATGATTATAAAGTTCGCAACAATTTCAGTTTGAAAACAAGTGGTAACTATTGAAAATAATATATTGATGTAGTTCATCGTAAACGTTGAAAGGAAGCTGCATGTCAGTAATACAGCCCTTATAATTAATAACATTTTGGATTCAATTTCGTTGTGTCACTCTGTATACTGTCGACTTAAGTGTCAGGACATTTACACTTTTACTAGCCTGTTATCAATTGACCTTTTTCCCATATCCATTGCCTCGAACGTAAGTTCGCCGTTTTCATACGAATGGTATCAGATCCGCATTTCTTGAAATAAAAACGCTCAAACGTACGTTTGCATAAGCTTTTACAAGCACCAGACCATGTATTCATTTTTATGAAAATAGTATTGAAAAAAAAAAAAAAAAACAACAACAACGATAACAATGACGCCCTTTGGCGCCGTTCTGAACCGAAGATCGACCAATTGGCCGCTGTTGGTGCCGGTCCATGTACATCGATTGAGAAAAAGACGAAGATATACTACCAGCAAGCACCGAGCATCCCGAGCGTCGTGGTCCCACAATAAGAAGCGCAAACAAAAAAGAAGAAAAAGAGAACAAGGACGAAGGAATAGAACGGGGTGCGGCGTGGCCGGTGCTGGGCGTCCCGTATGCGGCGAGCATGCAGCTGAAAATCGTGTACTCCCTCCCAATGCCCCGTGGAGAGAAGCTCCGCCAGATACATGGAAAACTGAGAGTGTACGGTGTACATGGGCGAAGCAACAGCAGCAGAAGCACCAAGCACGAGGAGAGAATCGAGAACGGGCTCTCTATTTTTGTCGGGTGGGCAAAGCGGCGCAGTCGCGGCTGCTGCGGTGGCGGAACAAAAAGCCTTGCGGCTTCTCTTCTCCGGACCTTCTCTCATCACCACCGCGTGTGTGCGACCCACGCGCGCGCCGTCGCCTGCGTGAGCGCCCTCACCGGCACAGCCCAGTACTGACGGAACAACCAAGGGAGAGGAAACAAAAAAACTGAGAGTCCGGGATTCTCCCTCAGTCTACACATTTTACTTTATTTTTCGCTGGCTGCATCTTTCCTCTGGTGCTGACGGGGCTCGAACTCTCCCATTTTTTAATAATACAGTGACAAATGGCAATCGAAGTTGTTGGGTGTCGAGAATGGCTTACGCAGATGCCTCCACTTACTCGAATTTTTCTTACGTATACGTATAATGACGACAATGGTAGCAGAGATCACAGATAACATTTAAACGATAGTTAGAAAAAGCTAATTTGAAGTCGATGTATCATGCATTGTGCAGTAGCTTAGCCGCCACTAGATGGCTACCACACACGCCATTTGTCACAAATGAAATGCCCGATCAGTTCAATATACGATCGTCTAGAAGCTACTCTATCGATTTCAGTCTCCACCGGAATCGGCAGACCTTCAACTCCTATTGCGGACAGGTACATTATGATGTTGCAGCCGAGTACATATTAATCAAACCATAATATACGTGCATATAATAATGTGGGGTCAGTAAAAGCCGTACACGTATACTGACAGTTAACTCTGGCGAAGCAAATCCGCGTTGTGTGTACTCATTAACGGTCGTATATACATGAATTATAACCCACCATAGATAAATTAGAATTACGGAAATTTTACGTGCGAGTTCCGCGGAATACTGCAATTTTGAAACAACTTGTTTCGATAATGAATTCAGACTATCATTAATATGAACACAATATACATGTTCATAGAATATTCTAGCTTTCTCACGTCTTCAATTTCCATGTACGAGTGCTACACTAGAGGAAGCGACAAAACCCGAAAAAGTTCGCATTCTCCCTTGTTCTATACGTTTCGCTCTATTTTTTTGGCCGTGTATTTCGTCTCCTGTGCCGGAGCGTTTCGGACCGTCCCGTTTCTCAACCTCCGACCGGGGTCCTCAGCGTCTCTCCGTCTTTTGTATCCCCGTCACCCGAGGGACGCCGCACGGATGGGGGAAACAGGGAGGAATAGGCGTCGTGGGCTCGGGGGAAAACGATCATGCACCAGAAAGAGCGAGCGAGCGAGAAGGATAGAAAAAAAAAAAAAAAAGAAACAACGACAACGATTTTACACTATATGCAACGACGAAGTCGCAGAAAGAACGTTGCCAACGCGACGACGTCTTTCAGCCTTTTCTCGTCCGCTGCATCATTCAGTGAGATGCATACGGCGGAGTGAGTGAGAAACCAAAACGCGCGAGGGTGTTGCGAGATGAAAGCGTAAAAGGGGCAGAAGGTAGTGGAAGGGTTCAGTCCGGGGTGGAGGGGGGAGGGGGGCGGAGGTTGTGCCACGGAGAATGAGGATGAGAGGGAGAGGAGGTTGAGAAGGAGTTAGCGAACGGGCCGCACGGCGAATGGTGCGGGTTGAGTAGATAGCGGGCAGAGAGCAAGGGCTGGGAGAGAGAGAGAGAGAGAGAAAGAGAGAGGACACGGCACGAGGCTGTGAAGACCGTGGCTCCCTTGGCGGCCCGCTACTAATTGCCGTCGGCCGCTCCTGGCTACGGGCCGATGAGCATCGCGCCACGCACAAGAGCCGCCACGGTTATGTTCCGTGGGCTTATAGCTCCGTGACTTCGCTTCTATAGCTATATGTCCGTATGTGGATATATATATATATATATATAGACAAATGTACGGAGTTATATGCATATATATATGTATGAATGTGCTACGGAGCTAAAGCCACAGTTCTGTAGCTGGGAGCGCAAGAGCCGACCAGTCCCGTTTGCTCTCGCCCGTCCCTCGCACTACGCTGTACGTTATGTACCGAGCTATGTGGCAGCCACGAGAAGCATTATGCATGCGTTCCTCTATATGTATATACATAACACGTAGATACGCTTGACGTTGAGTCGTATGCCGGTCGTATGTGCGAGTAAATGTGGGATATCTGTGTTTTGGGCGGAGACCGGGGCAAGGTGGCTCAATTGTTCCTTTTTTCGAAGGTACTATTCTAGTGTAGAATTGGAAGACATAATGTTTCTACTGTAAAACCACAATTTCAAAAAGCTGAAGGAATATTGTATGATTCTGGCGTCGCTGGTTGATCATGCGCACATATTTCTAATGAGAATATCGTTTTCGGATCTTTTCAATGGCCCTTTAAGGTTTCGTAACAGTCTAGAAACGTCGATGCGTCACAGTTCTACCGTTCTCTTATTTATTTACTTATTGAAATAAAATCTGGTATACAGACGTAGAATGATGAACCCAAGAACAGAAATTATTTAAATGTAAATCGTAAATGTTTATGTATTTAACGCCGCAGCATTAAATCAAACGTATGGCGATGTGAGACGCGTGTGTCTTATTGACTGGAAGATACGGCGATATTGATTGTCCGGTTACGGATTCTCCATGCGACTTCCTGTCAACCGGATTGGGATTCATGAGGGGATAAAGGGGCCGGGGAGAACGGGAGTAAGATCTCGACGCAATCGTCGCTTTCTAGCACCTGCTGGTTTTTTATCGAATTTAACAGTGGCTCCTCAAGCCCCGGTCGCTGTACATCTAAAGGTTCTACACATAGTACGTATATATTATGATGGTACGTAGACGTTGAGTTGGGGCAGGTTTTTCCTCGGGTCGCAGTTCACTCGACAAAGCTGACGGCTCGACAATCGAACTTGGCGAATAGGCATGTCCAAAGCAGAAAAATTCTTCAACGCGCTCATAGGTGAGCACTATGATTCGTGTCCTATATGAATAGCGTATAAGTCTCGGCGCGGCCTCGAGATCCCGCACAATGCACAACACCTGTGTGTGCGTTTGCGTGTTATGTATTTATACATTCATCAAAGAAATGAAAGGAGCAGAACATTTTTCCATTTTTTTACGTGATTTTTGTGTGACTGTAACTTCGAGAAAAATTTTCGTATTGAGATAAATGAAGAAGCATTTTTAAGCTTGACATGTCTAGTTCCGAAATCTTATGATAGAATTTTTTTTCTTGGCCATTGATCATAGCACAATCAAGAGAAACTTCGCAAAAAAAAATTTGTAAGAAAATTAAAAAAATTATTAATTTTTTTAAAAATGAAAACGAGAAATTCAATGAGTATTTAATGCCGAATCGTGAGTCAGGAAAAAAAAAATTTTTACCATCTCAATAATCATCCGAGCAAAAAAGGTGTTCCTCCATCTTTCGTTTCTCGCGGTAGAAAAGTGGACGGACGGATCAATGCGAAATTTTACAGGGTTATTGGGTATACATTGAGGTAGTGTGGCACCTACAAACTTTTTTCAAGTGAATTCAAAGGGTGAAAAACATTTTATTTTTCAAAACAATAATGAAACCTTACACGCACTTCATTTGAGTTTCCAAAACTGCCAGTCGATTCGTATAGGATAACCGGTTCATGAGATTGCCATGATCAAACGAAAAAAGATGTTTTTTCATTCTCCGGCCTATATCTCCTCAAAAATAGTCGTAAAGAGAAAAACAAAAGATCCAATCGAAGGTAAAGAATCAGGCTAAGTGATTGTGTCATTGATTGAGTCAGAAAAAATTTTCTCGATCCCGGAGACAACTTTGAAAAATGTATAATTTTTTGGAAATTCTTTTTTGCAAAGTTTTTCTTGATTGTGCCATAATCAATGGCCAGGACAAAAATTCCATCATAAGATTTCGGAACAAGACATGTCAAGCTTGAAATGCTCTTGAAAATGCGTTTTTATTCATCTCAATACGACAATCTTTCGCGAAGTTACAGTCACGCAAAAATCACGTAAAAAAATTGAAAAATTTTCTGCTCTTTCAATTTTTTTGATGAGTGCATATATATATTTTAAGGCTATAAGTCGTAAAATCGTTGGTGAAGGACGAGATGACGCGTCGCACAGATTATGAGCATGCGACGTGCGACGATGTAATCCCGAGGATCGAAGAATATTATCTTTTAATCGATTTCACGAGGATAATCGCGTATAATAGGATTTTCGCGATCCCAAGCGGGATACTGCCAAATATCGGGGTTGATGTATTTATCCGCTACGGTGTATTCGGGAAGTGATCGAGTTCGACGGTTACCCCCAATCCGAAGCATTGAATCCGTCGATGATGACTCTGATTCGACTAACTAGCTGCGATTCAGCCGATCGCGATTGTTATTATTTTATTTATTCATTCATATATTTGTTTATTCTTTAATTTATTTTCTTCTTTTTAAACTTTATTTGTCCAAAACAATTGTTGTAATGATAGTATTGCCAAGTTTTTTTCCTACCCCAGAAGTTCGTGATGCGGTTTAAATTAATGCAACAATTTTTTTAAGCGTATAGTTATGTAATTGAACGACTGCCACTATTGGGAAATAAATAATAATTTATTCTTGGGAATAACGAATGTTAAAAATTTATTTTTTCCTTCGCGACTACTCGGATATTTGATATTGCTTATCTATTTCTCGAATTTACAATATCGTCTTCAGAGTCCGAATAGACCGGATTTCCGAATTTTTATAATTCAACATTTCAAAAATAGAAATTCAAGTCAATTCTTTTTTATTTTTTTTCGCACTTATATTCAGATCGGACGATTTTGATGTTACGTCGATAAATGTTCCACCTGCTGTACTAACTTTTAATTTCAATCACCCTTTTAACGATTCCCTCAAGTTGCGCACAACCAAACACTATTGACTCATATTTATTTCCAACAATGTGTTGTGAATTCATTTTCAAAATAATGGAAGAATTAATTTTCGATTCAGTATAATTTGATTTTCCGAATATTTTTAACACATTTGTTACTCCGAAAAACAAACCGACAAATGGCAATGATCATTACACCTAGAAAGGAGTGGCGTCCGTGTATAATGCACAAACGTCACCCACGCTGTCGAGGACTTAATGATAAAGCTCCAATTATCCACTCGAAACTCTCAAATAATTCGATAAAATGAAAAAAGTTTGTGCTATTTGCATATAAAGGCCCGACTGAAAAATATCACGAGTGAGGTATAACGGGTGGCATTAAGCATGGAAGTGTACCGGTTACTTATTAACAAGTTGCATGTATTCGATGGGATTGACAGTCATGAGAGGACCCGTGCTGCAACCACCAACTAACAGTTCGCGTATCGATGCTTATCGAGTTACCGTGAATGGACGACTAGCGGAGACGGGGGAGGGGCACGAAGTGTGGAACCGACTGGAGCAGCTGCTACTGCTGCTGCAGTTGTTGTATGTGTATATGTTCACATAGGATGTATATATATATGGGGCAACATTTCCCAATTCACTGAGCTGAAACCCTTCTATCCACCGATGAGGACGATAATTTTTTTTAGGATCCAAAATCCTACGACCTCACCAATTTTTTTAATCATTTTTTAGACACCTCCTTCCCCTCCCCTCTTCCGACCATTTTATTCTTATCAAGAGGTAACTGCCCTTTACCCCCTTTTCATTTGGATCACATTTTTTTCCCAGATACTCTATTGAAATTGAAGAACTTTTTTTATAAAATTAGAGTGGGCAGCAGGTTCCTAATATTTTTTTTTTTTTTTTTTTAATTTTTCAAAATTCGAGTTTTTCCGAAATTTGAATGTATGATAATGGTATTTCATCTAAAAAAAGAAAAGAGCGATGAAATCTTTCCTGCAAAAAAATCGATATTCCGATTATTTCGATAGAAAATCCATAGGAAATACAAGTTACCTCCTGATGATAGCAACAATTAATTCATCTTCAAAAAATCGATTTTCTATCAAAATTATCGATTTTTTTGCAAGAAAGATTTCATTTTTCTTTTTTTTTTTGAGATAAAAAACCATTATCATATATTCAAATTTCGGAAAAACTCGAATTTTTAAAAAATTTCAAATAATAAATAAAAATATAAGGAACCTGCTGCCCACTCTAATCTTATAAAAAAAGTTCTTCAATTTCAATAGAGTATCTGGGAAAAAAATGTCATCCAAATAAAAAGGGGGCGAAGAGCTGTTACCTCTTGATAAAAATAAAATGGTCGGGAGAGGGGAGGGGAAGGAGGTGTCTAAAAAATTTAAAAAAAAATTGGTGAGGTTGTGGGATCCAAAGGATACTAGAAAAAAATCATCGTCCACATCGGGGTATAGAAGGGCTTCAGTTCGGTAAATTGGGAAATTTTGGCCCATACACAGTTGGTAGTAGCAAAACTCGGCTTAAAATGACGAGGAACACGCGGCTCGCTAATTGGGGAAGCTTCGCTCTGTAGCACTTCGGGCTGCCGAGATCGCGGCACCTCTCGATGGCCGCGCACACGCCAAGCCTTGAAACGATACGTGCACCGGTGGTACGTAACCGCTGAGCGACACTCGCCGTCTGTAGGTGCCGCGTATTGCCAGTCGCGACGACGATCGAGTGGGTGCAGTAATAGCTATGCACAGGTGTACCGCCGGTTGACTCTGACAAAACGCAAAAAATTATTATTATTATTATTTTGAAAAGTAAACGCTGTTCAAGACCGTATTCGACCAGCGCGGAGGGTTCTGTAGCTTATGTTCAATAATTAATTTCATAGAAATCTATAAAACCTAGAAGACGTTATATTTCGTGATGTTTTCTAAATGTTCGGTCCAGTAGCTGTAGAAATAAGGGCGTGGTTGGAAGGGGGGGGGGGGCACTCATTCGAATATTTTCCAGAATATCTCTTTGTATGCGCTATTTAAAATTACGAAGAAAATGTTTTGGTATGAATGCGAATTTAATTATTTTGCATAAACATACAATGAGAATTATCATATTCAGAACCAACACGTAATCGGTTCTAACTTAATCCGATCTATTGTCAAACTCAACTCTCGTCAATTTCAGCCGTAGATTCGGTCTAGACTCTCGGTCTTATTATTCATCACCACCTCACCGCGCCTCACTTTCAACTCTCGGCCTCACCATTCATCGATCTCAACTCTCGTCACAACTACCGACTCAGACTCAACTACCGTCATCAACTATCCTCAATCCTAACTCAAGTCAGACTTATATCTCGGTCTCATCTCTCACCAATCTCCGTTGGTTTCGGTCTTTATTCTCGTTCTCATTTTCCGTTAACCTCAACTCGCCTCAGTTTTAACTTTCGTCCTCATAACTCGTTCTCACTTCTCATTAATCCTTCGTCGTCATCTTGCGTCAATCTCGCCTGAATAGACTGACGTAAATCTGATTTGTAACTCAACTGTCGGTCCGCTGAAACGGCGAAAAATAGAACTTGGTCCTATCGTTAACTATTTCCATCGCATTCGTATGTCGAAGGGATTACGGAAACAGAACAAGAAGCGGTAACTCGTAGCCATGGCAGCCAGTTGAAATGTGGAGTCGATTAAAGAATGCAAAAAGCTTGAAACATCGTACCCCGACTTTATGCCGTAGATAAGTTTGCAATTGCTGCAACCGACTTAACGGCTTCCACACGAACAACTTACAGAGAACGCATTCAATCACTCGCTTTGTTCTCTCCACCAAGCTGTACATTCGTGCGCCCACGTGATTGTGTATATATATATAAAAAATATATTTCAACGAATCGCGATCAATTATTGAAAAACGTTCTGAATACGGATTATCGACAGTCTGTTTAATTTTATGTTGACGAATTGCGGAACGAAAACCAGGCACTCACGAGAGGCACTAACGTAATTTACAAATTCGCAGATCCTACGACAAAGAAAGAGGGCAAAAGTTTTTCTCTTCGCATTTGTCGCGCCCGGGTTTTGCTCTCTGCTACCCCGAGATAGAGTTTATTAATTTCTGTAACGGCAACAGTCGGGGTGGCGACAGAGACTCCGAATAGCTATACATCGACTACCCCATAGATTACACAGAGTTGTACAAAAAATACAGGCGCCGATAATACACACAGGTATACACATACATACATATATACATATAGATAACGCGACGGTAGTGGCGTTCACCCGCGGATTTGCCGCGCGAATTTACCCGCCCCGTTGGACTTTCCGGAGGCGCGAAAATCGATGGGACCTCGTTAGAGAGTTCGCTCGGAAGCAGCGGCAGCAGCAGCAGCAGCAGCGGGCTTCGCAGCCAGCACCAGCAGCGGCTCGGTTTTACTCGGCGCGGCGCTACGAGCATCACGCTACCACAACCAACGAGCGAGTTATCCCGAGGCAGATCGGGATACGAGATCGAGCGGAGGTCTCTCTGGCAGCCTTGCTTCCTTTTTTCCCTGTTCTTTCCCTCTCGCTCAAGCCCGTTCGTGAAAGAAATATGTGCCGAGGGCCCCGACCCAAGTCGACCCCTCTTCCCCAACCCCTCGCACTCTCGCTCGCCGCATCTCTCATTCTCTCCTTTCGCGTCGTTTCTTCGCTCCTCTTCACCCCGCCCCTCCGTGGCCCCATGGATTCTCTCCTCTGCCGCGCGTCCCTCTTTCCCGATGCGTTCGCTTCTTCATCTTTCTTCTTCTCCCACACACTTTCGCCCCTTCGCCCGTGTGTGTCTCCGCGCCGGTCGCTCTTGTTCCAGTTCTCCATAGCTACGTTTCATGCTCCGCTCATTTCTGCTACCACCCGCCCCCGCGCCATTTGCTTGCGAGCTCTGCTTCTCTTTAGTGCGTGACTCAGCGAGACCGAAAGCGCACACGGTGCGACTACCTCGGTCCGAGTATACTTGCACGTATATAGCCGTACAAGATAGATATGGAGGAGGGATATGAAGTTCGAGGTGGAGAAAAACAGCTAAAACTGCCCGGACGAACAGCCACCCTCGTCGTTGCCGGCCCGTTCTCGCCCTGATCGTGTTCGGAACGTGCCGCTCAAACTACCGACCCCCAACGTGAATCTACTCGACTTGTACACCAATGTAGCTTTCTTTCTTTCTCGGTTCTCCTGTTTCCATCGAATGCGTCTTCCTCTCTTCCACAGCCTCGGACTCGTCAGCAATATCCTGGAACCCCCGGTTGTTTCGAGTCTTCGTATACCTCAATAATCGACGGCCAGTCTGCGATAATGACCGCGACTCCAGCCACGGAACGATGCGTACGAGAGCAATGGATATGCACGATGGGCGAGCCAAAAGCTACCCAACAGCTTGGAAGTACAGGATGCCGGAGCCTCACCCTTCGGAATGTTATGGGTTATAGGGACATTGGGGAAAACGTATGGTTGGTCATTAATTCGGCAACTCGTAATCACAATCATTGTAGATGACTTTTGAACCCCTCTTTGTCACGATATTTCGTGAGGCCGGGTGTTTTAGCTTGTTTTATTTTTCGTCGATGTTTTTGGAATGACGGGCATGGGTTATTGATCTTATAGAATATATTGCAAAACTTTCATGCAATTTTTTTTTCACGTTAACATTCGATAGTTGTTATTTCGGGGTAAATTAAGATATTAAGTCGTTCATTGTTCAAAAGCAAACAATCAAATTGTGACTTTCTCAATTTTTCGGCTTTCTAAAATTTCTAAAATTTGATAAGAACAGTAAGAAGTAACCGGCAAAGTTCCACACATAATCAACTTTTTCGAATATTTTCCCATTTTCATGTGGTTCTACATGATCACAAAGAAGTTGCTGGTGAAATTCTATACATCGTCGTGGTACGGGTCTTAGGTTGTTGGAACGCTACCATCTCTTCCTGTTACGCGGAAGTGCCTCCGACGGTGGTCCGTAGCTTAGGGGATGGGTCGAGTGGTAGGTACACACACCGGTATAGCCGCGACGGTGCGATGGTGGTCGTATATACCTGGGAGACCGGAGTCGGATGCGGAGTTGGGTCGGCGACCCACCTCTGCCGTCGCGCAATCCGCAGAAAGAAGCAAAGGGAGCCGCTCTCTCGCGCCGAGGCACCGCCGATTAGCCGATTGGACGGAAGAAAAGAAAAAAATATTAAAAAATGTTTTTTTTTTAAAAACAACAAAAATAAACAACGAGCGAACCCAGGGACCGTAACGTTCTCCACGCCCGGTTTATAAGATTCCCTTGGGAATACGGCGCGACATTCGCATCATGTGACCGTATATGGAAACTTAACTCGTACTTCAAACAAATATCGCAATCACATCTACGTGAAACCTGGGAAACAATCCTCCTACCTATAATCACACCCAACATTGAAACAAAAATTTGAGCCACAATATATTTGTTCGAGAAATTGTAAGCTGTCGCCAAAATTCGTTTTCGTAGCTACTTAGAATACGCGAATACCGGTATTAACCTTTGGACTAATTGCACACACATAATAATGTGCACCCTGAAAATTCATTATATTTTTTTGAATAATGTCTTCATGACTTTCTCCAATTGATGGACGTTTTTGTTTATCAATTATGTTTAAAATGCTGTCATTTCTTAATACCCGTCGATAAAAACAATCATTGAACCTCGCATATAGCTAACGTTGCTCGCAACGATCACCCGTCCAAAGCTCATGCACAAAACCATGCAATTGCTATTGGTGGCGGTCGACGACCGTCTGGGTTGCGTTCTGAAACCTTACTCGAACCAGAGTTAACTCGAAGCGAAGCGAAGCGTTAAAAATCACTGAGATAACTTAACCGGGGAAATTCAGAAACACGTTCGAATCATATCCAGTACCAACTATTTCTACCCATATCGGGGAGAAAGGTAGAAGTTGATCGACTGTTCACAAAAAAAAATGACTTTCTTGATTTTTAACGCGACGTCAACATTTTTTCCTGACTGCGACACATTATTAGGTGTCCCTGTGTTTTTGATACGGATCCGACCTGCCGCTACATTTTCTCTCGTCCTACAGGATTGATGAGAGAGCCCCACGTTAATTCGTGATACTAACTTACGTCGTTCATAATGTACGCTAACTCGAGGGTCAACCTTACTGTACCCCTACTCGGCCCGGTAAAAGTGTATTAACACAGCTCAGGGCTCCCTGAGAAACTCATCCAATCAAACTCCCGAATACTCGCGCACGCGCTTTGGACTGACCATTTTCAACCGACGCTTACTCCGTAGGTACACTTCGAGTGCAGTACCGGGCTTCCGGCTCCTGTGTTCCGTGTAGGAACATAATGCAACCATATCCGCCGTATATTGTGCCGCAAGCTTATATACCTCATCTACAGGCTGTGAAATTGCTGCTGCCGCTGCCACGTTGGCACGGGTACGTAATCCTCGCGTTACAACCAACGTGTGGATACATAGACGAGTGATAGTCGGAGTTACCATAAGGCAGGAGGATATTATATATATATATATATGGGGTATTTCTGGAGATTTCGGCTAGACAGTTGGTTCAAAAATTTTGCCCCCCAATTTTTTTCATTAATATTGGTCGAAAATGAAGAGACACGGATTTCGGCATTTTTCATTTTGAGCCTCCGCTTTTGAGATACAGTCAAATGAAGTTTTGACAAAAAAGCTATAACTTCCGAACGAGGGTTCGGCCCAAAGAATTCAAGGTGGCTAAATTTTCGTTTTCGTTTAAGGAATTTAAAAAAAATACATTTCGAAAATTAAGGGTACATTTTTTGTTCTATTTAGCTTTTAATTTTGAATTGTTTCACACAAGTTATCACTAACCGTTGCTGAGATATATCGATTTGAATGACCGAGTATGGTCGATAGTTCAAAACTTTCATTTGACTGTATCTCAAAAGCGGGGACTCCAAATGAAAAACGCCGAAATACGTGTCTCTCCATTTCTAACATATATGAATGTAAAAAATTGAGGGGGCAACAATTTTGACCCAACTGTCCGGAGTTGCCGAAATCTTCAGGAATACCCCATATATATATATATATATATACGGGTAGTGCGGACATCACGGCCAGCCAGCACCAGCCCCAGCAGCGGTAACAGCGGCGGCGTGTACTTGTACGGGACCTTTAGCGGCTCGTGAAACCCGTAGTCGGGACGATCAATGACAAGCTCGTTGGTTCTCCGTCGTTGAAACACAGATCCCCATAATGCTGACGCTCTCGCGGCTCGGCCTACACCGTGGGCCCGGCTCGCCAGCCAACCGAACCATCCCAACCAGCCTGGCACGGCTCGCAAACAGCACACGAGACCGAGCTCCCTCTCAATCAAGATAGATAGACGCGCGCGTACGAGTGAGCGGCTTAGCACCGCGAGGCGAACACGAGCCGGTCAGAATTTCATTGCAGTGGGAGCAACGAAGACGGGTTACGTTAATCGAACGCAGGAGGAACGGAGCGAGAACAAGGTTGGTCGGCTCGAACTGCGCCGCGGTAGGAGGAAAGGGAGAGGAGCTCAGTTGTGCGGAGACGGATGGTGCGCTCCGGTCTCTGCGGGAGCTTCTGGCCCGACGTCGTGGCAAACCCGATAGCGAGAACGATGAACGGAGAATGAGGGAGAAGAAAAAAGACAGAAGCGGGAAGGAAGAGAAGGGTGCTAGAGAGTGAGGAGCGCGGGGGATTGAAGCGAGACGAGAATACCGGCACAGTCTGTCCGTGCCTCTGCTTCGGAAAGTGACTAATGACTAGCTGGCTGGACTCCTCTCTGCAACTCCTCTCCGCCACCCAGCGAGTGAGAGCGCGAGCGAGAGAGATGCGAAGCAAACGAAACGAACGAGCGAGCGATCGAGCGCCGACGAGCCGAGAGCACGAGCAGAGGAGATCTCCCAGCCTCCGAGTGAAACCAGCAACGGCAGCATCGGTCTCTTCCCGCTCTCTCTCTCTCTCTCTCTCTCTCTCTCTCTCTCTCTCTCTTTCACCACCCAGCCCGGACAATCCGACACTGAGATATCGGAGATTCCGCACCAAGTGGAACGGAGCAAAATTCTCTGAGTCGTTATCTCGACCGCGCCGAGACCTCGAGC
Source organism: Sussaba pulchella (assembly GCA_963971145.1). Taxonomy (NCBI): domain Eukaryota; kingdom Metazoa; phylum Arthropoda; class Insecta; order Hymenoptera; family Ichneumonidae; genus Sussaba; species Sussaba pulchella. The sequence continues at coordinate 377,835 of OZ020169.1, forward strand.
ACGACGACTACGCGACAACGGTAAACCGCAAAAAATAAAAATAACTATCGATGCGTGATAAAAAAATGAAATTTCCAATAATGGAAAAGTAGTATAGAAAATGGTCGTAGAATGGTGAGCACACGTGTATCGGGAACTTGAGCAGCATCGTAGCTGCGATGAGATTGGCTGATAATGTCGAAGTCGGATGCTGGACGAAGTTTCGTCGACGAGAAATTTCTGGTAACGTTCCAGGGAATGTTTTTTCTAATGATCGTGATGATAGCATTCGGAGAGGTCTGCGAGGATCGGGCGGAAAGGTCGGGGATTTGTGCATATAGATGGTGATGATGGAATGTCGATGTATCGATGAAAAAAAATGTTACGCCGATAACCGGGTATCACACGCAGATTGTCCCAGGTCCTGAATAAGAGCAAGCCACTTTTCTAAGGTCGCCTACCGTTTATGCAGTGTGTAAAAATGACACAAATGATATGCAACAATTGATTGATGACCTTATAACAGAACGGTAACATGAGTGACAACCAGAATCGCAACATATGGAATGCTCGCGACAACGGCCATAACGTGTAAAAACCCGATATACAGTTTGCGAGTTGAAACCACGAATTACATATCAACCAGAAGTTCAGAAAATTGCTAAACTATCATTCATTGGACGAATATTTTCCACAAAATTATTTCATTTTATTATGGAGAAATATTTGCAACGTTATATTTTATTATTATTAGAGGCGACCATTTAAACATGCGAAATTCAGAAAAACTATAAAATTGCATGAGGAGAGACTGCTGTAGGTGAACCGGATTGCGAGTTTCAGATTCGAGGCAGACCGCTATCCACCTCGGAACGACTTCACGCACCTTCATATTTCCATTTTTTTCACGCCATGACGCGACCGCGACTATGCGTACAATTAGACGTAATTAAGGAGCAACAGCAGCAGCAGCAGCCTCATTCGGCGGGCGACGAGTTCCCTCGCAACGGGTCTCGTTTCTGCCTGCAATATCTCCTTGTCCGTCGCTTCTTTTTTTCCTCTCCGCTTTTGCGCTCTTTCTCTCATCCCCCAATCCTTTTTCCTGAAGGTCCGCGCCGGGAACCGTCGCCAGGAGGCAATGGGTGTTCGCGCACGAAACTCGCCCGAGTGACCCACCCCTCGCGCTTCGAACAAACGCGTCCGCAGAACGGACCAAGACTTTTAACTTTGTCACCCTCGGTACTCGTGTCCCTGGCTTTTTGAAGCTCTTCAGACGTGCTTTTCCGAGTCCTTTTATTTAATTTTTTTCATTTCTCCCGACTTCTCTTTGACATTGTACAGTACATCCATTATAATAACAGCAGACCTGAGATCTCGCTTATTTTATGATGGTGATACAATGTATTCCCATTGTTTTTCCGATTATTCGTCCGAATGATAAATAAAGTTATTTTTATGACAGTGCAAATATGTTAGCGCCTGCGGTAACAATTCATTTCTATATGCCTACTATTCGCCGTGACAATGACTAGTACACGGTTAGAAAGGTGTGAATTTCGCTGAATTTAAAAGTGACCTGCAGCTACCGAGCCACCTGATTTGGAAATTGTGTTCCCGATGAAACGCGAGTAGCCCGTTCGAGCTTATGGTACTCGATCTGACGCGAAACGCAGTCAGTAATTCCGACGCAGGTCCAAAGAAGGTGCTATCTGCCCACTCGCTTTTAAGTTACAGTGTAAGTCGTGTGATATCTATGAGGGTGGTTCTTATTCGGCTCGTTCTCGTATTTTGATTGCTAACATCTCAATTGATTAAAAAAAAAAAAAGAATAAAACGTTGAGCCTGATATTATCTCGCACGTAGTAGTAGTATGAATTTTACTTGTACAACTCAGAAGTTTTTTACAAGCTACCCTTGATACATATTTTTCCAACCTCAGACATATGATTTCCATCCTGACATATGATTTCCAACCTAAGACATATTCCTATAGTGATACATTAACATGGTTGATGTATCACTGGCCCTACAGTTTTTGTAACGGTGGGTTCCGAACCACCGGGAGAACACAGAAAAAAACACATAGAATAATTTTTTCCATTGGTGTCGGCGCCGGGATTCGAACCCGGGACCTTCTGCATGGGAACCCGAGCACGTAACCACTTGGCCACTGCGTCTCCCATTATCTCGCACGTTCAATACTTACTACGGGCAGGTCTCGAAATTCCTATTGCTCAGTTGTCCAAAAACGTATATATATTAGGGTGGTTCTTAATTTGAAAAAGTCCTTAAATGTAAAAAGTTGAGCGTTTGAGGGGTAACGAAATGATCCATTTCTTTGTCATAGTAACAAGTGGTTATGCTCAACTTTTCCGGAGGTTTGAAATTGATCACGATTTTCTAAAGACTGATCCATCTGTTTGGAGTCAAAATAAAAATTACGCAATCGGTTTTGAAATCACAAAACAATGAATAGTGATTAACGACGTCGCGGAAAGAGGTGTTCGTCTGTTCACCGATTACAATAAAATACTCACACGGAACAAACAACAAAAACTGTTCATTTTACAAATTGTGAGTGGATATCGAAAAAACCATCCAGACGCAAAAAGGAGACAATACTTGGGAATTTGTAACTCGTTAAAAAAGTTATTCTATTTTGAATACATTTATAAAAAAACGAGGAAGCAAAACATGACAAAAAAAGCTGTAACTTCTAAACTAAGCCGATAGCCAAGTTGAGCGTGGTCTTAATCGTTTTGTCTTTATTTAAAGAGTTCAGAGAAAAAAATAAGAAAAATAAAATAGGTATTTTTTGAGATATTTAATGTTTAGTCGATTAATTGTTAATTAATAATAGTTCAAACGGTGCAACATAATTGTACTTATTTTTATCGCATAGACCGTGTAAAGACAAAAGAAAAAGCTTACCGTTTTTTTTAATTATCATTGGCGGTTGTTGAGATATATTGATTTGAAATACGAAATATCGTCAATAATTGAAAACCTCCATTCTACTGCATCTCAATAGCGAGCGCTAAAATCGGCAAACCCCGGAACATGTGTCTCTTCATTTTCGATGCATATTAATGTAAAAAATCATGGGCCAAACATTTCAAGTCAAGGGTGAGCGACTATCCCGTTTGCCATGGAATGCCCCATATATATATGTGTACCTAACACGAATAATCATACCTTTTCATCTTTTGTGCGGGAAAAATTCAAATCTTGTTTTCATGATTTACAGGTTCACAGAGCTCAGTACTACGATAATAATTATAGTACAAGATTTTAATTTTTTTTGCTCAAAAGATGAAAAGTTAAGATTATTCTTGTTAGGTACACAACCTAACAACCTTGTTAGGTTATTTTTCAAGTCTGATCGCGTTATTAGTTTTAGAGAAAACGTTAACGAAAGAATTTTAAAATTTTTTTTTTTAAACTAAAAAACTTCTCAACCGAATTAGATTAAAATCTAGTCAGCTCTAAGTTTCAGTGAGACACATCGATTGCATCATCGATAATTCCGATCGCGTTATTAGTTTTAGAGAAAACGTTAACGAAACATTTTTTATTACATTAATTTGGAGGACCTTTTTTTTAAGGTCAACTTCAGATTTCTCAAGGAGCAAGTCAACTTGTTTCTAAACGCCTACCCTAATATATATATATATATTTTTCCACCATCGAAACTATTATGAATTTACAATCGATTAATTAAAAATTGCATAACTAGTACAACACAGCCGTTATTTTTCTCAAACATTGTTATTTGATTCCTTGAATAAAAACAAATACTTTCAGACCAACTTACGCGGAGGCTTCATCGAGGAGTTACAGCATTCTTTCTCATGAAAAACACGTTTAATCATTATTATCGTGAATTATATATATGTGTTTGTATGTGTGACTAGAAATAATTATTTTTTTCTGTTGGGAGCTCTGTAAGTTTTTTCCGAATAACTCAAAAAGCAAACAATAATAGATTAAAATTATTAGACATTTTTACATTGAATTTTTGTTCTACCACGAATTTGAAGGAAACTTTTATAGACCCTTACTTGTGAAGTACATGTTCGCTTCAAAATTAAAAAAAAATTAAAGATATATTTTTATTCCCGTAAATATGTGAAAAAAATACCTGAAAAAGTCGAAAAAACTAAAAAAAATGAAACCCGCTTATTTGAGAGCTGCTAAAATAATTGAACGAAGAAGAATCTGAAAAATGTTCTCATAAAAGTCGCAGATAGTGAAGCCCAGAGATGTCTGATAAATGGCGTTTTGCCTCGTACAAATATGAGACCGTGTCATGAAACAATTGTATTTTTTTTTCTGGTCTTGTCATCTGAAACGTTGGTTTCTTACCTGAAAACAAACCTTGCGCCAGGCGGATTCAAGTTTCACAGCTAAATTCTTTATTGTATTGAAATAAATTGTTGATAAATTTGGACATTTGAATTTTCCACAAGAATCACCTCCAATTAAAATAACTTTCATCCAATAATTTACGATGCACAATTTTTTGCAGCTCATTTTACGAGAAAAAGAATTATTAACATATTCAGTGATATGTAAGTATATGAACTTTTGAATATGCATCAAGGTAAGGAATCTAACAATCCAGAGTCCACCATCAAATAGCCTAATCAGTAATTAGCATGTCTTCATGATTTTATGATGTTCATAATTTTGCTTAATGATTAATCGTACACATAATAGTCCTTACTATCAGAACTTTTCTAAGCGGGCTCCTCAGTATGCGTTACAGTGCATATTAGTGAGACATTCTCAACTACAACGTCCAACTTGAAAGAAGAAAGTAAACCAGCTCACCTTATTATGCGGTATCTGCGTTGGCACGTAAAGCGCGGGATCCAATCCAGGGCTAGTGACGGCATGTCGTCCAACGATTCTGTCTGCCGGTTTGGCATCATAACCCGCGGGTTGGCCGATATGAAAGCCCTTGCTCTTAACCCAAAATCTAAACTTGCTATTCTCGGCACTATTCACTTCCTCGCCCTTCAAAGTTCTCAATATTCTCGCGTACTTCTTGATCGTAATTGTCTTTGTTTTCGCCAGATCTCCATAAGTTTTGATGACCCAAGGCTGATAGGCGTTAAACATGGAGTCGTTTTGAAAGGTCTTACCGGAATTCAGCACCGGCGCATCGACCAGATCTGGTTGAGAGGGTTGAGACGGGGGCTTTGCACTATAAACGCTTGAGGGGCCTCCGCTCACCGGAACAACGCCGGAAAACGGTAGGGGCATGCCATTTCCCTTGGCCTCCTGGGTCGAATTAACCGCAACTGATTTGCATGCGTAGGAAGAGTTTAAATTGCTTGACGAATTCGCATTCAACGATCCACCTGTCATATTCGAAATATCTAGATAGGACACCGACGAATTCTTGCCAAGATTGGTTGCGTTGCCGACAAAGGTCGCCATGGAAGTAGCCATGTAAGGAATGCTCGGCGGCAAAGCCAGACTCCCAGCGGCGCAGAGACTGGTTTGTCCCGGTCCAGACATGTTCAGTCCGCCCATGGAACTATATGTCGCGACCTCTGTGTTGCCGCTGGGAGCGGGCCAGCCCGTAGGTGCCAGAACGTTGAAACTCGACGATATATCAGACTGAATCTGCTGACCGGTGGGAACGTTCGCGGAAGCCGCTGTTGAGGCGGAGGATACGTTGGTACCGCTGGTCGTCGTTACTGTCGATATCGAAGGACTTTTCGTCCTGCTCAACTTTCCACCGGAAACATTCCGGCTCCTTCCCGACGTCTGATGTACGTGACCACGTTCGGACAGGCTCTCGGTTACAGCGGGCGAATTTGATCGTCCTTTTACGGAACTTCCGGTCGCGGCCCCCCGTGACTTCTTGGACGGCGGTTCGTCTCTGTTGTTGCTCAAGGAGTTTAAATTGCCGTGAGACGGGCTGTTGTTGTTCTCCGCTCTGGATCGTTTGTTCGACACATTTGAGGATGTAGATGCGGAGGTTGACGGTGAGGTTTGTTGGCTGGTGGGCGTCGGCGAATTGTTCACGGTTACTCGTCGCCGCAGTCCCATAGTCGCGGTTGCCATTGTTCACCCGTTGTAGTCTGGATAACCCGGGTTGCCTTGAAGTCTTCGGCGATGGTTGACTCTCAACAGCCGATACGGGTATCTACAGTCTCGACGTTCCGAAGACTATTACAACGCGGTGGCATCGGTGAATTCTTCTACGAATGACCTCGCCACATGACCTTTTGATATCCCCTGTGCGATCCCACTAGGTAACACGAACGCCCGGTTGTGAATTATTTTCACGACAACGCCCGCTTTTCTCGTATCACCATCGCTGTATTATCCACTGTCACACGAAGCACTATGAAAACCATCGACTTCTGTCGATACACTTTACGTTTTTCAGTTCGTCGACATCTCGACCCGGAGTTTCACAGCGAAGCGAGTATACCCAGATGGTAAGCCACGAACTGGTTGTCCTCTGCTTTCTTCCTCGGTATTCAGTGCTGCGGCACGGTACCTCGTCACAGTCGTTTTTTCCCTCCTTTTCTCCTTTCGATAAAGCCGTGGCAAAAGGCGGAGCGGCTTGACTCAATGCCAGCTCTTCGTCGCAATCTCGTCCTCGCTGAAACAAAAGAAGCCGAGAGGTGACGAGGGAAATTAACTAATCAAGATTACGGGCAGGAAACGGGAAAGCGAGAAGGCTGTTTATTGGGAAGGGACATTGACCAACCCCCGAGCTCCTTACTAACGGACTCGCTGCTGCGACCACCGCTTTTTCTCGCAGGCAAAGCTCGCGGGCGGAGATTTTGAGTGCAGGGGGAGCTTGTTCGACGCACGAAAATCGAAGGGGACCTCTGACAGTTGCAATTCTCGGCTATTAGATGAGGCTCGCGCCCTCCAACACACGGATTATAACGTTAATATGTTTCTGAATATAATACACATGGTCCGTAAAATTTAGCCTAATTATCTTTCGGTTATATCGAATAAAATTTGTCCGCGCTTTAGTCGCACCGTTTATGTGCTTAACAAAAGCGGGAGATGAAAAATAAGGAACTTTCTTGTCCTCAGAATGATCTTCGCCTGATAACCAATAAAAACCCGTTTATATGCTGCAGTATCTACGCCCAAACGAAGAATTGAAATTTCAGCGACTAAATTTGATTTAAGCCTGCTTTCTGAGCTCTAATTATGACCGATAAATTAAATCTCCTCAGTTTCGGGATGTCAAAGAGCGAGCTTTATAACCGGGGCATGCGTCTTCTCAATTTGCATTAAAACTTACATCTAGACGAAAAAAGGTAATTCTGCTGTTCTTAGACTTTGGTCTGGTAGCATTTGAAATCAATTAATATCAGAGACCGTGAGGATAAAAGTAAATTCCAAACGTGAGTATCAGGATTGACTTATGAGCAGCACTGTATCGAGGGCTATCGTTTTACTACCGCAACCTTGAGTACTTGTTCCACCGTTAGACTTATCCTAACATGTAATTCAATTCAATCGGGTCACGTAAAGCCAACTAATAATGTTCGGTCGGACTGAGTTCAATGTGAGCAGACTTAATCAAAGCAAGCAAAGTTTCATCTGTAGACGACCAGCAAACTATTTCAAATACACTTACGAAAGAAGACCAGATAACGACGAGCACTGATTCATCAAAGAATCGATATTTCAAGAGTCCGCATTTACGATAAGCAGATGTGCAGTAGTTTGAAGATTAAACAAAGATTGCTGCTTCGACTTAGGATATACGAGCGATACAATAGTAATTTTTATAACACGACGATGCATTGTGCGTACGAGCTAGCAATTTAAGTATAGTTTAAGTAAGTCGACTTTGTTAAAGAAAACGAGTACGAGGTGACGCCGGCAATTGGGTGCACCGAAGGATCTGGTAGCTTCGAGTTCTGAAAACTGCAATTCTCATTGATCGCGGTGAGCAATTCCCAGGTGGTTCGCCAAATTAGGAAACCGGTTGGCCAACACGGCCCGACGACGAGACGAGAACGTCGTGTCGGGTTTCTCTTTGCCCCTTGGCGTCTCGACAACATGGCAGTCCGGGCTTCGAAAGCAACGCACATTCTCCATCTTCTTTCAACCTTCCTAGACTCAAGGCTAGTACACGCTGTCTTCATTCCAATGTCTCATATCAGCATGCTATTCAACCGAGGGTGTGATAAAGTGAGATTCAGACCGGGCGCGTGTGTCATTTGCGCTTCCCTACCCGGCCTTGTCACGCCACAGCCCCCGGGAACCTCAATAGCATGGGAGATACTGCTGCCTTTCGGTCTTCATCCCACACTTCGATCCCCACACCAAAGATAGGGAGGGTAATTCGGCATTGAGTGTGGAACATGCAAAACCGTGAACCATAGTGCGACAGCAGATTCACCGCAAGCAATAGAAGATTCTACCAAGGAAAAAGCGAGTAATTAAATATAACGACATAAAAATAAAGTTTGACATTCTATCTGCCAATTCTTGGGACTCAGGGCTGCAGAGACTGAAAGAGAAAAAATACAGCCCACACCTTATCTATATTCCCGTAGTTCTACATTCCGAACGCCTGTGCTTACTCTTCACCCCTCTGGCCTTCTCTTCTCGCACCCCCTTCAGGCCCTTCGTTCCTCGCATCAGCGCTACTCCATCGACTGGCTGTATACGCTCGGATAAACCGACCCCCGCAGCTTTCCCGGCCCGACTATCCCGTTCGAGTCATCGGCCTAATGACATAGGTGTGCCTGCGCATTTGTGCCATCGACCCACCCTGCTTTTTCCTTTACCCTATCGGCACGAGCATCGAGCTTCTCGCTTGTCTTCTCCCGCACTCATAGTGCCAGCGGCTTTCACCCTACAGGACAGCAGGGCCTGCCGTGCAACCGACTCTCCAAAAGAGGCAACAACTCGAGACGTCAACCCTTCGTGCGTCGGGCATTCGTACAGCGTACGCCTAATCCCCTTAGGGCTCCGGGAAATTATCCACTTCAATAGTCGCGAATCATTTCACGTACCCTCGCGTTATTCGAATTATCGTAAGCACGAGATCAATGCGCCGATTCTTCAATTCTTTCAACCACGTTCGGTGTTTGAACACTCGCAAAGCATGGTCGGCGGGTGGAAGAGATAAAAAATCATAAAATTGCGTAGTATAATTGATCCGGAGATTAGACGAAATACGGTTTCTAATTGTGAAAGTGAATAATTTGTATCACAGGATACGCAGTCAATATCTATTAAACATCTAAACTGCCGGGAGCCATTAATCAACCGTATGAGGCGATAATCCAAAGTACGAAAACTAGGCCACGGATAAATGTAGTGCCGCGAAAATAGGCCACACACAGCGTGTAGATTCCGATATATAAGTGAGTTTCAACGGTCCGCAATTTTTTTTCGTTAACGAGTATTGCACGTTGACGAGTAAAATATGCAAAGACAGCAGATACTCTGATATCAGGTTCTGAGGTAAATGATCATGTAGCCGCAAATCTCTATCACACCCCGGAAAATAAATGCGAGAAGTGAAAAATGATGTAGAATTACCAGCTCCCTTTTTTTCGTGCGGTAAGAACACTACCAGACGGATGTCAAGCGACTCGTAAATAGATCGGAAACTTAGAATACCAATTAAACATGCGTGTGGCATGCATAGAGCTAAGAAGTAGGGAAAAGAGAGAAAACAGCCGTATAATAAATCCGCGACTAATTCAATAAGACCGATCGAATCGTGGTCGAGCAGTCGAGCGGTGCCGGTATATATAATGAATCTCATGTGACGGACTCAAGGGAGCACGCGGGAGCTCTTTAGGGCGTCGGCGGGCCGTGACAGAGAGGGCATCTCCATGACCATGGTACACACCGGGACATTTCAACACGGCGGACCTTACCGAGTCACGTAGTAGCCGCGGCGGCACAGGGCCACCGCGCGTATTATGCTAGTCTTGGTCCCCCGCTCCACGTTGCTACAATGTAATATATATGGGGCATTCCATGACATGTAGATCAAGATCTGGCGATAATTTTTCAGATCGTTTTTATAATTTTTTATTCGAAAATACTCATCGAAAAAAACGAATTCAATTTTTTTCAAATTAAAAAATGTAAGTAAAATTTTCGTGAACGCAATATTTATTACGTAATTGGCAAGAAATATTTATGTTGATTACTTTTGAAGGCGAAAACCACGGAAATTCCGACATCACCCAATTGAGAACCACCCTAATATATACACAGATATCTTCCCTTTTCATCTTCGTACTCGGTGACATCCACGTATCACCCTTTCTCGCACACCCGCCTAGCTCAACCCGCGTACGTATTGTCCACTGGCACAGTGCATATCGTAGTTTTCCCAGCCAACAGCCGAGCACACTGTGCAATACGCAGCATGGCCCCGACTCGGTGTCACGCTACGTGCTTCCTGCCGCAAGGTTCGCCGCGCGACAAAAGGCCCTATGTCTGACCGCCTGCACACCCGCTCGTGGGACACTCGTGATCGCAATGTGTAATCAAGCTCGAGCCTGCGGGGCTCCTCCTCTCTCTCTTTATACACATGGCCACTGCAGTAGTATTATATTGTATTGTGTAGTGAAGCCCGCTTCATGCCACTATAGAATATTGAAACGTGGTTATGGGCAGGATACCCCATGTTCGGTTAAGGCCAGTCAATATCTCGATATACCCAATTCTTAAAATGAAATAGCATTCATCGTTTACGTTGTCACTTACGTTGGGGCTGTATTGAGTTTTATTTGTCACAATTACGTTAATGGTAAAAGACATTGAACAACACTCTTCGTTTAATTTGCTTCAAAAAATGTAACCATTGAAATATGTTACTATACACAGTTTTTGCAGATACGATGCAATGGTTATGCAATTGATTGGCTATTGGATAAAATATAAGGGATTGAATTAGATTCTCAACATGATTGGATCGATTTTTTAATGTTATGCCTGGAAAGGAGGTGATCCTTGCTTGTGTGACACGAAATAATATAACAGTCTAATTAATGATCTCTCACTGTTTCATGACGTATCCTATTTTTGTCCCTGTCAATATTCTTAGCAACGTCTAGGTACGTATCATTTTTTACACTTTACGGCAAGCGTTCGTTCAGAATCTACTACGAATTTGAAGTAAAATGATAAATGCAGATGATTACTAGTAAAAAATGCAATATACAATGGAATCAGACTAAATTCCTTTACAAACTAGTTCGTTGAAATATTTTTACTTTGTATTTGAATAAAATATATCGTCCAAATTATCAGCTTCTACATTCCGATTGAAATCGAAATTACACAATAACCATACATTACAAAACAATTTTCTCGATTCCGGATGTTTCACCGTGAAAACAAGATTTGGAAAACCCGAAGGTCGCCAAGCCTTTAATTGGACTCAAAAGTTGTCGGAATCGCGGAGACCCGAGTCCGTTGTCGAAACAAAGTTCGACTCGAAATATTGGATTTCGGATGACTTTGACGTAACGTGCATCGCAAGGATTGTCGGTAGTAGTCCTGAACGGTACGAGAACGAACGATCCTATACACGCTCGCAGTGAACCACGTCAGTGGTAAATTGAATTCCCAAACGGGCGGGTGTGGCGAGCGTCCCGTGCCGGCCACCGGAACGTCTGATGCCGTCGAGAGTGCTATCGTTCGTTCTCGTCTCTCGTCTTTCTCTCTCTCTCTCACGCACACACACACACACACACACGCCCCCCCCTCCCCCCCACACTCTCTCATGAAACCCTGTAAACGTTCAAGAGAATTTTCCCGAAAATTTCGTCACACGGTCAATTTCCTACTCTCCACTATCGAAGGTACGCTTTTTCTCTCCTTGATTGGGATTTAAAAACTAAAATTTCGAACGTTTCTAAAATAATCTTAAGAACACAACCGTGTTGACAGAAACAAAAGAGACAAAGAAGAAGCTAAGTTGACGATGGGGAAAGCTCAGTGTCCTATCGAATCCATAAAACCTTAAAATCCGACATTAAAAAAAACAGGTGAAAGAGACAAATATGAACGACGAATAAGATAAAGACGTCGATATCAGGTTCGGGGTCAAGCTGTGACCAGACGATGACCCATAAGCATCGGATCCTGCTCCATAAAATCCCCATACCTAATCTACTCGTCGACAATACAGAAGTGCCGGAAAGTAAAACTGGAATCAATTATCTCCAAAGAAACTGCATAAGAACTAGTTGCGACAGCTAGTTAACGAGTACGAACAAGGGAGGGAAGCAGGTAGTTACGATTGGCAATGTGGACACAAACGGGTCAGTAGATACAGACCTGCTAGCCAGACGCTTGAGTACACAAACGTCTCGGCACCTGCCGTAGACCCGCGGTTCGCTGGAACATCATCGAGCAAGGAGGCCAAAAAAAAGAAGAAAAAGAAAAAGAAATACTCCACACAGTAGCCCGCACGTATATATAAGTAAACGAGCTTACAAACTCGTCATCGTATCACTTCATCGGCCGTAAACGTCGTAACGCGATAATCCAAGTATGCTCCTGTACGTTCCGTCACCCGCAACACTGATGATCGTTAAAAAAATAAAAACAAAGAAACAACCCACTTGTCGCACTGTCGATCTCACTGTCACCCTCGATCAAATTTATCTTAACGATGACGAAGGATCGTCAATGGAACGTACGCCCGTTGAAAAAAAATGGTAACAATAAAAAGTGAGAAAAACTATTGAAAAAACAATAACTAGGTGAAAGGTATAAAGTTGATGGATGTCACGTACGATACAACGAAGGGCAATATAACGAGGGTCTTTGAACGTTGGAATTGGTAGAATAAGAGCCAAGGCGGTAGCTTGACTACGGTTGATTCTCGTCGGACCCGAGCGCGTTATCTCACCCGCGAAAAGCGTCCCGCGCGAGATCAGTTGACACGCACACTTATGCACAACCGGTCCGGCGCCGACGGATGCAACGGAGCCTCTCCTCACGGACACACGCGGGATGGCCGAGCTCGTGAGCACGAGTACGACGATTGGACCGCGGCGAGGTGGTGGACTATCCGGGGGAGGATCGGGGAGGGGGCGGTCGTGACGAAGCGCGCGCTAGGTGGCGGATCGCGGTAGTAGCGCTGTGGCGGCAACGTCAGCGGCGGTAGTCGCGGCTGCGGGGTATGAGAAGCGGACGACAACGACTACGCCAGGGTGGCAGAGAGCCAGCCAGAGCGAGGGAGGCGGTGGCCGTGGAAAAACCTAACGATGGAGAAGGAGAGCCGGACGAGGCGAGCGGTGGGGAGTGGAGGAGGTGAGGGCCCCCGCCGAGCACGCGCTGGATGAAAGCGAGAGGGCGAGCGACGTACGAGTTCGGAAGGAGCAAGCGAGATGAATCGACGCACGAGTCAGGAGGAGCAGCAGCAGCAGCAGCAGCCGGCAGTCGGCAGTCGGAGTATAAGCGGAGTGTGGTATGTATATGTATAGCGGTGTATTATACGAGGAGACGGGGGAGAAAGGGAAGTAGGTGGAGGATCGGGGGATGAGAAAGCGGTAGGGCCGGAACGAAGAATGAGAATACGGGCGACGGATGCGGCTTCGAAAGGAGATAGCGAGGACGACGCTGCTCCGAGAAGGTCATGGTTTGGACTATACACATATATGTTTATGTATAAGTATGGACAGCAGTTGCGACACTGCGTTGAAAACGAAAGAAATATGTGAAGAGGCTAAAGAGAAATGAGTCGTTAAAAACTTTGACAAGAGCCCTCGGCATAAAGATCGCCATTTGCGCAGACTACAATAAGCAGCCGGAATTAGCGTCGGCGAGGACAGTATGGAATACAGCGTGAACCACTAGGAGGCCCGTCGGGGAATCGACAGGGAGAAAGGGCGTCTGTGGAGATGTGATCGCTTTGTAGTGCAAACGATTCGGTGTGCGGTGGGACACTGGGAGCATCAGCAGACATAGGAGCTGGGCCACAGCGCACAGGGAAGCGAGTACAGGCGCGGCTGAGGCGGACTGCGGGCGGGTTAGCTGGATGAAAACTGGTGTGGATAGCGGGTGGCGAGCGGTGCGATACTCGACGGGACGGGCCAAACCGGGTCGGGTACCCAACGGCGCCGCCGGGGCACATCTATATAACTCGTAGCCGCGCGCAGAAACGCACCGACGTTAGTATATAGCACGAAGTTACTACACAACGGGCCTGGCCCGATACCGGCGATGTCGCGTACGCACGCACACACGCGTGCACGCGGCAACTGTGCTCGAGGGGGCAGATCGTCGATCGGGTAAGTATGCGTGGGGTTGTGTTGGGACGCGATGACTATGCTCGTGAGTGAGGAAGAAAGACCGGCCGAGAATGGAGTTGAACGAGGAAAGAAGGAACATGGGGGCTGGGGCCAGGTTCTCGTAGATATTCCACCGGCGCAACAACGTACAGTGACGTTACTACGCCAACGGGGGTCTCTGCTGCTCCGTGCGCTTAAGCGTGTGTACGGGTGTGTGCGCGCGCTTCTCTGCCCCTCCGTCTCCCTCCGGCGACAAAACCGGTCTGTCTTTGTTGCACCGCCTGGGCCTTACCACCCGTTCTTTCACCCTCATTCACCCTATTCCACGCTCACTGTCCTTTAACTGTCTCCCTCTCTCTTCCCAGCCGTACCGTGTTCGCACACTAACTCGTGGTATATACATTGCGCCGATGGCGATGCTCTCTTCCGCAAGCCCACCGGCTTGCTACGTACAACTCTCTATCTTTGTCATTCAGCTGTTTATCTTGTTCACTCTGTCTTACTTCGCTCTACCTCATTCCTGAAACTCGTCTCCCTGCGATATCCCGATTTTTTTCTTTTCATTTCCTTCTTTTTTTCATCTATCTCACTCCGTCTCCCTATTTCTGATCATGATCGGTTCTTTCTCGTTTACCGAGTGGTCGTATCTCTATCTCGGCCCGGTCGGTTTACTACCGACGAAATGTGACGGTCATCGCCCTTATTTCGAGAGGTCTTCGGTAACCACGATTATGATCGACCCCGATATTTCGTTGTCCGTTTTACGTAGCTGGATTATTAATTGACGCGGGTACACATTTTCTTGCCCGAATATCCAAAAAGAAGGACTTTTCGGGATATTATCGTTTTAGATTGATTTTTCATGAAATGTGAGTTCTTCAGATGACCGGGGTTTGCGTTGAGGTTAATCTTTTGTTTTTTGCACATATTGAATTTGCAATTACTCAAAATGTCCTTACTGGGTTTTTTTCATGAGTCAGTAAGCGGTCTTGGAAGTATTTCTGAATTCTCATTTAATGAATTACCCCTTTTGATACCTAGAAAGTCAAATTTTCATCGTTCAACAGAAGTACATAAGTAAAAGTTATTTACAATTGTCCGCAAAATACAATTGTTGCCATCGAGTTTGTAGATGGACTCCGTATTTTTTGTTTGATTCAAAGAATCTATGTGGAGTTCTTGAATGTTACAGGTTTAACAAATTGGATAGAATTATAAGAGTTACATTCTCTTTCCGGCGCACTGCGAATTGCACTGTTAATTATTTTCTTTAGATATTTAGAAGCTTTAGATATTTTCCGAATGTAAGAATATTCTACATTTGAGATTACAAGAAATGCCAAATTTAGATTATAGTAGCTCGAAAGTCAGACGCATTGACATCATCTCTCAACCCTTTCAAGTAAATATTGTTCATTGCACTTGAAGTTTTGACGAATCCGTTTTCTTGATTTTCCGGTCGCTGAATGCGGATATAGCGGCAACCCGATAGCGGCGTCTCGATTTTTATAATACGTTCGTAGAAATTGTACTGTTTTTAAAATATGTATTATTCAAAACTACTTGGTGATTTATAAAAAATAACGAAGAATGTTTACACTTATACGAACAAAACAATGCAAATACTATTTATTAGGGAACCGGTTGAAACAATTTGCGATTAATAAAATGGACGCTGAGAGTTACATCCTACAACAAAGGCTTGACTCGTAGAATAAAAAGTCGACTACGAGGAAACTTCGCACCGCGATCTGTCGTATCCGTGGCTGGAAAACCAACCGGTCGCACACACGAATAGTTTTCGATGTGTAGGCGTACGAAATGTACGTGTGCCGAATATCGGGACTGTACGGCGGAGACGAGAACGCGAACGTCGAGAATCGGCTCGCCGGAGTCAACGTTACGCCGGGGTTTGCCGGGGAAACCGAGCGGCAGAGAGATCGATATAGATCCCAGGAGCTATGGACCAAGATTCTCGTGGAACGACTCAGCGTCGCCGGAAGTTTCGTAGCAAGACGACGGTGGGTGGAATCCGAGACCCGAGGGTGAGACGGGAATTGTGAAACCTCGGTGAGGGGGCAAACGACAAACTGCGGGATCGGAGTGAGACGGTGAAGTTTGAAATCCACCGGCGACTTCCGAACTTAACGTTTGTACCTCCGCCAACTTCCGACGAGTTTCGCGTTCAGGACCGCGACGACGACGATAACTACGTTCAACGGCGTCGTTCGTTCACGCTGCATATTCTGTAAATGCCCGGCTCTTTCGGCCCCGGGCTCACAATTCGTGCGCCGTCATGATCTGCCACGTGTGCGTTCCAACGATATTTGGTGGGGCGAATATGATACGACACGTGGCTCTGCACTGAAAACGGCAATTTGATCCAATTGTCCGCCTTCGGTTTGATTCATTTGAAACCATTATTTTAGAACAACGAAAAAACGGATAATCACTTTTTTATACGCGCCCGAATTTATATTTGAGGGGTGAAAACGCTTCTCACAGTTTCAGAATAATTTAAAAAAAAAAATCGAATTTCAATTATCATTGATTATAAAATGCAGCCAAAAACTTTTTTTGGACCTCGAAAAAATTAGAGACTTATTGATTTATACGTGCTCAAATTTATATTTGGGCAGGAAGCGTTCCCTTCCTTCACCAGCTCTCAAAGTTACCGGAAAATAATTTCAAGGAATCGAAATTTCAATAAAATTGATCATTTAAAAAGCTGCGCAGGATTTTTAGGTGGGAATTATGTTAGTGGATCGCAGTTATTTCGTTAAAATTTGTTTCGAATAACACTTGTCATCAATCTATCTACCTTAACAGAAAAATCGAATTTTCACATAAACATGACACAGAAGCCTGCATATTTTCAATTCAATCTCTGACGGATTTAATCCTCAACGTATCGTTTTTCGCCTCGTAGTCTGACAATATGTTTAACCGGTTTGGAAATAAAAAGTTGACTTAGCCATATATATAGGTTGACCCCAAATAGGATAGACCCTATAGTATAACGTGGAAGCCCAACAATGGAGGATGCTGAGTGTATGATAAAGCATTCGGTCGCTATTGTTATGGAGATCCGTCTTCTGCGCTACTTCCTGTGCGTTCCCATATTAAGACGCCATCGGCGTTAACTTGCCAAGTTGAATCTGCGTGCGTATGTAACTGGACATTTGCGCCCCCTCATCAACGAAAACTTGAGGTAATTATCAAGCGATTCCACTTTTCGGTGAAATTTTTTTATCAGACTCAATAAAAAGGACAGCTATACCCAACTGTTTGGAATAATTCGTGAGGCGTCAGTCGTTTCAAACGGAAGATCATGATCATTAAAATAAGCGACTCTTGTACGTATCGCTTATTCGTACATCGTGGTCGGTAATACTTTGTAGGGTTCCATACCGGAAAACGGAACCCTTATATGAACACTCGAGTGCCTTTCCGCTTGTCACAGCCGATTTTCTCGGAAGCCATGTGACTTGAAAACTTGAGACTTGGCATAGTGATACATCTCACCAACTTACATATTTTACATTAGTTGAAACTTAAAAAAATATCGATATAAGAACTAACCCTCTGCACTCCGTAGCCGCGTCTAAGAGGCCTACATCAAGGTAATGGGATACATCGCCTAGTGCGAAGGTAACAGCGCTATCGGCGCTCGCTGCGGAGCGAGAGAGAAGGAGAGAACGTTTGTATCCCATCGTCTTAAGAGCCCGCGAGTTCCCGTGGACCGCCCGTATGGGCACTCGAGCCCGTACGGGCTGAGTTGTGCATCGCTGATCTTAAGAGCCTACATTAATTTATTCCGTAACGACGGTAGCGCCGCTGCATACATTTTTTTAAACATGGTTATCGCCAAGATGCCAAGATATTCGTTACTCACATGGTAATGGATGTGAAATAAATGCACGTTTTCAGTGTAAACAATTAGCGATATATTTTTGCGTGATCGACTCAGTCCACCATCTTGCGACTACTACCCCCTTTTTCCCCCATTTTTTTTACAGGTTTGGTTACAACGCGCTCGCAGCGCTCGGAACTTCGAAAAAATATTAAAGAGCGCATTTCAAAAGATTTTTAGAGAAATATGCGAACATGGAGCATCACCCTCTTCTTATCCCTCTATTTAGAAAAAAATTAGAATACTCGGCCGTTCCGTTTCGTTGATAAGACAAAAGCAAACAAAAGAATTTAGCAAATTTTCCCGTGTACACAAATTGAGTAACTTCCCCCACGATGATGTTTGACGGTACGAGTGTGTCCGCATAGGCAGCGCTTTAATTTCTCACGCAGCTCTGAGTACAGACGCCATCAAAATATCTCCTCGCATAATCCAAATTTTCTCATGTGCGGTTAATTCAAATTTTGGAAGCTTATAATTCTATATTTGGGGTCTATATAAAGTTCTATATATGGGGTATTCCTGGAGATTTCGGCAACTTCGTACAGTTGGATCAAAATGTTTGCCCCCTCAATTTTTTACATTGTTATATGTCAAAAATGAAGAGACCCGTATTTCGGCGTTTTTCATTTTGAGCCCCCGCTTTTGAGTTACAGTCGAATGAAGTTTTTGAACTATCGACCATACTCGGTCATTCAAATCGCTATATCTCCGCAACGGTTAGAGATAACTTAAAAAACCACGGGTCTTTTTTTTCGTTTTTGAACGCTCTATACAATGAAAACATTGACGATTATGTTGCACAAATTCAACAATTATTGATTTTTAATTGTTTATAAATAATTGTGAAATTTGTTTAACATGATCGTCGATGTTTTCATTGTATAGAGCGTTAAAAAACGAAAAAAAAGACCCGTGGTTTTTTGAGTTATCACTAACCGTTGCTGAGATATATCGATTTGAATGGCCGAATGTGGTCAATACTTCAAAAACTTCATTTGACTGTGTCTCAAAAGCGGGGGCTCAAAAAGGAAAACGCCGAAATACGCGTCTCTTCATTTTCGACACATATTAATGTAAAAAATTGGGGGGCAAAAATGTTGACCCAACTGTCCGAAGTTGCCGAAATCTCCAGGAGTAGCCCATATGTATATCTGTGTCTATCTCGGTGTTAAACGAGCCGCGCTCGACTCGTGTCCCAACTCATGTTCTCTACATCGCTGCTCCGAGCTATGGCTTACTTCCCCAAAGTTGCTCGTTACCACTCACTCGCGAGAGCTTCAACTTCCTCGCGAGTCTATGCAATGGACTACGGAATACAGCATCGCATCCCGAAGTCAACGGACTCCCTACTCTTCCTAAAGTATCTCCCGTTACGGCGTACCGAGTTGGTCGTGTGATCAGGGGATGCCTCAATTTCACTACTCACATCAGCCTCTTCAACAGCTCAAACATCGTACTGCGCGTGGCTATAATTCAATCTTTTTGCCTTTACTTAACGTTTCTTCTTTTCGTTACATCAGAGGCTCTGCTTGAAATAAGTGAATGGAAAAAATTGATTTTAAATTCCGTTTAGTCGTAAATAATCATTTATTTATAAATTTCTATAGGAGAGATAAGCATGGTACAGGCGTGCTGATCAGTCTCAGAATGGGGTTGGAGTTGTTATTATCGAACGCAATTGAAGAGATTGTACGTTTTTCGGATTTACGCAGCATAAGAGCTCTGTTAGTTTAGAAAATATTAGAACAAACGAACATTGTACCGCAATATTTTATCATTATGGAAGAAAAATATATAAATGAATAATAACTGAATGAACTTTTAGTATATCCTAATCCATAGCCAGGCTGCTAGGAGATAGACTCCCTCTCCTCTCCTTCCCAAGAGAAAATGTCTGACCATTTTTTTACCATCGTTGATAATTTTTTCCGAGCAATAGTATAGGGCATAATGATAAACTATGCTAAAAAGAGCCTCATACATACATATACTTGTATACAAATCGATAATTTGTGTACATGGTGGCCACTGGAAGATCGAAGGATTTGAAAAAGTCATAACTGGAATATGTTTTTTTCTTTACCCCTCGTTATTTAAACATTTTGAACCAATCCCTGGAGATTTAAACGGAATCGGAATAGGAAAAATCATTGAGTTTTTCTATTTCAATAGAAGATCAATTATTCATAGTCTGAGATAATACCGAGAACATCTTATAATATGTCAGAGTATAAGGTTTTAGAATTTTCGTCTATACTAATATTTTAAAATGTGTTCAGGTTTTTAATGACAGTAGAACTGTTACTATTCCCTTCCCTTTCCGGATTCCACATGAACAAACTGAAGCTCCATATCACAAACGCATTATTTTTCAACGAACTTTGTTATCCATATGAAACGTTCGAAAGCTCAATCTCGTTCAGAATAATGCTTGCTTTCCCACAAATATATAACAAACTTCTGCGATTGTGAGTTTTCGGGAGAAATTTGAACCCTCGCGTTGGTGCGTTTGGTTTATTTCGAAAGCTCTTGCGAAACACTGCGAAGAATATAAATGTGCAAAGTGAAACGATCGTTTCACTGTGCATATTTTCTACAAACAGTGCTCGAGCGTTGTTTGTCGAAAATACGTCGATTTTTTATTTTCAAATTTCGGGTGATTTTTCCTTCTATCTTTTTTCTTCTTTCATTTTGACGGGAAAGGGTGCTACGGAAAAAGCGTTGTGCAGCGAGGCTTGAACGTCCGAGTGGAAAGAAGTCAAAAAGAACGGTAGCGAGCCGCACGTTCGCTGTGGTAAGTTTGCGGGTAGAACGCGTAACACGTCAGCATCGAGGAATAGCGGGGGGAAAAAAAGAAAAAAAAAAGGAGACTCAGAAAGAAAGGCAAAGAAATAGAATGTTAAAAGTAGTATATAAGAGTCTTTCTCTCTCGTGCTCGCGCGGTTGTCGTCCACTCGGTCTTTGATAGCGACTCGACGCGCCCCCGAGCAGAGGACCTGGCAGAAGTTAAGTTACGAGGTCGCGTCGACACAAAGAGACGCTCTGCACCGGAAAAATGGGTTTTGGCATTAGTTTCCCCGCGCACACGGAAACATCGTGAAACTTTTCTTACCGTCTCGATCTCTCTCTCTATCTCTCTTAAAAAACTACAAAAGACCATTACTAAATCACAAACACTATAAAACCAAAAACTGGGGCATAATGATAACAATCAATCAATCAATCTCTTTCGTCATCGGCATGCTAATTGTACGTCGCTATTGAGTATCGTCTATATATATATCGTATATAATTGTATCGTCCTTGTGAGTATCAACGATATTCAGGAAATCGTATCTCCTGGTATCGCTTCCGAATATGGAAAACCAACTAGATTGTGAAAAATCAGAAAACTTGTTTGGCAATTTATTATCTTTGGCAATGTACTTCTTCGATCTCTCTTGTTATTCATTGAAATATATTTGCATAAATATATTCATATTTACAAAACAGAAAAATGTATACTAACAGAATGTAGAAATTGAAATATATTCTTTGGTTTAAGGGAATACTCGGTGAGTGACTTTCGAAATTTTCGTAGTTTCAATAATGACAAGAGTTCGTAATTTTTCTATAATGAATTTTCTCTGGCGCCTTGCGACTCGTCACAGAATTCACATTTACGTTGCCAATATGGATATGTTGCCGAATATGAATGAAAGCGCCATTATTGAACGACGTAAATTCGTTGCAATCAGCAGCACTGATTTAAAGAAAAAAGCGATCGTAAATCTGCAACGCACTTGTCCCAAAACAATATAATTCTCCTTACCAATGACCGTTGGCCCGTCCAACTCCGAAATCCAGAAGGTGCGGATCCACGTATTATCCTTCACAGGCCACAAACAGTAGCCTTCGCGTTTTACCACCGTTTCCTCGTTGGCGAACCGCCAACACTCACCGGATTAAAAGCTTCTTGGGTTTTCGCTGAAGCTCCGAGGTTCCCCGTCACTGCCACGCGGTTATATACTTCTATCCACCGTCCCGTGAGACAATCCGAAGTACGCGACGATACCCGACGGCCCGAGCAATGGCTCCGGTCGTTCGAGATTCCCCGATCTTCTTTTCTCTCGCCTGTTATTTTTTATTTCATTTTTTTGGATTTTTTCTTTCTTCTCGCTATTTCTTTTCCGTTCTATTTCGGACGAAGAGTCACGAAAAGCTTTTGCGTTTCCCGAAACGAGCAACGCTTCCACAACGTTGACGTAGTTCAGTCCCGCGAGCGAGGAAACTGCGTATGTGCAGTTGAATTGTCCGGTGGACGAGGTTTGAGGTTTCAAGCTTGTTGAATTATGTACCAACACAAACGAGCGTGCATCGTACACGTATATGAAAAAGACCCCACCGAGTTCATTCCTTCGTCGTTTTTTTTTTTTTTTTCGTCTTGCCCCTTCTGCTTTTATCTTTTTCCCTCTCGCTCTCGTTGTCCGCTTGTTATCTTCTCGTCCTTGTCTGGCCTCACTTCGTTGGTCTAAAAGCTGAAACACTGGAAGGCTCCCGGACACTTTATGGCTCAGAGCGCACCGCGCGTTACCCACATAATATAGGTAAGCTCGGGTTGCTCGGTCGGTGCGGGTTGTCACGTACCGGCATGAGATAGAGAAGGAGAGAGAAAGAAAGAGAGAGAAAGGTTTCGCTGGCTCCGCAACGGCGCAACGTGAGCGAGCGACCCTCAGGAAATTGTCGGGGAGGAACCGAGCTTCCGGGATTCTCGACGAAAACGAGGAACGACGAAAGGAGAACTAGAGTGGGATACGCGAAAATTACGTGGGGTGGGATAGATAGATCCGAGAGAGAAATAGTGTGAGAGAATAAAAATGGTGGTGTAGAAGTACGAAAAGATTGAAACGATGTTGTCCGGATTAGGGATGGATGAAAGGGGTGGGAGGATTTTTTTTCTTCTTTTTTTTTTCTTTATTGGCTCAGGTGAAATCGTTTATTTGCCGATCGCGGGAATCGAAAAACGTGCGATTTTTATGCGATCGATCTCGGGGGTTTCTTTTGTGTACGTCGTTTTATTTACGCAGTGACAGACGGAGAATTCTAGATCTTCTAAAATGGTTTCGCGAAGCGAAAATATGGAACGCAACAAAATTGAGAAAATTAACTTTTGTATGACATTGATTCGTGGTGAGATTTCGTCGAACAAAAACTTATTTTTTGAAATTATTTGAAATTGTGAATATGATATTTTTTTAAAATAAACAATTTTGACGATTTGGTACGTTTGTCGGAAATTGTTACGGGAAATTATTGGAAGTTTGGACGAAGGATTGCGAATCTTTTTTTGCTCAAAATACGTTACTTGCAAAGGTTATGAAAAAGAAAATCTTGAACTTATATTTTTACAAATAAATCATCGCTTAAACTGTAGCTGTATTTAAAAAAATGATATTTTACAATCGAATGAATAATGATTATAATGATAATGCAATAATCTTACAATGCCGATGAGTTGGAATCTATTAAGAGTAGGTTTTTAATTGACCCACAAATTGAAAGTCCTAAAAGACCTACTCGAAAGGTAACGTATTTCATTACAAGCTAAAAAATATGATAAAAGTAGTTTGAAAAAATTCGTTTCAAAAGTTTCGTAGCTCCGGAGTAAAATAAAGAAATTCTAGAAGTGGAGAAAAAACATAGATAAAAGTAAACGCTCATCTCCGCAGATGCACCAATTGGAATTGATACAGCAGAGAGATAAGTGCAAGAATTGAAATATTCAAAAGACTCTTCCGTTGAATGTTGAAAACGTTGTTGTTGAGAAAAAAAAAATAAAAATCAGACAATCTGAAAACTATTTCTTCCAGCACTCGCGCACTACTTCACACGCCACATGAAACCCTCCAGTACTTGTCACAAAGTCGATATCCAATTACTGGAAGCGTTCGATCGGTCACTCAATGTATCTCCGTAAGTTTTACGAGCAAGATGGCCCAGAAAAATATTTTTATAAAACGTATAAAAAGATTAACAATTAGCATGTACCGAACTTAAAGACTTCTCAACAATTTTTACCGAAAAACACACATCGCTTCGACTTTTTTATGCATGCAATGGGAAAAAAATGCAAAACTGTAAAGATATTATTCGTCGTGTGGAATAAATAACCATTAAATGATATTTTCGGTAAGAAATTATTCAATTAAATTATAGCACGTCAAACGCATTATGAACGATAATATTAATTCAAATTTTCTTTGTCTGCTGAAAAGTTAGATTGATAACGACTTTTGAAATCACAAACCAATCAAACATTTACAAATTATTCGACAAACACAAATTCAGAATGTACTATTTTCTAATTGACTAATCTTTTTTAATAATTAAATCGTGAATTATTTGATAAATTGATTTCCAACTGCGTGAATTATTGTTACAACCTGCATCCTAGCGGGTCACAAGAAAAAAAAATTAAAAAAATCGAATAGATTTAATACAAAAACCGGACAAAATCTAAAATCTGAACGAATTTTTATCACTGCATCGTAATGCGGAAGTGTTTTTCGGAAGATGATGCTGCGCGAATGTGAATGTCATCCAGCTCAACGACGATCACGATCGAGACTGAAAAATCACAAGTTCTTGCGTCTGCGATCAGGAGGTGTACGAGAAAAAATGTTCCATCCCCTCCGGACCGAGTGATTCGCGTTGTCTGGACCAGTTTGCCGATTTCTCGTTCATTCTCACGGATCACGAGCGGAATGCGTTGCTTCCGACAGAAGTGTAGAGTGGAAAGAGGGGAGATGAAGCGCGGTTCGCCCGGTGGACAAACCGGAGGGGGTAGAGCGGGATGCTGGCGCTGAGAACTGGACAACGGTCAAGCGACACGGGCTGGTCCCGGGAGATTCTCGAGAAGAATCGTAGGGGTTGAATCTGCGGAGATCAGAAGGGGTCGCCGTTGAATTTATTCTGGTTTGATTCGAGGAAGGGATGTTGGTCATCGCGTGAGAAAGGGCTGTCGGATTCGACCTCCGACGATATCGTACCGCGACCAACCCCACTATTGTGGACCATTCACTATACGTATTGTGTACATGAGCTGCGAGTTTATTTCCCGTACGCCCGCGAGAAACTACTGCTACATTCTTCCGAAACGGTTTTCGATTCTTTTGGATTTTTCCGGCCGCGTGACGATAAGAAAAAAATATCCTTTGGGATGGACGAATCGAACATGAAAGAACTGGTCAAGAGCGTGTTGGCCACGCACATGATAGGGTTCCGTAGCCATTTTGACTCATTCCGGAAAAAAGTTATTTCCAAATTTTCCATAAAACGTTTTTTACCACAGTGCTCGTTATATCGTATTCGATGTACTAATCAAAAGTTACATTTTGACATTTTTCCCGATTTTTTTTATCGATGGTTTAGAAACAAGAGGAGGGGAAACTCTGATGGCGACTTTGTAAGAAAATATCTCGTGACTGAACGGTTCAAATGTAAAGGTCTCGGAATATTTCGAATTGCGTTCGAGAAGACCTATTTAAAACCGGGTGAGTCGAAAAAAAATCTCGAGTTCAAGTTTTAATCTGCGAGAGGTCAAAAAAAGTTTTCAAAATTTCTTCGTTGGCATTTCTGTTCTCGGGCTATCGATCTACGTCTACGTCTATGTGCCAAATTTTATCATCATCGGTACATAAATACAAGAATGAAAAGTCGAAGACATACAGACGGAAAGACGGTCGGACCGAAACCATAAGTTAACCATTGCTCGGAGGGACTATTCTAGTTTAACGGCTCTGAAAATTAATAATTTCCATAAATTTTCCTCTAAAAAATAATAGAATACTCGAGACCAGTTTTTATACGAGCGCGCACTATTCCCAGGCCTTGTTTTGATTCGTGCTGATTAATTGACTTCCAGGGCTCCATTTTCATCCAGTTTGAACGGTTTTTTTTCAATTGAAGCTAATAAAATTCTGCATCCATGCTTTGTCATCGATTCGAATATTCATATTCATCCGATAAAAAATATGAGGAAAATGATTTTTTTAATAATACGGATTTAAGACTGACCGCTTGAAAACTCCACTTTCAAAAGCATCAACAGCTTTTTAAAGAACGAATTTAAAGCTTCACAGATGAGATGTTGATCAGTAATGTGTACTCAGGATTGATGGACCAGGTCCAAATCATATCTCTCCGACTTTAGCGAATTATTCATCTTCAACCGATATTTTATTTCTACTGATTCTACGTTAACTTTTCAATACAATTTTTCAAATAGTGGGTTAATAAAAGGGACATTTATATATATCTAACTCTTCGCGAAAAATTGAAAAATATCGAGTGCTTCAAATGAAAGATAATTACCGTGAAAATAAGTTACCTTTCCACGCATCGCTTATGTCAGTATCGCGTAACGCTTCGACAGATTTCGACAAGTAACTCGGAGATAGCAGAGGCTTACCAATGAGACAACGGGTAGGGTTCCCGTTAGAAATTTTTAGAGTTAAAAAAAGTGATTTCTAAATTTTAAATCCTAAAATTTTCGATCCTAAATTTAAATGCATACACGCATAAAAAAAATTAGAGGTACAGAACATTTTTCCATTTTTTTACGTGACTGTAACTCCGCGAAAAATTGTCGTATTAAGATGAATGAAAAAGCATTTCGAAGCTTGACATGTCTAGTTTGAAATCTTACGATGGAATCTTATGATGGAAAAAGGTGTTCCATCAACTTTCGTTAAAGGTTGCCACCTCGGGGTAGAAAAACGGACTGACGGATCAATTCGAAATTTTACAGGGTTATTGGGGATACATTGAGGTAGCGTGGCACCCGCAAACTTTTGTACTTTTAGCAATATTTGCAAAGTACTGGTTAATTTTCTAAAGAACCAGAAAAAGTGATTTTTTGCCACTTTTTCAAGTGAACGAAAAGTGTGAACATTTTTTTTCTCCAAAACATTAATCAAACCTCATACGCAATTCTTTTGAGTTTGCAAAACTGCCGGTCAACTTGCTATAGGATTACCGGTTCATGAGATATTAAGGATCAAATGAAAAAAGAGGTTTTTTTATTCACCGGCCGATATCTCAGCGACAAATTGTCGAACAGAAAATAAAATCCAATCGAAGGTAAAGAATCAGGCTAAATGACTGTATTATTGATTGAGTCAGAACAGCATTTTTTGAGCCCATGCAGGGACAACTTTGGAAAACGGAAAAAAATTTTGAAAATTTTCCTTGCAACATTTATTATTAGATTTCGAAACTAGACATGTCAAGCTTCAAAATGCTTTTTTATTCATCTTGATACGACAATTTTCCGCAAAGTTACAGCCACGCAAAAATCACGTAAAAAAATGGAATAATTTTCCGTTCCTTTAATTTTTTTTATGCGTGGACATTATATCCATCGTGTTAATATTTCGCTGGAATACCATTCATCGTCGGTATTTCGATACCTGATGTATGTAAACTCTTTTGATTCTTCACATTCCTTTAATTATTGAGGCTCGTTGAATCTTTTGTCGCTCGGATTTATCTCGCTGTTAACGGAAGTCACGTGGACCCCGAAAAATTTTCTCGTTTCGGAGACTCGCTCGTGCACACAGCATCAGCAAAATCCGTCTGCAACGCAAATATGTGGTCATCGTACTGCATGTGTACAAATAAACGTGTGTTTGTGCATTGCGACGTGGGGAGTGTACATGGAAATGTCACTCGTTCACTCGATAGGGCAAATTCAAATCCCATTTGCCTTTGACGCGATCGCGACACTACAAAATTTCTCTTACGCGGGTCAACGGCCGTAAACTGCGATTCACTCACGCGTCAAGTGCCGGCGGTGGTACGCGTGTTGCTCCATATTGTTACAATTTTTTTATTACTTGTCTTTTTATTTATTTTTTTCCAATCCTAGTTATCCGCGGATAAAAAATACATTTCGCCGTCTGGTACATATTTGCCGTCATTGCAGAGTATAAGCAAGCGTATATATCTAGGAAAAGTATGTCAACCGGTTTGGATGAACATTTCATATGTCATAGACATCACTGAGGTTTTTAGGGTTCCGTAGAAATCTAGGAACCCTTATGGTTTCGCCAAATCCGTCCGTCTGTCTGTCTGTATGTCACAGTCCTCCGATTCTTTCAGTTATGTACCGATTGAGATTGAATTTGGTACACAGATGAAGATCGTCGACCTAAAAACAAAAAAAATATTTTCGGAAAAAAAATTTTTTGTACAATTCTCACGCACTTTAAAACGTGTACTCGAAATTTTGTTTGCTCGCGCCATTGAGTCTGGTGCCCTTAGATAGGTCTCCTCAAATGCAACAAATAACGTCTTGAGACTTTTTTATTTTAACCCTTCACTTACGAGATATTAGCTTTCAAAGTCGTTATCAGAGTGTCCCCCCCTCTAACTTTTAAACTGTCGATGCAAAAAACCTGGAAAAATTCCAGAATGTAGCTTTTACACTACGGAACCGTATCATGTGCGTGCCCAACACGCTACTTGACTACTTTTTTTACCGCAAAAATCAGTGATCCTGAAATTTTTACTTAACATTGAAAAAAAATGTTTTCTTTCTTTTTTCGTTACCATCTGACATCATTTTTTATGATATATATTTTTTCTAGATTTTTTCACCGGTTGCGTGACACCTAAAAAAAATTCAATGTCGATTTTTTTTTAGCTTATGTTTGCCGGACAGCTGCCAACATTTTTTTGTGTTTTTGTAGTATAGTTTTTTATAATATACATTTTTTCCGAATTTTTTCCCGCCATCGTTTTCGTATTAAGCTCGGAAATATGATATAAATTATTTTAAAAACTTTCAAATGAATTCAGGCAAAGGAGAGGGTGAATTTAAAAGTCGTAAAAAAATATGAAAATTCATTTTCCATGGTTTAGAATCATTTGGAAGGTGGGGAGTGAGACTTTTTTTTTTAAGGCCAAATAAGGACCACCCTACTGGACACATATACATCCACGAGCGACACGACGTGAAACTCTGTCGCGGGCCATCAATTCTACGACGTATACGGTACACCCAATTAACCTCCGGGACTCTCCCGGAGCAGGACCCTCCAGCAGGGACTAGTGCTCACGCAGACCCCTAAAAATGCCAACGACGGGCCGGCAAAGGAGGGTTGCATCGTCCCGTCGAGGCGATCCGAATCGTCATGTCATACGAGCCGCAAGCACGAGAGAGAAAGTGAGAACGAAAATAAAGAATATAAAAAAGCGTATTCGTTCACCCTCTTTCCGTCAGCTCCCGGTACGGCGGGCTAAGTCCTCGGCCGCGGCTCGGGGGATGATGGAGCGATGGGGGTGGCGAAGTTGGCAGGGCAGCAGCGGAGCAGCGAGAAGCGAGAGAGGTTGGCCGGGGGTGGCAAAGCTCGGGTCGGTGAGAAGCGGAGGTGGGAGGTAGAGGGAAGGTTGCCATCGCAGGGTAGTTGACGGAAAAAGGGGGTGAGGGTGCTCCGGCGTCTGGCAAATAGAGTGGGACAGCGCGAACAAGGGTGGCCGTGACAAAAGGCCGAACGACCGGGCCGGGGCAAGGGTGGGAGACGGAGTTGGAGGTAGGCAGGGATGTGAAAGAACGAAAGCGATAGAGAGGGAGAGAGAGCGAGAAGAACTAAAAGAGAACACAGAGGGGCAGCTAGGAGTTCGGCCAAGCCAGACGACGACGACGACGACGACGACGACGACGACGACGACGACGAACGTAGTAAATGGAATGCGCACGGGGGTGGAGACGGTCGACGACGCTTGCCCGCTTCGAGAGGGGTTGAAAAGTTCAATTGCGCGTATTTTCACCGTGACGTCTCGCAAATGCTCCAACGAGAAAGAGAGAAAGGAAGCGTCACCCTTACGTCGACGATGTACGAAGCTATACGACTACCAACGTACCGGCAGAACACCCCTTTTGATCTGTGTGTGTGCGTGGGTTGGGCGGAAAGAGGTGTACGTGTGCACAGTGTCACGAGACGAAGGAAAGTGGAACGGTACTCCAGGCTCAGAGACCGCCAGCAGTATTTAACTATACAGCACTGGTATAGCTATTCCAACCCCTCTCAGACTATGTCTTAATCGCGCCCAGACTTCTCCGTCTCCGTACATCGATTATTTACACGGAAATCTCGGAGATAGTTGTTCGCGGGATGAGAGGTAGATCGGTGACACGCTGTCAAATTCGTATTCGGTCTTCTTAGTTCTGTTGGATACGTTACGCTGAATCAATATTAATCAGATTTCAGAATTCACAAGCAAAGTAATTAAGATAGACCGAGAAAGATGGAGCAATGAAGAATTAGTTATAAGAAAAAGAAACATTTTTCGTCTGCCTTGTATGTTTAACCATTAACCTTCACACCTTTCAAAGAATAACATGACATTTATATCGCCTAAAAACCCGATTAACGACTTGAAAAACTTATGGCACCAGAACAATTCATTATTTTTAATCGGAAAACCTTACAGAGCATTTTGCAAATATATTCTCGAATTACATGAATGGTTTTTTCGCAAAATTTGGTTAAAACACAAAAAATATATATGAATTCGTACGATATAAAACTGAAAAAAATGATTCTTTTAATTCCAATGAGCAGAATCTTCACAATTTTTGTTCATTTTATCGGTGAAAATTCAACGTGTTACTCCCCCCTGATGTGTGCTCATAAAAGATCACGTGACAAGTTTAACTTTAGTAGTGAACGTCAAGAGTTGAATAGTCATAAAACGCTGTGTCCGCACACACTTGTCAGACGTCCGATGCGCATTTCTACGTAGCGCAAGCTGTTGCAATAAGGCTGACTAGGTTCGCCCGCAAGTGTGAAGCAAAAAAGGTGACTGAAAAGGTATTGATCCTGCTTACGTCTGCACAGAATAGATCGAGTTATTACGTTATATCAGTTTATACCTTGAAGACCAGAAACCTCGCTCCAAACGCATTGTGCTTACTATCGTGAACAAAAAAATCAGCACATAATAAAAACCAAAAAAATAATGTAACAATAGGAAAAGGTGTTTCACCATTTTCCCAGAATACGGATAAGGTAAGGCAGAAAAATGCGGTAAATTTTTTTAAGAGCTCATCGATGCTTCATTAACTAGACATGTTGATGCAGTAAAAAATTATATTTTATATTTCATAAAATATTTCATAACTCTTGATCCTAACGATAGAAATTCGCAATACATGGATATAAATAATTGTTATTCTTCTGTCGATTATCTTATCGTAATTACAACACGAAAAATGCTGGGCTCTAATGAATGAAACAACTGTCTATGGTTTTCAACTAATACGTCTCGATTAACGTCTGGACTAAACATTTCCTATTACGTTGGAACATCAGCCTGTGAATTATATTCCATAGAGTTTGGACAAAGAAAGTCATGTCATTTCTTTCTAATTATTGTCCGAAATCACAAACTCCGCGCGGTTGTAGTGAAAAAAGTAATATGTATATTAAGCTGGTCCTTATTGAGGTCAGTTTCGAATTTTGTTTGCACCGGGGTCTCAATCAATTCGAAAAGTAAAAGGATAATGTCGAGATAACCTTGACCTTCCTAGTCCAAATCTTACTCCGCGCTGAACCGAGGTATGGTTTTCCATTAAAAACACTTGCAATTTTCCGGTAATTATATTGTTGGGTGGACATATTATTCCTGGAAAAATCCAACACTAATATCTGATCAATCTGATCTTTTAGTCAGTTCAGTTCAGTTTAGTAGTTGGGGCGTTACTGAGTAACTTCCCAACTCCAACCCACAAACATCCGAACTTCCAAATCTATAAATAAAAATTTTGAATCTATCAATAGAATTTAAAATAAAAATATGTAATTATAAATGTATGAATATTAGGGTGGTTCTTATTTGGGTCATTTTTGAAATGTGATTAGAGAGTGGTGTCAATGTCAAAAAAAAAAAAATGTTTGAGCCTAGTTTGAACCTCTTCATTGGCTCAGGTTTTATGCAGATTCATTAATTTTTAATTAAAAAAAGAGTGAAAAATATAAAAATGACTCATACATGTGTTATATTTTTTTCCTGAAAGTAGGGTTTATACCCGTGAATTTCATATAGTATTGGATTTTTTCGACAATAATTAGTCCTCCCACTAATATAATTACCGGGATGGAGAAAAACGGGAAACTTTACCTGCTTCTCAGGCGGTGGAAGAGTTTTACTAAGAGGTTCAAACTAGGCTCAATTTTTTTTTTGCCATTGATTAACACCGGTCCTTAATCCCATTTCAAAAATGACTCAAATGAGAACCACCCTAATGAATATGTACCAAGTAAACAAGGTTTTTCATTCAAAACAGAAAGGAAAAGAGTAAGAATTGCCTGGCGAGGAACCGTTACTGCTGTAGGATATCAGTTTTCATACGATCGCATCATGACAAATTAAATTTTGAACAAAACCCGAAAAACAACAAACGTCTTGACCGTCGTGAGGTTAAGCGATAGAACGGTTTGACAAGACCGTTTTGCTTCTAAGATGTTTCAGAGCTGGGACTATTCGGCGACCATTTCGGCGCTGGGATGGTTTGGTTCTTGAACATATTCAATTATATAGCAGAATAAAAGACTCTAAGGAGAGCAAAAAAGATAACCGAACGAATTGAAAAACCGAAAAAGCTTCAACAACAAACGAGCCTGAAAGAACTAAAGACCCTAAAGATCTTGCAGAGCTGCAATATCCTGACGCTGAAACATACTAGCGCCAAAACGGTCTGTCGCCTAAAAATCTCGGCGTTAAAGCATTTAGTTCCGAAGAGGTCGCGCCGAAACGATATCGGAGAATCGTCCTGCGCCGCGCCTTAACAAACCAATGACTTACAAATAAGTCGATGCACGTATGTGTACATCTTAATTTTCAATTCCACCAAATCATCATAACACTCACATTACATAACACTAATCAACACTTTGCCACCGACGTGTTGATAATAAATTTTATATTTTTCCTTCTCTTTGTTCTCATTTTTCCTTTTACCGCAATTACCCTGTTGTCAACCCCGATAAGACACGTTTGGAAAACAACGGCGAAGAGGGAGAAAGAGAGAGTTCCAGGCACGGGCGACGCGAAATCCAGTGTAGTGGAAGCAGTTGTACCGAGAGAGATACATTTATCGTTTAGTAACGGACGGGCATCGCCATCAATCCACCAGACGGAAAGACAGTGACGGTTTCATGGTACGTACCGCTGGTTGCGGCTTCACGAGGGACACGTGTACACTTATACAGAGTGGTCCTTATATAGGGCTGGGACAAATTTTGACCCCCCTCCCCCACCAGATTGGCTCCAAATAATAAAAAAAAAAGTTTCCTAAATTGGCAGCCCGCCATCTTTAAAACCGGCCATTACCAGCAGGGGTCATTTCCCCCTCTTAAAATACACAGGATTTATCGACTATCTAGTAATATCCCTATTCGGGTCCCTAGAAATCATCTGAAAATCCAAGAAGTATCTCAATGAGTCCGTGGCACCTTTCTCATGAAAAAAAAATCGTACGGTTTGACTTTGAATCTCCGGGACTCGCTATATGCAAAATATTCAAGGTAAGTGTGGACAAATTAGTTGTGATCATGCACATTAGGCTGTGTTGATTTTTTTGATTTTTCTGTTTTTGTTTTGATAGGTAGTGAAAAATCTATAGATAGTACCCTGAAATACCCAGAAAGAATTGGCAGCTTAATAACTTTTTTTCTTAAGATCGCTCATCGCATATGTCGTTTTCCCATTTGATTAACATAGGGAGACCTTGACGTTTTGATTTAACTGAGGATAACTCCATGAGGTTTATAGCTACGTCGGTCCAGTAAGTCTCATTTTGAAGCTTTTTAAAACTTGCTCAAAACGGCTTGCAAAAGTCCTGAATCCGATTGCAACTTCTGTCGATAATCGTGTCGGTACTGGAAAAAAATAATACAAGAACCGAAATATTCGAATAAAACAAGTGGTTTATGGAATTTGTATCTTAGGGGTTGAAAATCGATCGGATATCTGTATTATTCTTAAATTTGAAGAATAATGGAAATTTTCACGGTCACTTGGAGTATAAATGACAGTCTATAACAAAATTTTCAAGTTCTTTGTTTCGGAGTTTTTTTCAAGCTCCTTGAACGAAAACGTAAATTTTGAGACCCTGCAGGATTTGGGCCGACGCTTCGTTTGAAAGTTAAGCTTTTTCTCTCAACACGTTTAATGTGTTTATTCTTCACTGATAATGTATATTGCGCGGTCGACCATTGGTCGATTGGTGTAACAAATATAAACGACATATTCGCATATATATATATATTATGCCGGCTTGAAAAAAAAACTTTTTTTTTTCTTTCAATCAAAATACATTCACGCCAAAGTATCTTCCATCAAGAGAATCGTGTCAAAAAATAAGCCTGATCGGACCATTTTTAGGGGTCGCGCAAGATTTTTCTAGTTCTCTCATTTGATTAACATGGGAAGAACGAAAAGTTTCCATTAAAAAAATCGTAGCTCCGCCAATTTTATAGGTACATTGATCCGGTTAGTTTCATTTGAAAGCTCTTGAAAAACCGCTTAAAATGAAGTGCGGACCTTTGAAATCCGATTGCAACTTCCGTCGATAATTTCTTACGAAACAACAAAATTATTGATGGAAGTTGCAATGGGATCCCAAAGGTACGCCATTTGAAGTGGTTTTTCAAGAGCTTTCAAATGGAACAAACCGGATCAATGTACTTATAAAATTGGCGGAGTTACGATTTTTTGAATGGAAACTTTTCGTTCTTCCCATGTTAATCAAATGGGAAAACTAAAAAAATCTTGCGTGACCCTTAAAAATAGTCCGATCGGGCTCATTTTTTGACACGATTCTCTTGATGGAAGATACTTTGCCTTGAATGTATTTTGATCGAAAGAAAAAAAAAAGTTTTTTTTTCAAGCCGGCCTAATATATATGTGTGTACCTAACAATAATAATCTTAACTTTTCATCTTTTTTGCGAAAAAAATTCAAATCTTGTTTTTATGATTAACAAGTTTGAAGAACTCAGTACTACTATAAAAATGATTATTATTATTATTCCATTGTATAGTGTTCAAAAACGAAAAAACAAACACCCGTAGTTTTTAAAGTTATGACGAACCCTTGCTGAGATCTATCGATTTGAAAGACAAAAACTTTATTCGACTGTATCTCAACAGCGGGGGCTCAAAATGAAAAACGCCTAAATCCGTGTCTCTTTAATTTCGACACATATTAATGTAGAAGATTGGGGGGCAAAAATGTTGACTCAACTGTCCAAAGTTCCCGAAATCTCCAAGAATACCTCATATATATCAGGGTGGCTCGTATTTGGATCATTCTCAAATTTTGTTTGCACCGGGGTTCCAGATTCCAATATATGGTATTCACGCATCAAAAAAATTAAAGGAGCAGAACATTTTTCCATTTTTTTACGTGATTTTTGCATGACTGTAACTTCGCGAAAAATTGTCGTATTGCGATAAACGAAAAAGCATTTTCAAGCTTGTCATGTCTAGTTCTAAAATCTTATGATGGAATTTTTTTCCTGAACATTGGTCATGGTACAATCAAGAAAAATGTCGCAAATTAAATATTTAAAAAAATTTGCCGTTTTTTCAAAGTGGTCCACACGTTCGAAAAAAAATGTTCTGACTTGATCAATAACACAGTCACTGAGCCTGATTCTTTACCTTCGATTTGATTTCGGTGATATTTTTTTACGGAAAAAAAAAATTATCGACAGAAGTTGCAATCGGATTCCAAAGGTCTGTATGTCATTTTAAGACTCTTTTAAAGAGCTTCCAAATGCAACTTACGGGATCGACGTAGCTATATAATTTGTGGAGCTATGATTTTTTAAATGGAAACTTCAAGTTCTTCCAACGTTAATCAAATGGAAAAACTTAAGAAATCGTGGGCGACCCCTAAAAATGATCTGATTGGGTTCATTTTTGGACAGAATTCTACAGATGCAAGATGCTTTGTAGTGAATACTTACTATCTGAAATCGGAATTTTTTTTTTTTTCGAGCCACCCTAATACATACATAAGTACCCGGGGCTACCGCTGGTGTATTGGTTCGATAGTAGAGCCGGGTAGATTCCACGAGGTTCTACGATCCGTCGACGAGCTACGTACAGTTGTGTGAAGAGCGAAAACCGGAGAGCCAGTCGGGAGGGGATGTAACCGGGGTTGCGGCGCTATGGTTCCTGCGGGATTATTGAGTGTCGGAGAGACTGGGGTGGCTCGGCTCAGCACGGTGGCAGGGTTTACGAACAGGCCGAAAAGTCCCGAGAGCAAGACCTCGGTTCTATACCCCGTTAACCCGTTCGCGACCGCAAGGTTTATGATCCCGAAGACGAAGGAGACGAGGAGAATGAGAAACGTAAAATAGTAATACGATAGCTCGGAAATTTTGAGTCTGGCTGAACGTTCATAAAGACGAAAGAAGATCGGAAAATGTTGCGATTTATTTATTGCTATGAGAACAGTCGACAGATTCTCGCAGGATTTTAAAGATTATAAATATTCAGACATTTGAATAATTGGCATTGGTGGGTTTGGGTTAATATGGGAGTGGGTTAATGTTGAGTTTCGTGCGACGGCGGTAAGCGCGAAGAAGACCCGATAATGGAAAATGATTATGATTTACCTTTTTCCCTGAAGAATCTAAGAAATTACAGAATTATGAGTTGACTAACGACTTAACATTTTAGGTAACAGAATAGGCACTGTATAAACAATTGGCCATCATTCTTTATGGTAATGTATTGCAGTAGCGAGGAAACCACATGGCATCATTCCATGCCGATTTGAACTGGAGTTTGACGGTCGATCTCTCAGACAGATTTAACACAGTCTCATTTTGTACATTAATTTTTTTATAGAAAAATTGAGCTCAATACAAAGTAATTCGTTTAATTATCAGTAATGAGCATCTCGATTCTTTACGAGAAAATCTTTAATAAAAGTAAATTCACTTGCATCAATAGGTAGTAATCGACTTAAGCTGTAATTAATTCCGTGTAATATTTCCTGATGCTACTCAACGAATTTAGTAGGTACCTTAGAATCTAAGACGGATGTTAAGCCGTGGCAAAGAGAAGAGGTGCTTCATTTAATCTTTATTTGGCTGGGACTTTATACACAAATCTAAAAGACGTATCAATGCCTGCACGTATATGCGTATATGTGTCTGGATGTCCGTGTGAATGTATGTATGTGTTGACGTCTGTGGGGTTTCCAATTGATGTCTATTAGCTCGACAAAACGTTTCCCACGTCAATAGAGGACTCCACTCGCACACAGATGTAATAATGGGGAGATCTTCTATTCGTTTATTTCTAGTTTTTTAATCATTGTCGAAGTCCGATTATTCGTAACGATGTCGTTACATCAACGAATACACTGACTATATATAATATTATTTCTACGCGATCATACATTCTCGGTAAATTTTGACGATGAAAAAAAAAAACAATGTCCCGGTCTATTGTTTTTTTCGTCTATCGCTGATCCGGGCTTTTTAAAATCCGGAGATCGAATGTGGAATTAAATTTAACAAAGAAATATGAAAAATCTCGCAGTTTCGAGAGCTCCGAACGAAGCAATTAGCGCACTTGGGGCGCGTTGATAGAACGAAAATTTCCTCTTCCTACGAAGTTTGGAGTCACGACACGTTAGCGGATCGTCTTTGGCCTTTGCCTCGACCTTTCGTTGCCCGGGAATTCCTTATCTTTGTCCCGGCGCCCGAGAAATTCTGCTCCACTATCAACGTTCAGCACTTTAAACCCTTAACACTCGTACTTCACCTAAAATCACTCAACGTTCATGCGGGGTCCAAACGATCCCTTTACGACTTCAAACGCTTCTTACAACAAAGAAATAAGTTTTTTCCCATGCAAACGAGATCACGGATTATTCGTCGAACATCTCTTCAAATTCCTCAAATAAGTTTATTCGATAGAATTTAATTCCAATGCGAAAGAAAAAATCTCAAAGAACCAAACTGAACAGAACGCAACTTTTTTTACTCGATCGTAACTTTTACAATTTTCTGTACTTTTAGGCAGAAATTCATTATTCAATTGGATTCTTTAACGTCCCGTTCTATTAGGTTAATTGTGGTATACCAGAGTTTGACAAATAAACCACTTGGGTTACTGAAAATCCCAGATCGGTGTCTGTGTGTGGGCGCGCGCGCGCGTGTGTGTAAATGCTTAGTCGCTAGATTTTTGTAAGCGATGTCGTCGAATACGAGACATCTGTAACCCGCAGGGAACTACAGATCCGTATCCGCGATTTCTATTCTTGAACCACTTGCTCTGAGAATTTTCCTGTGTGTACATGTATTGGGGTGGTTGTGATTTGGCTCATTTTCGATTTTCGATTGCGTCGGCATCTCAATCGATTCCAAAAAAAAGTTTTAAGCCTATTTTGAACCTTGTAGTCCAATTCTAGCCATCTTCCTTAACCCTTTGATGGCCGAGTTTTTTTCTGAGAGTTCCGCAAAGTCAGTATGTGGTGGATCTAAATACATGAGTACTAGACTGTGTTGATTTTTTTTAATTTTTCGACGGGTAGTGAAAAATCTATAGATAGTACCCTCAAATACCCAGGAAAAAATTGGCAGCTTAATAAGATTTTTTCTTAAGGTCGCTCATCGCATATTTCGTTTTCCCATTTGATTAACATGGGGAGACCTTGACGTTTCTATCAACTAAGGATAACTCCTTGAGTTTTATAGCTACGTCGGTCCAGTAAGTTTTATTTTGAAGCTCTTTAAAACCGGATTGAAACGGCTTGCAGAAATATTGAATCGAATTGCAACTTCTGTCGATAATCGTGTCGGAACTCGAAAAAAATAATAAAGGAACCCAAATATTCGAATAAAACAAGTGGTTTATCGAATTTCGTTTCTTATGGGTTAAACATCGATCGGATATCTGTATTATTCTTAAATTCGAAGAGTAATGCAAATTTTCACGGTCACTTGGAGGATAAATGACAGTTTATAACAAAATAATACTGAAAAAATTAATTCTTTATTTATTAATATATTAATCGCAGTATTCAGAGGAAATGATTTTGTTTACATGTTTCGAAGTTCAGATGTCGATCAAAATAATAAGAATTTATATTTGAAACTCATAAATCTTTTTTATTTCATTTTTTTTATTCGAAAGTTTTGCAAATTGCTGTTAAGAAATTTTTTTCGATTTTATCACTAACTTATTGGAACACAAATTGTCTTTGTTCTTCATTGGAGAACAAAGGCAATTATTGTCGAAAAAATAATACAAGAACGCAAATATTCGAATAATACAAGTGGTTTATCGAATTTTGTTTCTTATGGGTTAAACATCGATCGGATATCTGTATTATTCTTAAATTCGAAGAGTAATGCAAATTTTCACGGTCATGGAAAAAGTATATTCTGCAGGAATTACGGATAATTTCAACCCTTATAAGCTACCCCTCAATCGAGAAAGATTCACCTCCAATGCATAAAATTACGTGATTACATTTTCTTTATTTTATCCTAATCTGAAACGAATTGTAAGATTACGAAGTGTAAGGCGAGAAATGTAAAAAATATGATAATGGAGGATGTAAGAAAGGACGCGTCAATCAATTGATGAATTGATGGAGAAATTGAGGAATGCATTTAAGAATAGAATGTAAATAATCAATTAGAGAATCATTGTTAGCTATTGTTTAATTAGTGAGTTAAGTAGTAAATCTCATTATTATTTTATAAATGTGAGACGATTGTTAATAAAATGAAAAGAGTCGGGGATCGAGAAAAAGTCAGATGGCGACTGCATTGCGACGAGTCAACAGCGCGATATCCTGCACGATTACTTTTATAATTCTCAACCATTATACTTAATAAATAATCTTTTAATTCTATACGTTGAGTGTGCGAGATTATTTACCGTAGTTCACCTTACATAAATTTATCAAAATACTATTATTAGTTGATATTTTTGACTTTTCAATTTTTCAAATTGACGTGTTAAATCGTGTAGAATTAATGTCGATGCTTTGACATTTTATTTTGCAAGTTATTAGGGTGTCTCACGAAAAATCAAAGAAACTCAGTGAAAAGTTTTTGGCAGCTCTTATATTTGGAATATATACCTAATGTATGAAAGCATTTGGCCAAATCTAAGCCTAATCGGACAATTTAAAATCATTTCGCGTTCAGTATATCGATTAACATGTGAAAGAAATCGTTTGAAACGGCGCAATCAGTTTTGTTTAGTGTATACAAATATTCGGAGATAGAACTGACAATGAGACCACCCAATATTATGCTTACTTGGAGTAGAATATCACAGGTTATTCTATGACATTTTTTTTTCAACGACAATAAGTGAAGTCTTACGAAAATGTCTTTGACTCAAAAGATATTGCTAGTTTCCCAATTTCAATAAGCTTTTAAAATTCACAGAAAAATAGTAAATATTTTTTGCCCACGCTCTCTCAATTAGACAGGAAATTCGGGAAAGCTTTTTTGTATTCAAAATGCGGTTTCTTCTCAACGGCAATCTTGGTATTTATAAAACGTGAAAAGTGCGATTGAAATTGTTCGAAATGTTTTTGTTTTTACTGTGTTATGTCCCCGGATGGCCCGTGTCTCCTTAGACCCTTGGATTACGGGTCAGGAGGAATATGTTGTTTTGGGATCATTTGCCAATCAAGAGTGAAACTTAAATAAATATTAGTACGGTTTAGATTTATTATAATGATGTTTCTTGGAATTTTGTGTACAGCTGACTCAATTTGGAATGCGACATCGTCTTACACGTCGTGACGATATCGATTCAAAGATTACAATTAATTCACAGATTTCTCGATTAGTTAATTTGCGCTGTTTCAATCGGAAACCGAACCGTCCGCACTGGATCACTGGTTCGCGTTTGATTTAGAACACGCACTCCCGTAATTCATTATGATGCGGTTTTATTATTTTGTTAATCGCGGCGCGACGTATTGTCCGATTACCGTGCCGCGAGTTTATCTCAGAGGTTCACGCTCGCGTTTCTAAGACCGATGTGGAAAACTACGTTACGGTACGGGAGTCTACTATTCAGAGGACTTCGGAGGAGAATTCCTTTATTTAGCGTGAGCGGTTTCGTTTAATTCTTTATAATTTTATGGATTTTGCTGTCTGTAAAGGAAATGCCGTATTTCCGTTCATATCGCCTGATTTGGAATCAGTGATGTTCAATCGTGAGAAACAATTATATCGTGCACATAATTGTTTCGTAAATTTATTTTATGACTTGTAACGTTATTATCCGAGACGGCTAGAAACTAGCTCGGAAATGTAACGCTGCGCGGGTTCAGGCCCGCGAATAAATTTTGGGGCAGGTGTTGAAAGAGAAAAATAACCATCGGTTGATTCTAATTGTCAACGATAATTTGGACTTTGTTCAGACTTGTCATGTTTAAATTTTATAATTAATTTACATAATCCACGAGCAGGAAGATTGTTTCGCTTTCTTTTCTTTAAGTTAATTTTATTAGATTTGCAACAAACTTCGTTGGTATTGTACAAGGAGAGGTGGAAATTCAGGGGTGCCGGTCGTCCCGTCGTCAGGACAGTCGTCACGAGTCCCAGATTCACACTGGTTTTTAGGAGAGATAAAAGTGTATTAATGAGTGAGGGAGGTTGAAACTTGTGTCGGCTGACTGAAAAAAAAAATACAATTTACCTACGATCCTGCTCGCTAAAAAAAAAGATATTAATTCTTCGAATTTGATGATGATCCGACGTTGATGGGCGCGAGAGTCCATCCAAATTTCTTCCTGTCAATTTTGGGCAGGGGTTCGCCTTGGTACCTGAGCTCGCTCGTCGTCTGACCACTACTGCTGTAGCTACTAGTCGGATGAGCAGGCGAGCAGCGGTTTTCCAGGTCGTTGATGACTCGAAGAACAGTGAGTTTTGGGCAACTATTTCGGCCTTTTATATGTTTTGGAGAGCTTCCCTACTCCTCGTCTCATGGGCTTGTTTTCCTTGTTGCTCCAGATGGCTATCTCTCTTTATCCTTCTTCCTCTCGCACGAAGATGCGGTACACGTGATCGATGCGTGCTCGATCTCCCTTGCTGCGGATATCTGCGAGCACGTGATCGATACGTGATTCACATCGATATTCGCGGGCCCGTCGGTATTGCGGGATTTCGGCTGCTTTCTCGAAATTCTCATCGATCAGTCGGTGGGTTATCTTTCGAGCTCTTCCCGGAATCCCGATCGATACTATCGTATCTACGCTGCCGGAAGGGGTTTCGGCCCGAGTAAGATTTCTTACCGTCTCAGACTTTTAGATAAATTTTCAATGATGAAAATCTAATAAAAATTGCGAGGCACAACAACTGCTTTTTAAAAAATAAGTTCAAAAGGCATGATATGACGTGCTAGTGATTAGCTTTAATGTTTTGCTTCGATGATATTTACAATTAAAAACATTATTAACGCATTTTTTGAAAATTGATTCAAAATTTGTATTTAAATAAAAAAACTTCCGGGTTACAAGAGAGTGATTTTTTTCATCTATAAATTAGATATTGCATGTGGGCCCTCTGGTAACAAGTTTGAAACGATATATCGCGGGACTAAAGGGTTAGAATGATCAGAACCTAGAACATTATTTGTTGAATTTTAGAAGACCGATACAAGGTTACCTTACTCGATAAGGTGAGTGAAAGAAAATTCAAGTACACTTTCAAATCCGTGGGAGTGGGGTAAAAAAAAAGTCCGAAAATCATATTATTTTACTTTCTGGGTCATCAATTTACGTCTGAATAATAAATATAATCTCAATCAGTAAGTAAATGAGAGAATAATAAGCCTGCGACATAAAGAAAAGCGGACCGACGGCCTGACCGAAACCGTAAGGGTTCCAGGACTGATACGGAACCCTTAAAACGACAAGAGTATTTTGATAATCGTCATCGCTCGACTTGCGTACGAACAAATAATGCGATCGTCCGACAACTGCTTGAACATTGCGATTAAATGAAACTAAACAACGATAAGAAATCAACCTATCATCGAATAAAATGTTTTGCGTTTATCGATAGAAGGAACCAACGAAAGAATTTTATTCTGAAACTCAATATAAGGCTGCTGAAAAGCAAGTAAAAACGAACGACGCTTATTAATTGCTAGGTTTCGAGGTCGACAGTGAGTTGAAGATATTGAAACTGCCTATTTATATTCGAGACGAATGGAATAATTCTCGGCCTCGATCGATCTGTTTTTTCATGTATCGAGAACCAGCAAGGTGGAAATATCAATCGTTATATAGCACTTGGCGATAACTCATACCACGCACCAATGTGTACGCAAAATAGTGTCTGGGAGTAAGATTGTCCAAGACAGTAACGGCAACATATTTCCAACGATGATGATGAGCAGAAGAGCGTCGGTGGGCTTGTTGACTTATCCACTCGTACCTCGGCTCAGACATTACACAGTTCGAAGCTTTTGCTGAAAAGCAATATAGTCGGACGAACGAAACTACGCGCTTTGGTAGAAAATTTAGACGTAAAGTTACCAATCATCGGATAGCAACAGTCCTATAAAAATTGGTGGACAGCGCGGATTTTATCGTGATCAATCGCCAACTGTTCACATGCCTATTAGAGAGGCCACCCTGGACTTGAGCGCTGCTCGCGCGGAAGCAAGACAGAAGAATCGGGAAAGAAGAAGAGGGAGATTCTTAACGATTAAATGTTAATTGAAAATTCATGCAAGGACTGCTAAGAGATCTTCCTTGTGTGATTCTTCAGGAGCGCCGAAGAAACATGAACTAAAATGAGACAATGAGAAAATATTATTTCTTTTACTCAGTCGACTTTATTCGAGTTCCATTCTAAGCTGCTTACTTAGAAATATAATTGGTTTGGCAAGAAATTAGAAAATCATAGGACACATATTTATCCCACAAGAGAGCTGAACATTGCGCCAAATAGGCCAAGCAAGAACGAGAAATTCGTCATTTTGAGATCCAAC
Source organism: Sussaba pulchella (assembly GCA_963971145.1). NCBI lineage: Eukaryota > Metazoa > Arthropoda > Insecta > Hymenoptera > Ichneumonidae > Sussaba > Sussaba pulchella. The sequence goes on from OZ020169.1 coordinate 422,045, forward strand.
ATTTACGACAAATTTCCTCTTGATAAATTCGAACCAAATGTGCTAGTCATTTGTGCTACGAGCGTCCCTCGTGGAATCAGCTTTTACATTTCTGTCTCACAGTTGATTAATTATCGTCGCCGTATGGATATATCACATGTGTTCAAACCATGAATAGATAAGAATAAGAAACTGGGCAAATACCGTGAACGTTGGGATCCATGCTAGACATTTCCATTCACGTTTTTCCGTAAGGCTAAGAATTTTTAACCCAATAGGTAGCGTCCAGGAAATTTATTTCTTTCATCGCATTCGCTGTAACCATACTTCGTACGAATATGAATTTGCATGCAATTGTTTGATCGCAGTCGTGAATGTATTGAAATATTGTTCGAACATCAGATCGGAACGAAATTCACATAAGATCACTGGCGCGCGTCTCGATCTGCCCATCCGTTCGTTTGTCCGTCTGTCACAGGCGAGTTTTTCAGAAACTATGCGATGTAGAAACGTTAAATTTAGCAGAGAAACACATTTAATTAATCCACATATCTTGCACTAGTCAACACTTTATAATTTTGCTAAACGAATTGAAGAGAGGGCAAATTAGGCGCTGGTAAATATTCTCTGCGAACTTTTTTTTTTTATCATCTGAGGTATTATATAAAAGGCTTTATCTTGTGAAATCTTGATAAATACCTAAAAATAGAGCATCCCCGCCCTTTCCTGTCCCTTATTTCCGAAACCAGTAGACATGAAGTTTCAAAAAAATCTAGGAATATAACGTTTTACTTGAAGTTTACAGAAAAATTATAACCGAAGTAATAGGTCTTATGAACTTCTAAAGATTCATTACTCAAATTATGGTACCTGCCCCGGGAGTCGCACTCGCACTTGACGATCTTTATTTAAAAATAAGCTTCTTGACAATGACGCACACGCACACGCACACGCACACGCACACGCACACGCACACGCACACGCACACGCACACGCACACGCACACGCACACGCACACCCACACGCACACGCACACGCACAGGCACACACACATACGAGGAACTACAAAAAGGAGAATAGATTTAACCCTAGACGGGTCATATGGTTTTTCAGACCTTCACCGGGTCAAGCGGGGTAACGAGGAACCCCATTATGATCCCACGTGACAATCCGTCCCATTGGTCAGAAGAAGATTTTAATATACACCATTTTCTTGGTTTTTCAATAACGAAGAGAATGGTGTGTATTACATGCGGTTTTATTCGAGTTGAAATACTAAGAATGTTGTTTCAACGGGAAAAAGTTAAAAAAAATTGAAAAAATCGATTTTTTCACAAAAAGTTGCGCCATTTTTTTTAGCATCGAGCAAATTCAAAATTTCAAACGGCATTTTTAAGGGGATGAATAACACTTTAAGCTGATATGGGTTATGATTGAGTTCTTTCCGAAACGCATATTTATTTGAACGTATGAAGTTGGCAGAAAAGTAAAAAGTCAAAAGACGAAAAAGATTGCAGAATCCTTATTATTTACAATAAATGGACTTTTATACAGGTCATTTTCTCCATTTTTTAATAACAAAGAGAATGATGTATATTACATTTCGTTTCATTCAAGTTGAAATACTGGAAATGTTGTTTAAACGGGAAAAAGTAAAAAAAATTGAAAAAATCGATTTCTTCACAAAAAGTTGCGCCATTTTTTCTGTAATCAAGCCAATTCAAAATTTCAAACGGCATTTTGAAGGGGATGAATAACACTTCCAGCTGATATGGGTCATGATTGAGTTCTTTCCAAAACGTACATTTATTTGAACGTATGAAGTTCCTCATCACTAGTGGTGGTCAATACTCGTATGAAGGAATGATTGTGGCGATGTCGATGACGGTAGAAAAATCGCGTCTGATCTGACAAGCTGACTGACGCTATGACTACTGAAAAGTGTGCGACAGCTCTGAAATAGATGTTCGCAAAAAACGTCGGAAACACGGTTTTAATCATAAACATAATTAGATATCTTCCGCATAACAGCACCCACAGCATTGGTGTTGGTCTCAATTGGAATATAAAAAATAACGTTTCTAACAGCAATCAAACATTTATGAATAGGGCTTTGAATTGATAAAAAATAGTAGGAAGTTGGGTTAATATTCAACCGGTTTGGAGAATAAAATACATCAGTCGCGTCTCGAGAGGTGGCCGGTAAGATAGGTAAATGTACTTGTCTCGAGACACTACCGCGTCTCTTGATAGTCGGGTGAACGAAACTACACACTTCGATAAAAATAAAGGCGGAAAGTTACCAATCATTGGATAGCAACAGGGAACATTGGATAGCAACAATATAGGGAACCGATTTCGTCGCGATTAATCGTCAACAAATTCATGCAAATACCACAAAAAGATCTTCTCATTCTTCAGATATTTCTTTTACTCAGTCGACGTTATTCAAGTTTCATTCTAGCCTGCTTGCTTAGAAATATAATCGATTAAGCAGGAAATTGGAAAATCATGGGGCACATATTCATTCCACAAAAGAGGAGAACATTGCGTCAAACAGGGCAAGCGAGATTAAGAAATTCCTCATTTTGAGATCCAACGTTTCCAACAATTTTTTTTTTTAGAAAACTTCAAGCCACATGTGCCACGCACTTGTTCTATGAACGTCTCTCAGCTTCTACATTTTTGCCTCGTAGGCGATTCGTTATCATCATCGTCTGGATACATCACACGTGTTTAAACCATGGATAGATAAGAAAAAAACTGCGCAAATACCATAAGCCACGGAATCGATGCTAGACACTTGCATTCACGTTTTTCCATAAGGCTCAAGAATACTCAGCCTAATATGTAGCGTCCACGAAATGTATTCCTTCTCACGCATTTGCTTTTAACATACTTCGTACAATTATGAGTTTCAATGCAATTATTCGATCTATGATCATAAATTTATTGGAATATTATCCGAATAGCTCAAATAATGAAAATGTCTGCAATGAAACTATTAATTTTCAAGATTTCTTAACTACAAAGTTAAAACGGAATTCGCATACAATCCGAGGCGCGTGTGTCCGTCCGTCCGGCTATCACAGTCGAATTAACTGTGCTATGTAGAAACGCGAAATCTGGCAGGGTTATTAGAGTGGTTAAAAAAAATCGACTATTTTTTTTTTACTTTATTCTCTGAAGAATAGGTTGCTAGACACCTCTAGAAAATTCTCACCAAACATGAGCTCCTAATTTTAATAGGAAGGTTCTCCGCTTTACAGCTTTCCATTTTTCCCTCAGTATTAGAAACAAAATTCATTTCTCTATATCAACTGTACGTTAAAAATATCTCTCCTCATAGACTTGTAGGAAATTGACCGCTCAACAAAAAAGGTTTCTGACAATTTTTTCGTAAACTTCACCGTTTAAAAGATATTGAAGGTTGAAGTTCAATTATTTTAAGACAAATTTTTGTTTTCCTTATGAATTCTATAACTTATTAACGAATAATCATTATGAAATGCGTGATTCTTAATTTTGTAAGAAATTAACTGCTCTACAAAAATGGTCACTTATCATTAGTCGATTTAATTAAGCGTTTAAAAGATATTCAACGCCAAAATTTGCACGCCAATTTTAACAGTTTTTGATTAATAATTCGGAAAATTTTAATTTAGTTTATGAGTTTCAGCTAAATTTATACAAATGTGAGTTTCTTTGAACAGAGAAATGTTTTGAACTATTTTTCTAGCTTTTTTAAAGTCGTAAGCATGTTTGGTTGCGTCGAAAAAAAAATTAGTGCATTATTTCTGACAAAGTCAATGATTTATTAAATCTTGAAAAAATAACGTTTTTTAATGAAAAGTATTAATCTTAAAGAAAACAAAAGTTCAATTTGTTATCGAAAAGTTTTTTTATGCCATTATCAATGAAAATTTAATTTAAAAAACTTTTTAATAACAAATTGAACATTTCTTTTATCAATGATAATTAAATAAAGAAACTTTTCAATAACACATTGAACATTTTTTTTCTTTAAGATTAATACTTTTCATAATAAATTTCTAACAAAAACGTTATTTTTTCAAGATTTAATAAATCATTGACTCTAAGTCAGAAATAACGCATTAATTTTTTTTTCGATGGAGCCAAACATGCTTACGACTTTAAAAAACTAGAAAAATAGTGTAAAACATTTCTCTGTTCATAGAGACTCAAATTCGTATAAATTTCCCTGAATCTCGTAAACTAAATTACAATTTTCCGAATTATTAATCAAAAACTGTTAAAATTGGCGTGCAAATTTTGGCGTGAAGTTTGACGATGGATCTCTTTTAAACGCTTAATTTAATCGACTAATCATAAGAGATCATTTTTGTAGAGCAGTTAATTTCCTACAAAATTAAGAATTGCGCATTTCATAATGATTTTTTGTTAACGAGTTATAAATTTCATAAGCAAAACAAAAATTTGTCTTAAAATAATCAAACTTCAACCTATAATATCTTTTAAACGGTGAGGTTTACGAAAAAATTGTCAGAAACCTTTTTTGTAGAGCGTTCAATTTCTTACAAGTACATGAGGAAAGATATTTTTAACGAACAGTTGATAGAGAGAAATAAATTTTTTTTTCTAATACTGAGGAAAAAATGGAAAACTCTAAAGCGGAGAACCTTCCTATTAAAATTCGGAGCTCATATTTGGTGAGGATTTTCTAGAGGTGTCTAGCAATCAATTTTTCAGAGAATAAAGTAAAAATGAATAGTCGAATTTTTTGACTCACCCTAAGGGTTATTTTATCAATCTACATATTATATAATTAAAGAGGGGTCGAATAGTCGTTTCAAAATATTTTCTTCGAACTTTATTTAGGAGAGCTTATCTTGTAACTGCAAAAAATATCTTCCCTATAAAATCAGGAAGTTGAAAATTCATATTTGAAATGTTATATATTGAAAAATCTCGCCCTTCTCTTTTCCTTATTTCCATATCTAGTGGACCTGCCACAGTAAAAGTTACAGAAAAATGATAACGAAAGTCCTTGGTCTTATGGACTTCTAAAGATTCATTATTAAAATTATGGTCCGGAATTTCTAAATAATCTGGCTTTATGGAAATATAAGCTTGTTGAAAATGATAAGACAATATTTTTTCAGAGTTATTTCCAGTAAAAAAAAAAATTATAATATTACATATGCTCATCTCTGTGTTTGACAAAGTTTTATAGTCTATAATCCTTTCTTTTCTCGTTGATGCTCTTTCTAGTTATATCGTATTATGATTTCTGTTGCTTTAATTAATGCTTGTTGATGACAATCTCATTCTTCTACGATTGAAAAAAATGGAGAATGTTGAATGATCATTGATAGTATAATTTTTTAGGGAGAGAATTGATTTGTCGAGTTTTTCCTTCCCGATGGAGATACAAATATACCCTTAGTGCCGTTTTGAATTACCACGAACAATTGCATAGTTATTTATCACGTAATGAATGAATTCGGTTTGATTATCGAAACAACTTTTTGCGAAGTTTGTCGAACAAAGCGGTTAGTTGAAAGATCAAACTAGGTGGTTCCTAAAACTGGACAACGCAATTGGCAAGTAATTTTTTATCTATCTATGTTCCGTGATAGGGATACTTCTCTCTCATTGAAATTTCATTATCATTGAAATGGAGAGATAATCAGCATGAAGTTGCCACGTTATAGCATCGACGAAAAATCGTTGGTTACTCTGTCGAGGTAACGGGGGGACTTACAGCTTACCGAAATCGACGGTAAATATAATGATTGAGGTCACATTGAAATTATAACAACAATGTTTGAACAAGTGTACGCATATGCTTGGTGGACGCTGCGGCTATAAGTACGCCTATTAATCAGAGCGATATCTCACTACGCGGCAGGATACGAAGTAAAACGGTTCGGACGATATCGCTGGCTGAAAAATAAATCGGGCGTGAGGAATTGAAGGAAAATCGAAAAGATATAACAATGTTGAATATAAACGTAAGTAGAACCAGCGATAAATTGTCATAGTATTATTGCTTCTTTTACCGTACATTAAAAATGAGTACGAGAATAATAAATCGAAATATTACATTTGATAGATAAGAAAGTGTTCAGACAGGTCCTTATACTTGGCCGGCGTATCCATTCAGTTTTGTGCATGTGTGGTTTATGTTAAGAATTCAGTAGAAAAGTGTTTTATCTGCGTTAAAACATGGATAATGACGGTACTATCTACGCATACAGAGTTATACTCTACTGTATAGTGATATAAAAGAGATATAACCTGCTCACTTGTTGTCTGACTTATTGACCATAATTTTCTGCGTACGCAAAAAAAAATCGTGAACTCAAAAAGTGGTCCAAGACAATCGAATCAGAACACACGAGATTAAATCGCATACTTTTTATTTTATTTTGCAGTGGCGTATGATCGGGACGTGGACATCGGTGCTGGCCTTGGTCATTATTTGCCAGGTGCTAAAACACACCACCCGAAAGCCGTGCTTGATGTGCAGGCAGAAACCACAAGGAATTTGAGTAGACAAGATTCATACTCCATTCCTCGCACATACAACACATCTGAATCATGCTTGGTGATGCAGCGACTACTTACATGACGATCCAACTAGCCACCGCTCACACTTACCTTGCCCATCAAAAAGTTTCGCCGGTTGTTTATTATATCATATACTGTCAATGAAAAAATAAAGAAAGCATACAGCGAAATATTCAATCTTATAACAATTCAATACGTAATACAGAAGTGAGCGAAATGTGTCGTGATGAATTACACAAGTGCACTTATGCCATTTTTAATGTATATTATAAACGATCCTCATCATAAATCGACCGAATAAATACAATCTGCTACCACACACTCCTCCTCACGTATTCCCCCACGATTATTTCAATACGAACTTCGGACATGCAACGTATAAAAGACCGGTTTTGCGCAGATTATTTTCTTAGATATAAACATTGAATCGTACTAGAGCTTCAGACTTTTGAAATTCCAAAATGACCATATTAAGGCACGCCCTAATATATAGTTACAGTTGCGTCGTTCCTTCGAGAGCCCAATCGGACAATACGTTAACTTACTCTCAGCGTCGAGCAGCTAATAATAAGTATCCCAGGAGCCGTTTTGGCCCCTGTGAAAGTTTCGTCGTGACCAAAATTCCGAAAGTCAGAGCATAAGCGGGATAGGCTGCCATCTTCACGCGGTCAAACGAGCTACGCCATTGTACCTTCGTATGTATGTTTTCGCAATTATGAACCGTTCGAACAATGATCGATTGGAACATTGGCCCGTCGATGTGTAGTGCCGTTCAGGATATTAGCGAGTCGGATCCGTTACGTTCGAAGCATTGCATTTTCGGAATTTCGTACTGTCGATGCAATGATCGGTTGGGATTTCGATCCCCACCCAAACTTTAGCAGATGCCCATACGGCGTCTGGAATAGTATAAGCTACCCGCCGTCGAAAGGAAGTAAAGTCCTACCCCGTCGGTGTAATGCCGTTTCGAACCATTGCCGAGTCAGTGTCATGGACTGTCCATACTGTGCTTAGTCGAAGCACGGGCGTTCGGCGCATAGCGAGGTCGGAATTTTCCACCGTCGGATGATGATTCGGCACTTTGATTCACACCTATACGGGCATACAAAGTGGCCGAGGTGTGTTCGAGCAGCGACGCGTAATACCACGCAATGCATCCCGGGACACGCTAAGAGAACCCGAATCGGATGCATCTATTTTTTGTTCTTAACAGATACCAGAGCTAAAATTTACCTTGAGAACGTAATGTTCGAACGACGTTCGGATTGGTCACACATCTGATTGTCATTTGGAAAAAAAATTTAATGCTCACGGGAAAAAAACAAAGCGATTATGGTTAAATCTTACTCAATAATAGGAGTAGTGATACAATGGGCAGTCTGGTCCACTTACCGACATTACAGATCTCTCTTTTGCCGATAGCCGATAACTGCCCGGCTGATCCTCTTTGCCAACAGCCCGTATTACAGAGCCATCTTGGACGTACATATTGACAAGACGATTTAAAGAATTAGCGAATAGCAGCCTGCTAGGGAAACAAACAGCACGGCCCATACTGAAGTGATGCGAAAGCAGTTCCAGCTCGGGTGTTGTGCCCCAGAATTTCGGAAAGAATATTTGGTTGCGGCATTCGACATTCCTAAGGGAGTGTCGAAAGCCGTGGTCATCACTCTGTAAAAAGGTGGCTCGATCGATGACCCGATCGATTATTCGCCGTTTGCAGCCGTTGCGCCAGCACTGTCTTGCTGGCGCAGCACCGTTGGCTAATTCCAAAGCGGGTGCAGCGACCGAGTCGACCTACTAACCCTCAGATCAGGGATATATTAACGACCAGGGTGACGATCAACGTCAGTCAAGTTTTCGGATTAAGGTTGAATCGCTGTTCGAAGCGAGACTCCCGAACCGCGGTAGCTACACTCTCTCACGGGTGCTTAGGATGTGCCGGCTACGCACGGTTCGGTAAAGGTACAAGTCGGTACCGATAATTGTAAAAGAACACTGTAACTTTATAATAAAACCAACACACAAACTAATTCTACGTGAATCCCAATTCTTCGACGGTAAAGAATCCCTAAAAAATAAATAATTAAATGATAACGCCCTCCCTTCCCGTTCCAACACAGTAAAACGGTCGGCGGGCACAACATCGGGCTTTGGACGTGGGAAAAGTAGACAAACGGCGTGGTTTTTACTGGGTGGAAATCTCACACATTAAGAGAGTGCGTTTCCGCTCCATTTGTTTTGGAAGGATTTTCCACTTTGCTCTACCGAGAAAAAAATCGAATTGCCAAAGAAAATGGTGAATGGATGTAGAGTGAAAAAAATACCAACTTCATTCCACCAACCGACGTTGTTCCCAATTCATATCGATCTCAGCGATGAGCTTTTTCGCGAGGACCGCTGAAAAATCTACTATCCGGTGGATTTTAAATATCAGTGGCTGGCCTGCATCTTTCGGCACGAATAAAAATTAGCAATGAAGAAATATAAATAATCGCCATATTGGCGATGTTTCGTAAAAGTATTTTTCTTTTCATTTTATATATCCATGATACAAGTACGCCGCATTGGTTTTCATCGAACGATGTGAATTTCAAGGATCTGTCGATGGTCAATTTTCTACCCGGAGGACATCTTCTGTCGGAGGTTTCCGGGCAGCTGCCAACACATGCGAAGTGCATGCGAATGGTCCTCGAAATATCAAGTTCAACTGGAACGGAAATTCCCGCTGTCGCTATTCCCAAAGCAATCCTACTTCGGATGGAATCGGAGGATTCGCCGAGTGTCCTCAGCGAAAACCCTTCGATATTGACTGCAACAACGGTCGCTGCAGTTATGGTATGGTCTCATTTTCTTGAACGAACGCAAATTATGCATTTCAGTTACATGCACGGAATGTTCTTGTTCGCACTCAGAAAATACGTCTGTATAAAACTGTACAAAATCCAATACAACGGTTTTGGAAATTACTGATTTTTATTAATGTTTGAAAAAAGTAAGTTCAATATTCGGTCCAAATTTTTTTCAGAATTGAATTCAGTAATGACCGGTACAAAAAATGCTTACCTTTTTCCAAAAATTTATTCGTCTAATCCAGGATGATTAGGCCTCTTGAAAAAAGATGCCCGATGATGGATTTTTCTATTGCTCTAAATTTTTTTGCAACAAAAAATACAGATTATTGATCGGCATGGATAATTCTAGAGTGGCATTAAGGATTTTTCGTTTCCAATAAATATCAACAAATGACCATTCAAGACAGAGTCGAGTCTGTTCTCCTTTCCGGCCGTTCTTTTAGAGAGGAATTGAATTATTCTAAATAAGCCCAAAAAGCTTCCAAATTGCTCTATGAAATTCCGCGAAGAACAATAGATAAGACACTTTTGGAGAAGACGTTGGAAGTGTTGAAATCGAGAATTTTCATAAAAGGTGCATACTCACGATAATAAGCGATGCCTGGTCCATGCAATATCGCTTTGACTTTCTCAAATTCTTCATTATCAATCGGAATTCCATATCCGCTAATTTCGCGCTGAAACGGTCCCTTCAAATAACTCTGTAAAACTTCAACTATCTGCTTTTTCTCCTCCCCAGTGTTAAAAGAAAACCATCTTCCGTTCGATGCACTCAGGGCATCCTAACCCCTCGAACTAATGACTCGAAGCGGCGATCCCTTTCGCTCCACATAGCTCCTGATCCCCATAACCACCCCCAACGGTTCCATAAATCAGATTCCTCCTATCTCCCCCCCCCCCCCCCCCGGCCACCTCACCCTCTACCACTCCGACCATTCCACAATACGTGTATACGACACTGAAAGCAAATTCTTTGTTCTCTAATACAAGTCAACGGGGCCGTGCCTTGTTCGACCGAAAACAAATGATCCGGGTTTCGCGGTGTTCCACGATTTGTGTACCGTTTCTCTCTCATTTCCGTTCACCATTCCGTTCTATCTCGCACAATTACCACGCTCGTTGCGACGTACTATATCGCAACCGGCTTCCAGCCAGAATCCATAGAGTCCTGCGGCACCGTTATACGGGCCGTGTCCTGCTGGTCGAGCCAGGCCGTTATGTATCTCACCCTCCTTCTACCTTCTGGGTAACGTACGACAGCGAACCAACGTCATGTAGATAGGAAATGGTGGAAGCTCGTCGGCTACCGCAAACACAGCCGAACGGGCTCGACGATCCAAACCGTCCCCGAACTTCCGCCCCTTCTCGCCGTCAACCATGGATTTAATGAAGATGTAATTACGGCCGTTTCGACGCTGGAATCGGGAATGCCCGCTCGCGGTACCCGTCCGAAACATTGCGTTGCATTATTGGCTGCATTATTAAGTGAGATGCGGAGAACCTGGGAGAGGGGTGGAGCGAGGGGTGACGCGATGCACGGCCAATGATGTTTCGGGGGTCGAACGAGGCCTGGGAATTGCTGGTGATCCGACCGAATGACCAATGAATGAGGTTTTTTGTGACTTTTTCGATACCACAACGATCGGTCTTAGCTGTATGGAATGAGGTCAGGTACGGAAACGTTTGAAGACTTGGCTTTTTAATAAAAAAGTTGTAATTAAGAGGGGAAAATCATTAAAAATGAGGATTAGCAAGGATGTAAATAGAAGAATTTAATACGTATCTGCTTTTAAATTCCATTTTTGTTTCAAGAAGTAGAATTTAGCAAAGCCTATGATGATTTCTCACATAATAAGGAATTGAAAGTAATGAAAGACCGAAGTTCGACGCCCTTGCAGCACTCGTGACTATGGTTTCAACACTGGTAAGGATTTAGACAAGAACTAAGATCGGAGGAACAGGGAATTAAGTACGTATTTGTCTCTGAGTTTATTGTTGGTATTATTGAAAGCTTCGCGTCAATGATGATAACATGAACAACAACAACAATAATGATGATGCTAATAATAATAATAATAACAATAATAATATGATTATAATAATAATAACAACAACAACAACAACAACAATAATAATAATAATAATAATAATAACACCAACAACAACAACAACAATAATATCAATGATACTAATAATAAATAATACAGTCAACCTCAATTTACACGTAAATTTACACAGTAAAGGCGATTGTCAAATCACGACGGATTATGAGTTAGGGTGAATTCTCCCCTGATAACCTCGAGCCGAACCCTAAGGAATCGGTAAAAGTTTTCCAGCTGTAAACAGCTGAGAAAGTGAATAAGTAAATAATAATATTAATAAAAATAATAATGATAACGATAACAATAATAATATTGAAAATGGAAGATTCAAACTCCTAACGAAAATGGTCAACGGCCGTCGAGTGAAAAAAACATAAGACTTGCCTGTACCGACTTACAATATTTACAAATAATTCCGATGCTTTTCAATCCATTGCGATTTAATCAATCACCTACTCCCTTTCTTCTCTTCTCATAATCACAACATAACGTTAGCGGTACATGTACGCAGAACCTGTTGGCGCCCATTCGCATGTTCTTTTTCGCATTCGCATTCTTCGGCCAACCGTGAATGCATAAAATGTACATACATCGCCGATGACTCGAGAACGTACAACGGCGATAGAACAATCGGGTTGCCATGAGCTATGATGGACCCAAACTTGGTTTCCGGCCACACTGGCGTTACATTAGTGCAACTGTAAACCGTTATATTAATTAGAACAGTTAAGGTCAACTATGAATCCGCCGCCAGGCGGAACGTCCGCGCGCGCCTAGCCGTAACGTGCTTTCGGTGATTCGGGAGCACCCTCTAACGGGATTATACTATATCCGTACGGACATCGCTTACGCCGTTGCCGTGGGCCCGGGGCAACACACTCAAGGTTTTCACGTTACCATGCAATCCCTACGGGGTTTCCTCCCCGCGGTTATACGTAGGTACACAATTACGCAGATGTATTATGTATAGGTCCAGAACGGAGTGTGCCGGTTCGACTGGGAGAGCGCCATTCTGTTTAGATTCCCGCCAAACAACTCTGTGCCCGCGAGTTCTATACATAGCTACAGTGTAGTTCTTATTTGGGCCATTTTCGAATTTGATTATACACAGATCTCACTCGATCACAAAAAAGTACCAAAATTTTCAAGCCCAATTTGACCTTACCCGCTAACTCTTACTGTGCGCCCATTCGAGGTGAAATTTCAGGTTTAAGATCCAAACAATTTTTCTACCTTTCGGTAATTATGTTAGGGGGATGACATTCTTGCTGAAAAAATCGAATACCATATGAAATCAACGAGTATGAACCGTACCTTAACGAAAAAATATGATGACACGACATAATATAACAGTAAAAATATCACACAAGTGTAAGATTATGAGTCATGATACCATATCGACAAAATATCACAGCAAAAAACATAATTTTTCCTCTATTTTCCAAAACCTTTAGCCACGTTTGGTTTAGAAGGTATCAGGAATCAATGGCGAGGGGTTCGAAAGCGAAGCCTCGTGGTTCTTAGAGGTAACCTGTATTATCGTAGGCTCTAGGAAATTGAAAGTAATTTAGGGTTATTTGTTTTATGCACGTTATATGCATTGCATATAATTTCTCATTGTTGATGACAATGACAATTATTTTTCATTTTGATTTGTCAACTTACGAGAATACACGGTTTAAAAAATTTGATCCTGATCTACTATGACATTTCACGGGTGTTATATTTTTGAATGTGATATATTGTCTGTGTGATATTGTCTTCATGTGATATTTTGTTGTCTGATATAATATCGATGTTTTTTTGCCGTGTGATAAAACGTAACGTAGCCGAAAATATACGTATACGGATCGTCACATGCCGCGTTTACTCCGTTCCTCCGACGATTATCATCTAATTTACGGAAATCATTTAAAGATGACTAAAATATTCGAGAGTTTCGGGCCCCATTGATTTCAGTTGTTCGAGGAGGGTATGTAAAGTAAATTACGTCAGGATGGTGAGAGGCGGCACTCAGATATTCAAGTTATTTTTAATCTTGTATTTGGAACAATTAGAAGATAATCTTCAGAGGAACAGTGTAAACGTGGGATAAGATGACCCATATATGTGTGTTTTTTTCGTGAAAGTTTTATTCTGGAATTATTTCGGGTTTTTGCAATGATAGTTTAGAAATTAGAGGGAAAGGGACACCCTGATAGCGACTTTGTCAACAAATATCTCGGGACTGAAGGGTTAAAAGGAAAAGGTTTTTCGATAATCGATCTACGTGTCTGAATCAAATTTCATTTGAATCGGTACATAAATGAGAGAATGGGAGGACTGTGACATACAGACAGACGGACAGACGAATCGGCGGACGGACGAATAGACGGACGGACTGACCTAAACCATAAGGGTTTCTAAAATTTTACGGAACCGTAAAAAGATATAAACGGTCGTCCGTCGTTTGGAGCAAGTTGTAACACTGTTCCCACATTTTTGTTGTTGAACTTATGAAAAAAAACAAACAATCGCGTTGATACATCGCAAAACCTATGCGGATACGGTTTGGCGATAGATGACAATCGAAAGTGAGAATTAATCCGGAGAAATGACCGAGAAATATTGAGTGTAATGAAAAAGTAGTACATTGGAAATCTGTACTTACGTCGCTCTTTTATCGGAACGTTATCGTAACCGACGACGGTGCCGACGTAGGCACGACGCGTAGACGAGATCCCAGAAAGCTCTGACGATCATTTTGGCGTCACCCCCACCCAACTCCTATTTTTCTTTCAAGAGATATAGGCACTGTTACAACTTACCCATGTTACTTTCAGCCCTGGGCTCCCCTACGCTTATAGAGAAACGCTACGAGATTTCTCTTTTCACATGGCAGCAGAATCTTCTCTTCTCTTCTTTTCTTTTCTTTTTATTTCTTTTTTGATTTCCTTCATTGCTGGAACTCTTCCCGCGGAGCTCGTCACAGGATAGTATCTACCGCAATGGTACTATCGAGTCGATTTTTCACGAAGCGCTCGTGTTTGTCGTTAGAAGATGCGAGATCGGCGTTTCAATACCGTAACTCGTTGTAACGACCGATAATGAGGCATCGAGAATCGCGAAAATTAGATCTTCGGACGGGTTCCGTACAGTCACCTAAAAAGGTATAATAAATCATATTGTCCACAACTGGGAGCTAGGTTATTTTGGAGCACATCTGCTTGTTTTTTTTTAGAGAAATTGAGCCAAAGAATCAAATTATATTTGGTTTTTTTTATATTGAAATTAGACTTACATTAACGTATTTTCCGCCCTAAAAAAGATCACGGAGAGAAACGGATTGATGGGTTTGCCTCGGTAGAGGCTTATTTTTAAAAAATCAATTTTTTTCCGCTTCTGAATTTAACCATTTTTGTTATGGGGACTTCGTCACACTGAGGTCTATCGGACCTCAGCATCATTTTTGAGTTAGTTTTTTGTAACTTTTAAATGCTCAAACGTATGAACGATTATCCATTTCGGTTTTAATACTATTATATACACGCTGGAACTGTTTTCTATTTTCAAATGAAAATGTCAATATGTCGAGATTTTCCACCGGACAAATTGTTCCAGAGTAAACACTTTTTCCTTTCGATTCACCGAATTTTCTGAATTTTAATGTTTAGGTTTTTTTATTTATAAAAACATTGCACACAGACATAACCCAATCTAAATCCCAAACGAAATCAGGCACAATGAGGACAGTTATTTATGAACAAAACAAACAAAATGAATTTCCGAACCTGCCTACACCCCCCAATGTCCATTGTATTCTCTATCACGATCAGAGTTTGTTTATTCTGAAAAATAAATTATTTATTGAAATAAAAAACTTTCGAATAACAGACAAAGTTCGAGCAAGAAAAAAACATTTGCGAAACGCAACAGGAACACTATTTCTGACTGATAATCTGCGTATTTTTTGAGTGCCAATTGTGTGACGATTTATCTTCCACAGCGTCTACTCTTTTTCGGAGCGCCATCTTCGCTTATAACTAGGGGAGACCGGGGCTTAAAGTAACAGGGGTAAGTTGTAACAGTGCCTATATCTCTTGAACAAGAAATGGGAGTTGGGTGGGGGTGACGCCAAAATGATCGTCAGAGCTCTGGGTGTATCGTCTCCTCGTCCGTCGTGCTTACGTCGGCACCGGCGTCGGTTACGATAACGTTCCGGTAAAAGAGCGACGTAAGTACAGATTTCCAATGTACTACTTCTTGATTACACTTGATATTTCTCGGTTATTGCTCCGGATTAATTCTCATTTTTGATTGTCATCTATCGCTGAAACGTATCCGCACTGGTTTTGCGATGTATTCACGCGATTGTTTATTTCTTTTTTTTTATAAGTTCAACAAAAAAATGTGGGGGTAGAGATAACATTCGTTCGGGGCAAGTTTTAACAGTTTTACCACTTGCTCTAAACGACGGACGAGCGTTTATATCTTTTTACCGTTCCGTAAAATTCTAGAAACCCTTATGGTTTCGGTCAGTCCCTTTCCCTCTAATATCTAAACTATCGTTGCAAAAAATCCGGAAAAATTCCAGAATAAAGCTTCTGATTAGTTAATTCAATTAAAATTGTCACGAACACTGTAGCAAAAATAGTTTATGAAAAATTTTAGAATAACTTTTTTTCAGCTACGAAACCCCATCATGTGTGTACCCGATATGCTCTTGACATGTTATTCGTAAGATCATTTTTTCCTCTCTATTTTTCGAGATCGAGAATTCTACTTTACTGATGGTATTTTCCAGCTAATTTTTTATGTGTAAACAATTTGCTGAATAATTCACGAGGAATAAATGAAGGAATTTTTTATTAACTACGTCCTTATTTTTTTTTCAATGAAAACGTCGCGATTCGATTTGCATTGTAAAAAAATAGAAATATCGTTAATACAAAATGGCTTCGTTAATTGCTCGTGAATTAATTGAGCAAATTATTCATAAATAAATAAATGAGCTAACCAATAACATCGGTGACGTGGGATTCTCGCTCTCGAACCATAGAGAGGAAAAAATAATTTTACTAGAAAGATGTAGAATGTCGTCCGTCGCCGAAGTTCACAAGAAACGTTCGATGTAGCTATATGTTTAGGATTATTGCTAATGATATTTATTTTGTTCCTTCAAGTTGAGAAACTACCCAAAAACACCAACCGTGGGGAAAAGCGCTTGAACTTCTATAAAGAAGCTGCAAAACCCCTCGAGGAGAAGCATTTTAAATAATATGTTGTCATAGAGTTATTATTCTTCTAGTCGTTAAAAATAATATAATACACAATAAAAAACTTGTTACAAGGGAAAAACAACCTTTTGAAAATTAAACATTAATATTGTTGCCAAATATCGATAAGACTGATGATACGAATACCGTGATATTAATATTAATGTTGATATTGATAGAAATTTATATCCTCAAGCAAGGTTTAAATATGACGATTAGAATATATAATATAAGGAAAAAAACGTTTGTTTTTAGCAAAATAAACAATTAAATTTTATAAAAAAATGTTTGAATTCCCGTTGTGTTGCAAAGAATTATACGAGTAAGTGGTTATATATATATCGACGCATTATTTTTCCTCCTCTAATAAAGTGTTACAACTTGCCCCAGCGCTGTTACTTCTTACCCCACGGCGGGGTAAAACGTAACACTACGCACGAGACAAGACAAAGTTGAATAACTTTCTATTTTCGAGTGATTAAAAATTGAAAAATTTCATGGTGATAGTCGAAATTAACAATATGCCACAGAGTGATTGTAAATATATTCAGTAAATCAGAATAAATTCATATTTTGGCGAAAACTGTTACAACTCACCACAGTCTCCCCTACATGATACAGGAAGAAACTATTTTTAAACAAAAAAATTGAATCCGTATCGTAGCATATGACAAGTACAGAATTTTGGGCCTCAAATTTTTTTTCAAAGTTCAATTTTTCATCCACGTTTGTTCCCATATACACATTACGATAGATCCGGAAGTTCGACCCGTGGGGTGTTTGTGCACGAGCGAATCTCATCGTCGTAAAGGTTGATCGCGACCGGACCGAACCGGTCTGGCTCGGAGGGGGATGCTGCGTGGTCCATGAGCCACGGTAGCCGGTACTTCGGTTCCATAAGATATGCAACAAAAATCTTGATCCCGACTGGGTTACTCTCGTGAGGCCAGCTCGGGGTCACCAACGACCTTTGGAGACGGTTATCGAACTTCCCATTACGGATCCTAAGCTCACAACAGCGTTAGTCATTTCTTCGTCCTGTTCATGTATGATGCACGTTAACGTCCTCATCCCGTTGCTTGACTAACAAAAAAAATTCACATCTTCAGACTTAACATTTCTCCACAGCTATTTTACGTCATGCACACCGAAATCATTATGGAAATGCATGAGGCATCAGCTGGCCTACCGGCAATGTCTCGAGGCGCAAGCCCAACGGAAGAAAAAGGAGAAAATGTGCATAAGTTCTCGTCACGATGAATCTTATAGAAAGAAATGTTTTAGACAGAAATTGTTTGTTACACTGTTCCAGAGTATAAATTCCCGGATTTTTAGCAAGTTAATCAGTGATTCGACTACACTCAACAGTACCGTTACTCTGGAAGAACGGGATCACGTCTTTGCGTCCACCGATTATTATTTCGGGTTGGACTTTCGAGAATCGTTTACGCGAACAGTCTTGGAATATTTTTGTGTCCACCGTCTATTTAACGGTTTGGACTTAGAATCTTTTGTATCGTCAGGCTAGCACAATTTACACAGTCCCGGTTGTATCCTTTGGCCAAGTGGGTATTGACTCTCGCGCCCATTATAATCGATCAATTAAATAACAAATAACTCGAGGCAAATTAAAGCGAATAAAATAAAACTTCAACGAAAGTTAAATAAATACAAAAGGACCAAACAGTACAGATATTTGAATCAAATAAATATTATCAACCAATTATAAAGGGACCAAAGAGTACAGATAATTGGATTAAATAAATATTACCAAACAATTACAAAGCAACCAAAAAGTCCAGTTAATTCAATTAAATTTAATAAATATCTAAAGGGCCAAGGGTCCCTCTCAGGCTGCACTGAAAGACCTCATAAGTCTACGGTGTCGGTTGTTTATTGCAAAAGATCAAAGAGTCTCTTTATCGCGAAGATATCGCAAAAACATTCTGATCTTCGGTACCTTAAGACCCGAGTGTCTTCTTTCGCGCAGGTGACGAGCCGCCTGATTTATTTAATTGTACCGCGACTTTTAAGCAAATTTTATTACATTTTTAAGTATCGACATTGTTAAATCAACTGTGTGAACATTTGACAATTGAAGTTGTACTGTGACTCTAAAACTGAACATTAAAAATCGTTGTGTGACGTAAAACCGCTCGTGCCTCACTCAACTACCTAACCCTCAACATCTGGTCGTTCGGTCGAGTCTCAACAGGATCCAGTAAATCGCAGTCTACAAGTGGAGATAGGTTGTGATTAAACACTGCTCTTCCACCAACACCAGGTAAAAGTCATTAGTTCGTACACGATAAGGCCAGGTCTCCGCCCCCGCAGCAAAGGGCTAACGCCTTGACGTAAAAGAGAGACCACCCCTTTGTGTACTTCGTTCACCGAATACTTATAATATTCGGGTCTAGACGTAGCACTGTAAAAAGAAGTTGTCAATATATGCAATTTTTTTTAAACTGCGTCTAGAAAAGTACCTTCGAAAATCGGCAAAATCGCGTATATAAGGCCTTAACCTTGTAAACGTGTAAATGATGAAATGAAAATTCGGATATTTTTTCGTAAGAGATAGAAAACATATATCATTTCCAGTCTCACATACATACACAATATAAGATCGACGATAATAATGATCAAACGTGTTTTTCATCACGAAAAATGCTGTAACTCCCAAATGAAGTCTCCGGCCAAGTTCAGCGAGATCTCAAACTTTTTGTTTGTATTGAAGGAATCGAATAACAGATTTTGAGAAAAATAACGGGTGTTTTTTACGAGTTATGCCATTTTTCATTAATTATTTGTAAATTCATAATATTTCCGATGGTGAAAAAAAAAATTATATATTTATATACATATATATATGTATGCATATATATGTTATAAATGTTCGTTACAACGAGCGGCCAATGGTTTAAAGTGCAATATGAATTATCGCTGAGAGATAAAACAAATTAAAGGAGGATTGGGCTTCACTGTCCGAATATTCTATGATTAAAAAACCCTCCTATACCACACTAAAAAATAGAAATTTCTATTTTGACAGCTTCCAGTATTTGAAAAAGATATTTGGACGGCAACGCTTCTACAGTTTGGACTACGAAATTTGTATAAGAAAAGTGTATTTAAGATTAAACGGTGGTGTTATGTCCACATTAGGCCGACTTGAAAAAAAAACGTCTTTTTTTTTCATTCAATCAAAATACATTCACGCTAAAGTATCTTCCGTCAAGAGAATCGTCTCCAAAAATGAGCCCGATCGGACCATTTTTAGGGGTCGATTTTTCTAGTTTTCCCATTTGATTAACATGGGAAGAACGAAAAGTTTCCATTTAAAAAATCGTGGCTCCGCCAATTTTATAGGTACATCGAACCGGTTAGTTCCATTTGAAAGCTCTTGAAAAACCGCTTAAAATGGCGTGTGGACCTTTGGGATCCCATTGTATCTTCCATCAATAATTTTGTTGTTTCGTAAGAAATTATCGACGGAAGTTGCAATCGGATTTCAAAGGTCCGCACGTCATTTTAAGCGGTTTTTCAAGAGCTTTCAAATGGAACTAACCGGTTCAATGTACCTATAAAATTGGCGGAGCTACGATTTTTTTAATGGAAACTCTTCGTTCTTCCCATGTTAATCAAATGGGAAAACTAAAAAAATCTTGCGCGACCCCTAAAAATTGTCCGATCGGGCTCATCTTTGGACACGATTTTCTTGATGGAAGATACTTTGGCCTAAATGTATTTTGATTAAAAGAAAAAAAAAAGTTTTTTTTTCAAGCCGGCCTAGTCCACATGTATCACTTCATACTTTTCGAATAGTTTATTTTTAGTAGATATTTCATTTCTACTAATTTTACGCTAGGAATGATCTCTTAATCATGAGAACATGCAAAATGTATGCCAACCCCTTCCCATAGCACTTCCTATTCCCTTCGTATAGCACATAAAACAAAATGTTATCGATGTATCTAATCAACATCAACAACGTTCTCGTACAACGTTAATTTTACGAAAAAGAGCAAATAAGGCCAAAGACGAATCGGAATTACTGCATAACCAAAAATTTGACATTCCTTAACTTTTGTTTGCATCCACATCGCTTAAGCAACAACGGCAATTGTCACTTACGTCCGTCGATAGATAATAATGCATACGTGCAAGACCGAATATATTCCGACCGAACAATTATCCCATTCAGGAGCCCAGCAGGGATTCCTTCGACAACGGGGGGTGACGACGAAAAATCAATTAATTCTAAAACGCCCCACCCCCTTTCTCGTCCACCCCGCCGTTCCAAGCATCCAACGTAATTGGGGCGGGAATGCGTTTATCGGGGCATAAACTGCGGAAGGGGCTGTTGCTGTTGCCCATAGTCTCTGCGGGTGGGTGGGTTGATGCACAGACGCTGGGGGATTTTCCCGATGCTGTTGCAATGTTATATGTGCGCCATTCTTTTGAAACCCAACACACTTGTGGACCTCATAGAGCTCGATCGCCTTGTAACTTTGATATTCATTTATATATGTCGAACAGAGGACACTTAATTTTATTCATATTTCAAACGACTTTTATGTCCCATAAAGGTCATTGATCTATGGGCATTTTTTTAAAATTTTAACTTATAAATGAATTGTTTCAGCATATCATCGTGGAAAAAAAATTCCGGACACAATAGTTTTTTTTGTAAAAAATCCTCAGCTTTTTAATAAAAATATTTCCGATCCGATTCGTCTTCAGAAAAACACTGAAAAATGCGAAAACAAATTGGAAAGTCGTTTTTCGTGATAAGCCTTGAATTAAAGATCAACAAAAATATTTTTTTTGGATCCCTTGCGGTGTTTTACCTATTCAATGAAGGTTTTAGACTGGGGTAAGCAGCTGGGGCACTGGAGCAATAGTTTTGGTTAAAAAAACGAGAATTACAGAAAAAGCCACCCAATTTTTATCATGTTTTCACTTTTTTCAAACCCAAACTATTTCTCCAGTGCCCGAGTTGCTTATCCGAGTCTGAAAACTTTATTGAATAGGTAAAACACCCCAAGGAATCCGAAAAAAATATTTTTGTTGATCTTTCATTCAAGGCTTATCACGAAAAACGACTTTCCAATTTGTTTTTCTGGAAACGAATTGGATCGGAAATATTTTCATTATAAAGCTGAGGATTTTTTACAAAAAAAACTATTCTCTCCGGGATGTTTTTTTCCACGTTGATATGCTGAAAAAATTCATTTATAAGTTAAAATTCGAAAAAATGCCAAAAGATCAATGACCTTTATGGGGCATAAATGTCGTTTGAAAAATTTGAAAGAAATTACGTGTCCCCTGTTTGACATATATAAATAAATATCAAAGTTACAAGGCGATCGAGCACTATGAGGTCCACAAGTGCGTCGGGTTTAAAAGAATGATACATATATATTAGTATTTAAAAACAAAAAAAATTTTTTGATTTTCCAACAGAACACGCCTGAAATAGTCAGCTTGGATCGAAAAAAGAATTCTGGCAAAAGATAAGCATTCTAGGTTGAGTGATAGATCCCCCTCATTAGACTTTTGGTATTTTTTTTTCCTTTTTTGAATTAAAGACAGATTATTGTTAGCAAAAAATGTTTCTTTGTGCCTACAGCTGCCAGTCGATTAGCTTACTTTCAGATAAGATGCTCTTAGAATTGTAACTCTTTAGTTGAATTTAATAGGGGAGATATATAAAAATAACGAAAACACTTAGATTTCAATAGTCATTATCAAATGGAAACTGATGATTTAGTGAAGTACAGAAATTGCTTCAATTTCTGTGTCAATGGTTCAGAGTGTTTCAGTGATACAGAAAATACTTCAGAGTGTACTTCACAAAATCATCAGTTTCCATTTGATAATGAATATTGAAATATGAGTGTTTTCGTTATTTTTATATATCTCTCCTACGAAATTTAACTGACAATGAAGAGTTAAAATTCTAAAAGCATCTTGTGTGCTTTTTTTCCGCTTTTTATTCGAAATCTCGTAAAATCTGGACTTCATGGATTTTTGCCTAACCGATTTCCGGATGATTCTCAATCGATGTAACATATTGTGACGGGATAGAGTAATTCTATATATTTTCGACACACATCGTCAGTCGATTCTCC
This sequence comes from Sussaba pulchella, assembly GCA_963971145.1. Lineage (NCBI taxonomy): Eukaryota > Metazoa > Arthropoda > Insecta > Hymenoptera > Ichneumonidae > Sussaba > Sussaba pulchella. The sequence continues at coordinate 444,922 of OZ020169.1, forward strand.
ACACACACCAGACGATGGCTGACCCACGTATGCGTGTGCGTCACCATCTTCGTCAAAATCTCCCCCTAACGCGATCGTGCGACGGGCCCGAGGCCCGCGGAGATCATCACTTCGTGTCCGGCTGTCTTTGAAAGGAGTCGTTAAAATAGAAAATCGAATCCGCCTCATCGGCATCGATGTATATACTTAGCGTCCGGCTCTCGCTAAGAGTACTTGTAAAAGTTGGAAAATTACTGTAACCAATACGCAGTCCGTACTGCCTCGTCTTGCTGAAGTCAAGCGGATCATTGTCAGATAGGTCTTGCCGTACCCGACGATTGCCGTATTGCCACGGAAACCTCCAAAGGGAAGGAATTGTCAAATATATCTTGTCAACGCACTGCGGTGGAAATAAATCTTTATCGACGTGAACTGTAAGTACCTTGAATTTCTCGTAGTTCCTTGTGCTTGCTTTTGGTCGTGTATTTCCGGTCGCCGCGATTAAATAACGGGTCATCTAATCGGATCCCTCTGAACCCCATTGTCGCTTGCTCGGGAATTAATCGAATAATAATAAATTGCTAGTGGATGTGTGATTAGCTGGCGCCCAACAAACAAAATTAAAGAATATAGAAAACCCTCTCGAGCCCTGGCAGCCATTGACCCCGGCCGCGTCAGGTGAAGAACGTCCGTGTAAATTTGCAAAACGCGGTTAACAAAAAGTTCTGTCTCAATATTTATTTTGCAGTTCTAGAGAGATACCTCGAAATTAAAGCAACTGCTTAACCCGTGGTTTGAAATTATTACAAGATTATTTCATTTTTATTATACAATATTTCACTTCGATTTCAGATTATCTTTAGGTTATTTTCGTGCACGATGAACCGAAACACGCGAAAAAAATTATAATTATCCTAAGCACATAGTTCTTTGTAGTAGTATACAAGATAAACATAATCAAGTAGAAAATGCCCAGACTCCGGCCTCGTCAGTCTCGTATTCGTTATTCCACAATATCACTATTTTTCAACGTTCGCCACTGACGAGTTTTCCTTCTTTTTTCTTCCCCTCAATCAATGCATGCTATCCAGTCTACCCAAGCATATTCCATCCCGCGAGACTCCGCAGTCGGTGACTCGGGTGACAAGTCCTTCTCGGAACGAGCCGGATTCGAGCACGCGGGACTATCAAAGGGAAGCTAAACAAAATCACAAAAAAAAAAATGAGGTAGAAAACAAAAAAGTTCGAGTTCAAGTACACGAAAGTTCGATACGCGTCGGCATCGAAACGAAAGGAGACGTTGGCAACGGGTAACGCTTGCGAGGGCCCGAAAAAAAAAACGATAAAGTAAAAAACCTCTTCTCAGGCAAGAGAGAAACGCGGGAGCGAATACTTAACGAGCCAGGGGAGGACGAGGTGGTGGGACTCGACGGGGTTGCCTCGATATGCTAGAGAAGAGAAACGAGAAGATGGAGTGAAGCGTCGAGAGCGCGAAAGGCAGAGAGGCCTCCGACGAAGCGCGAATTAATTCAACGCACAGTTTGCTCCATCCTTTTTCCATCTCTTCTTCGTTTTTTCATTTCATCCACGGGGGTGGAGGGGTGGCCGACGTGGCCAACGCCGATGCGAGGGTTCGAAGAGGTCCCCCGGAGGTTCTCCGTACTGTCGGAGGATATAAAATGCCGATGCGAGAGTCGGTGCCCCGACCAGCGCGAAAAGAGAGCCGAAGGGGCTGAACGGGAACCGAGAGGGTGCGAGACGGACGACAAGAGACGAAGAGAGAAGCGCCTACGGGGGTCGAAGCTCGACGGGAAAACTCCGACGGCAAAGCTCGAAAAGTCCGGGATCCGAGCGAGGGAAAAGTGTGGGGAATGGGTGGATGAAACGCGGACTCCTGCACGGGCCCAGGCGGAGTCGAGTGTATATGCTGTGAGGTTGGGGTATCGAGGACGGGGTGGGTGGTAACGCAGTCAGGGATCGTACGGGCAGGATGTACGTATAGTGCATATAAGGTACCAGTCGGGGAGGGAGGATTATCGTGGGGAGGAGAGAGCAAGAACGAAAATAGTCAGGAACCAAGCGGGAGGAAAGGAATACAACTATATATACATATAAATGCATATACAGGGTGTCCTAGGTAACTCCACTACCTCTAAAAACCAGCATATTTTAAGGGTTCGAAAAAAATCCCATAGATAAGAATTGGTCCTCGTCTAGGGGTCCAATACCATCAAAGAATTCTTGTTTTCAAGGTGATACTCTTTAAGGTTTGGGGGGATTGAGATATATATGAGGTAGTCCATACCAAATTGACAAGGCTTTTCTCTCACCCTTCTTGATTCAGCTGATCATTTTATATGTTTTTGTACCAACTAAATAAAGTATTCACGATTTTTTTCAATTTTTTTTATTGAACGGTACAAGAGTTATGATTTTTTTTCGAAATCCTACCTTTTTTTCAAACGCTCGTAACTTAGGAAATGATGGCTTAAGTGGAATTTTCCTTCCCTCTTAGATGTTGGATTTTTGTCCAAATAAAAAAAAAATACTCGAAAATTTAAAGAACTGTTTTTGACCTCTATTTTTGCATTTTTGAGTTTTACAATTTTTTTCAAACTGTATGTCAGATTTGATTTTTTTGGACAATTTATATGTTAAAGTACACATAATTAAACGTATCGTCTGTAAGTTTCATGATGGTATTCGGCCGCTTTATTTTCAAATTAAATTTTGAATGTTTCAAAACCAAATTTTATTGGTTTATAGGAGCCTAATTTTTGAAAATTTTAAAAACCCTTTTTTATAATTTATAATTTTTAAGTATGGTTCAGTCGAATGTACCGAAAATTGGTCGAGTTATTACTTTTCAAAAGTATAATAACAAAGTAAATATATTATTTTGTTGTTTTCAAATTAAGAAAAAGTTTTCTAGGAAAATTGTAATTTTTTTTAAATTTGATCCCTTATATCTGTCAAACAATTACTTTTCCGTGCTTCAAATTCTATGATGATCAAATTTGAAAAAAAACAACAATTTTTCTAGAAAACTTTTGCTAAATTTGAAAACATCAAAACAATATATTTACTTTGATACTATACTTTAAAGAGGTAATAACTCGACCAATTGTCGGTACATTCAAATGAACCATACGTCAAAATTATAAATTATAAAAAAATTTTCAAAAGTTAGGCTCTTATAAACCAATAAAATTTGGTTTTCAAACATTCAAAATTTAATTTGAAAAGAAAGCGGCCAAATACCATCATGAAACTCACAGACAATACGTTAAATTATGTTCTTTAATAGATGCATTTGAAAAAAAATCAAATATGATGTACAGTTCAAAAAAAATTTGTAAAACTCAAAAATGTAGAAATAGAGGTTAAAAACAGTTCTTAAAATTTTCGAGTATTGTTTTTGGAAAAATTTTGATAGAAACCCAACATTTAAATAGAAAGAACAATTCCACTTAAGCCATTATTTCCGAAGTTACGAGCGTTTGAAAAAAAAATGTTGGATTTCGAAAAACAATCATAACTTTTGAACCGTTCGATAAAAAAAATTAAAAAAAATCGTGAATACTCTATTTAGAAGGTACAAAAATATATAAAATAATTAGCTGAATCAAAAGGGGTCAGGGAAATCCCTTGTCGATCTGGTATGGACTACCTCATTGCTGCATACGCGACATTCGTATGCCCGCGCAAGTTACTGCGCACGCTCAGACCGAGCCTGCGGTCGAGCTCGTGTACCGCGGGCTCGGGTCCCGGCGCTCTGGCGTACCGGCGCCGACCAGCACTCGCCATGCGACGGTCCACGACACGTACACTCCTTGTATACATTGTGATAGAATATATATTAATTACTTCTAACTGGCTTGTCTCCATCATTGTTACCTCGATCCAACGGACATAACATTGGCGACGAGGACTACCTGTAATATCTTTTGTAAAAAGACATTACAGGAAAAGAATCTACACACTTCGATTCACACGTCCCGGGGGAAAGAGGTTAAGGCCGGTACAATAGTATACGGTACAATGGGGGCATGTCAAACCCGGTGAAAAAACCGCTGATAACCATCAAACTTGATGATTCCGACGAGTTCCACGATACGGGAAGCAACGAAGAGGAAACCAGCGTTGCAGAAGGTGAAGATATTCAACAAAAAGTACGGGATACACGTGATCCTGAAAACGTGGGTACAACACCGTCGATAATGGCTTCCATTGGTAAGCTTTCCGAATTCAACGCAACTACGGGTAAATGGGAAGAGTGGTTAGAGCGTTTCGAGTTTTATTGCGAGGCGAATAAAATATCGACTGACTCACAAAAACGGTGTACCTTGTACACTGCGATCGGCGATAAATCTTACTCGATCGTAAAGTCCCTAATCTCTCCCGCCGTGCCTAAAGAAGTAGATTATAAGACTTTATTAGAAAAATGTTCCGCACACTTTGGTAAACCCATAAATGAGTTACTAGGTCGAGTGAAATTCAACAAGCGTGACCAACAAACGGGCGAATCGTTGAAAGATTTCGTGCGAGAACTACACAAGCTTGCCCAGGATTGCAAGTTCGGGGGAGCGGAGGAAAAACTCCCACTCGACATTATGTTACGGGATCGGTTCGTGGCCGGAATCAAAGACGGAGAATTGCAGAGATACCTCTGCAGACGTCATGAAGAATCCGTCAGTCCGACGAATAAAGATGGACTGACCATCGACAAGGCGATTGAGATTGCGTGCAGTGTAGAATCGGCGGAGCTCCAACAAAAACTGTTAAAAAACGGAGATAACTCTATTCAAAAAGTTTATCAAAAGAAAAAACAATTTAAGAATCAGGGTACCGCCAAAAATAACCTTGAGAATAACAAACCTTGTTTCAGATGCGATGGAAAAAACCACACTCAAGACAAATGCTACTTCAAACAAGCTACCTGCAAATTCTGCAACAAAACCGGACACATCGACAGAGCATGCCGGATGAAGAAGTCGGATCAGAAGGAAAAACCGACTAACGCCGAACGAAAACATCCGAAGCAGACTCACAACGTACACGCCCGAATTGAGCCTGCTAGCAGTGACGATGATTCTTTTATTTATAATATTTCGAGCGTACGAACGATCGACAGCTCGAAGGCAGATTTAACTTATGTCAGACTGAACTCCAAAAAGATCGCCATGGAGGTTGACAACGGCGCCAAAATGACGCTAATAAATAAACAAACGTTTCACGAAATTTGGCCTGAAGAAAAACCAATATGGGTGGATTCTGTGGAATTAAGGGCGTACGGTAACAGACCGATGAAAATAATGGGAGTTGCAAACGTCGAGGTGGAGTATAAAAGTTTCAAAGGTCTCTTGCCGGTCGTCGTAATCGATGAAACGCAGGGACCGAACCTACTGGGAAGAAATTGGTTCAAAAAATTAAATATCAAAGTAACTGGGGTTCAGCCGATTTTATTAACGACATTGGATCGTTACGTCGGTATGCTTGAAGAGTTCCCGGATCTCCGCTCCTCGCAACTATCGGGACATAAAGGCACACCCATCCACATCGAAATGAACGAGGGGGTGACTCCAAAATTTTATAAAGCACGTCGAATTCCACAGGCCCTCACAGAAAGTATTCACAGAGCACTGCATAATATGGTAAGCCAGGGAATGCTGAGACCTGTGGATCAGTCGGATTGGGCTACCCCGGCTTTGTTCGTCAAGAAAAAAAATGGCAGCATCCGAGTCGTCGGTGATTATAAAATCACTATAAATCCACACGTGAAAAGCTCGGAGTACCCAATTCCGACAGTTGACGAGGCCCTCGCTACTTTGAACGGGGGAGAAATCTTTTCACAGATCGATCTAACCGACGCATACAAACAACTTCGTGTTGACGACGCTACTGCTCGAATCCTTACCATTAGTACTCCAATCGGATTATTCGAAGTTCTCCGTTTGCTCGATGGAATCAACGCGGCACCCTGGATATTCCAAAAATTCATGGTTACTCGACTACAAGGAATTCAAGGAATCCAAATTTATCTTGATAATATCAAGATCCAGGGGAAGACTACTGCGGAACACGACGAACGTCTGTACGAGGTTATGCGGAGGCTGCACGATGCAAATTTACGCATAAACATAAAAAAATGCGTATTTGGTCAAAAATCAATGGAATTCCTTGGCTACTTAATCAGCGGCATGGGTATCAAGCCGCTTAAAGAAAAAATCGATGCTATTGTTAAAATTACCGCGCCCAGGGATAAGAAGAGTCTGCAGGTTTTCCTGGGTGGAATCAACTTTTACGGAAGATGTATCGAGAATCGTGCAGATATCTCTGAGCCACTACACCGCCTGCTTGATGATAATTCAGAGTGGAACTGGAGCGAGGAATGTCAACGTGCATTCCAGAAATTAAAGCAAAAACTTGTCTCGGCGCCGATTCTCGCACACTTCGACTCGGAGAGACCGATTATCCTCGCGGCTGACGCTTCACCGTTCGGCATTGGGGCGATTTTGGCGAATGTAACACCGGATGGATTGGAGAAGCCGGTGGCATTCCACTCGAGGACACTAAGCAAATTACAAAGAAAATATTCGCAGCTTGACAGGGAAGCCCTTGCGCTCTTGGAAGGGGTAAAACATTTTCATCAATATTTAGCGGGACGAAAATTTACACTTGTGACCGATCACAAACCTCTCCTGGGAATTTTTAACCCACGGAAACCAACTCCGGAGATCATTTCGGAAAAACTGAATCGCTACGCGGTCACGTTGGCCGCCTACGATTTCAATTTAATTCACCGCAATGGGAAAAAACATTCCAATGTGGACATGCTGTCCCGTTTTCCGACAGATCGTGGCACGGAGATCTCCGATGAAGATCATGGGAACGCCTTCATGATCGACGGTTCGACGCGCGACCCGATCCGAGCTAAAGAAATAGCAACAGAAACTCGCAAAGACGCAATTTTGAAATACGTTCTAAAATGGACCGCCGCAGGATGGCCGAAATCATTAAACACTAAGCTCAAAAAATTTTGGAATCTGCGTGACAAAATCACGATCGACCAGGACTGTCTCGTGTACGGACAAAGAATTATAATTCCCAGCAAATTGCAGAAGGAGGTGCTACAAATTTTGCACGCGAACCATCCAGGGATTGTAGGTACGAAGCAGAACGCCCGTTCTTATGTCTGGTGGCCGGGAATTGACGACGATATAGAGGTGTTAGTGAAAAATTGCGATCGCTGCATCGAGGCACAGCACATGCCGCCGAAAGCGCCGTTCTCCAATTGGGATCCACCAAATAAACCATGGTCAAGACTCCATATGGATTTCGCGGGTCCTTTTCATGGGCAGAAATTCCTACTAATCGTTGACGCACACACAAAATGGCTGGAGGCAAGGCGTATAGCTTCGATGGATTCGGAGACCGTCGTTCGAGAATTACGTCGCTTATTCGCGACATTCGGAATTCCCGACACCCTCGTCTCGGACAATGACACTGCCTTTACTTCGGAAAAAATTCAAACTTTCCTCAATAGAAATGGAATTAAGTACAAGTACATTGCACCGTATACTCCTCAATCAAATGGCCAGGCAGAACGGATGGTCCAGTCAACAAAAAATGCTCTAAAAAAACTTGATATGACTGATTGGGATAAGAGTCTCGCACGGTTCCTGATCAGACAGCACAATACTCCGGCATTTTCTACCAGAAAAGCGCCAGCTGAACTCATGTTCGGTAGAAAGTTAAGGACAGTATTGGATTGCATGGCTCCAACAACTAATGTGAGCTCAAAAAAATCCAAAGACTCGGAACACATTGAAAAGCCGAAAGGGTTACGCTCGATACCGATCGGTGCGAAAATACGTATGCGGAACTATCGATCATCAGGACCAAAATGGATTATTGGACGAGTGATTAATACAATCGGATCACGTATGTACGAAGTTCAAGAAGCTAGAACAGGAATACACCACCGGAAGCATATCGATCAACTTGTGGAAATCCCGGAAGCGCTCGAGCTTCCGGAAATAGCAGAAAAAAATATACGAAATAAACGATTGTTGTTACTCGATCATGAGGCCGCGGAGACGTCCGCCAACGACTATCTACAGACGGCGGAAACCACGCTTGACAACAACGTCGGAAGAAGAGTGCGTCCAAAACGAATGTGCGTTAAAAACAGTGCAAACCGTTACAACGAGTCGCTCTTGGAAAGTTCCGTCCACGACGGATTACCTTGAGCCACACTTAAATGGGGAGAGATGCTGCATACGCGACATTCGTATGCCCGCGCAAGTTACTGCGCACGCTCAGACCGAGCCTGCGGTCGAGCTCGTGTACCGCGGGCTCGGGTCCCGGCGCTCTGGCGTACCGGCGCCGACCAGCACTCGCCATGCGACGATCCACGACACGTACACTCCTTGTATACATTGTGATAGAATATATATTAATTACTTCTAACTGGCTTGTCTCCATCATTGTTACCTCGATCCAACGGACATAACACTCATATATATGAGTGATTCCACCAATTCGAGTACCGAGTGTAGGCTTTACTATCAGCGATCTTTCTGTAACCTTGAAAAACGAACTCTCAATTTTCTTCCGATTTTTTTTCCTTGGTTACTGTTGCCATAATTGTGAGGGGTAACCTGTAAATTGTAATCAAATTTCTGAGGATCTCTAGAGATAACGCCGTGCGGGCGGGGACTTGAGATCGATAAAGAAAATGTAGCCGTTCAATATATTTAATGAAAACAATGCCTGACGTTGAGCTTCGATGGATTAAGAATTAGTAAAGTGCGAGGATAATGTCGGTCAGTGAGTAATCACGTGAAATAATCCGGATCGATATGCAAAAGGACCGCGCAATACAGACATACAAGCACACAAATACAAATATTTATATAATCACGACCATCAGATCTCACAAATTCATATCAGACGAGTTCGACCGTGCTACACGCACACAATATATTTGAAGGTAAACACCACGGACGCGGTAAGGACTGCGCCACCGAACACAGCCTCACCTATACACATATAAATTGGGAGATTCGAATATACACAGTCGGCACTTAGAAATTTCCCTCGGGCGAATTGATGCAACAGCATACATAGCTTCTTTACACGTTTACAGAAATCGCACGTAGAATATAACACGTATTCAGACGGATAAATGTACTGACGATTGTTCCACGAACGCAACAAAGTCTCATGAATAGCACATTAATACGACACATCATATAACATATATCCCAAATATATAACATTGAATTCAGTAAAATGCGGGTAGACAAGCGATGCCCCGCAACCCGTAGCGTCTTCGGGCGCGTGACATACTGCCAACAGTCAGGATCGTTATCCTCAACTTAGGCATCTCACCGAACTTTGATTTGGCGTCGATCTTGGAAGCCCATCACCGGTCATCCGCCGGTCATCGGCGACTAGCGGCGAAGGGCCCGCGGGTGCGAGGGACCCCAAACACAACGCGAAGCGCGCGTAATATGGATATAGGCATGCTCACGGCGGTCTTGCCGAGAGCAGATCGTTTCAAGATTTTTCATGTTTTTATTTTTTCATCAATTCCGCAACGTGTTTTTTTTTTTTCTTAATTACCCTTGACCAAGTTTTCAATGTAAAAAAGGCTTAGCTTATCGAAAAAAGCTGCAAATTGAAACTCGCAAATTGCCTCCTCATGTAGAGGCCGGGATCCCCCCCCAGCGATCGCGTGGTCAACGCCTACGGAGAAATGGATCACGCCATCGATACTTGACCAATAGAGGAATCAATTTCGGTGGCATGATTTTGGCGTGTCGCAAAAATCCAACTGAATCTTCAGGGAGTCGCCCGACGCCCGTCGTCCGGAAGACATCGCTCCAGAATCGTATATATTTATATAATTTCAACAATATCGGTTCGAATTATCATATCGTCAATAATAAATTAAAACGTGAACTGTATAAATGTCTGTGTTAATTCAAATGTCTATGTGTTTATTTAATTGATTGTCTTGTGGATCGTCTGGGCATTCCCAATTAAATAATGATTAATGGGCATGAGCGCAATAAAATAAATGACTGATGTGTAGAGTGAATATATGTAATGTGTAATGTGAATGTATTTACATTTTTTTTTTCACCCGCCATCACACACTTGTAGGTATATCGAATATATCAGACCGAGTGAAAAAAAGCTGCGTCTGAACAAGACCGCTATCGACGTTCGATTTGCATCGAGTCGAAGCTCAACGATCGTACATGCATAATATATATATTCCCCCCTCCCAGTCCTTTCAACCCCCTCCGTTAAATGTTCCTCCGTCGCAATTCCACGAGTTCTTTCTTTAGTTTTTTATCCCGCGGTTATACGTACGTTCTGGTTTCATCTGTGCGCTCGTACATTCGCCAAAGTATTTCCACCCTCAACGTGCGAAGCTTTCGACTCGGGAAGCCGGGCAACGAAGGTCGCTCTTCTCTCTCCCCGCAAAAGGTTAGAACTACCCACAACTCCGAGGTAGAAAGTGTGAGGAGACACAGGAGGGATGAGCGAGAGAGAGAGAGGGGAAGAAAGGGGGGGAAGAGGTCCTCCCAGTCTCGCGAGGTATACCGAGCCCGGAGAATCACCACCACCAGCGCCAGCAACCTCCCTTAACAAGCAACAAGGGTGGAGAATTAATGAGAGAGGGCGCTCGGGCAGACACTTGTGGCTACCGCACCCCTCGTACCCCTTGCTCCGCGACCGTACGAACGCCCGCTCGTTTCGCTTTTCCGAAAGCCCCAGCACCATCGACCGTTCTGCGAGAAAAACAACCCTGCAACTTTTACGCACGTACACCAAGCGCCAACAGCTTTTGGCCATCCCATATAGATATTTTCGTGTGAAATGTTTTTTTTCTTTTTTCTTTGTTTGACCGTAAAAGATAGCACTTCGCTAACTGCGCGCGTTGTCACTTCGTTAGTAAGCCTCTGATTCGATCGTGTAGTAAAACGATAAACAGGATATTTTTTATTGATTTGTGAAAACGCGATAAATTTGATTAAATTTCTATGGTTTAATGTTTTATATTCAATTATTGTAATCTCGTGTACGACGCGTAGCTTTTCGCGAAAGCGCTAATCGTTGTCCGATGGTTGAACAAGGACCCTACGATTGTGCGACAAGTGCAAGACTTTTTTTTTTTGCTTCATTTCTCTGATGAGAAGAATCCTAATTTATTTTTATATACATTATAATTGGGCAAACATCAGTATTCTTCTAATTGTCCATTGGAGTTTAAGCACATTTAATACTGTTTGCTATGCAAATATCTCGGTCTAAGCTTAGCTTGAGACGCTTTTTTGCCCGCTCGGTCCACCGAAGAATTACTTTACTGCTTCCTGGGTATTTTTGTCGTCTATTCGATTTCGCCGGATGTTGATTCATTCCTGAACAAAAATATTGCGATGAAAGTTACAAGAACGATATTTCGAGGGATTAACTTGGCAGCTCAACAAATAAATATAAAATATTTTTACAATAACACATTTTTTTGTTTTTCTTCCGTCGCAATTTCGACCACGATATAGAAGATAATTCAGGACCCAATAATTACATCCAAATTGTTCTCATAGGCATTGTCATTTCCCGAATCGACTGTGCGAATCCTTCAGCCAGTCAGAAAAGAGAGGAAGAGCCTGAAATTCGCAATATTTCGCGAGCACTTGGAATCGGAAAACTTGTGGGCCTGTAGAGTCGAGGGGTATTTTCCCGACTTCGTTCGAGCACACGTTATCCAAATTAACACGCATTGAATGTATAAGACTGAACACATGAATAAATATATGTACACAAGAGTGGTCCTTATATGGGGCTCGGACGAATTTTGATCCCCCCCCCTCCCCAAATTGGCTCCAAATAAATAAATAAAAAGTTTACTTAATTGGCAGCCCGCCATCTTTGAAACCTTCCATTACCGACAGAGGTAATTTTTGCCCTTTAAGATACACAGCATTTTCCGACTCTCTAGTAATGTGCCTATTTGGATTTCTTTAAATCATCTTAAAAATCCAAGAAGTATCTTTGAAATGGTTATGGTTCATTCCCCGCCGATAAACATGTTTTTCGGTTTCTCCTTATTTCCGGATAATTTTGTCAGAAAAATTTTTAGATTTGAAATATCAATCCCGAAATTCAACCTACTGATTCTGGAAGCCATATTGGTCATTCCGACTTACTTTCTGTTTTTTTCGTCCTTCGTTTTTTCTATAGTTTCCGAATAATTTTATCGAAAGAAAATTCAAAATATCCGATCTCACTCTCAAGATTGAAAATACTAGTATTGAAATTAATATGGGCCATTCCAACTCAAAACACTCTTTATTGCTCGTTTTTGAAATTTTTATCAGCCATTACTTCAAATTTTCGGTGTTAAAATTCTCCGGACTTTTTTCGCGTTACCCAGGATGCACGACGAGGAGGTAAAGTCTGTAGCATCCCGTGTGTATGTGTGTGTGTGTGTGTGTGTGTGTGTGTGTGTGTGTGTGTGTGTGTGTGTGTGTGTGTGTGTGTGTGTGTTTGGACGTATCATCTACAGAAATCAGGTCTCCACGGCTCGTTGTATTGTATTATGCTCATTGCAGCGAAAGGCCGAGCACTGATTATAGCGGTCGCTCGTTATAGCAAACCTAATTAGAACGAGAATCGAGTGTACTTTTACTATTGAAATTTTCAAAACGGAAAGTAAATAGTGTTTCGAGTTGGAATGGCCCATATAAATTTCAAAACCAGTATTTTCAATCTTGAGAATGAGATCCGATATTTTGAATTTTCTTTCGATAAAATTATTCGGATACTAGAGGAAAAACGAAAGAAGAAAAAAAACAAATTCAGTCGGAATGACCAATATGGCTTTCAAGATCAGTATTTTTAATTTTAGGATTCATATTTCAAATCTAAATTTTTTTCTGACAAAATTATCCGGAAATAAGAAGAAACCGGAAAATATGTTTATATATCGGCGTGGAATGACCCATGACCATTTCAAAGTCAAACTGTGAGATTTTTTTTTCATGGACGCACAGGTTCCACGGACTCATCGAGATACTTCTTGCATTTTTAAGATGATTCCAAGAGACCCAAATAGAAGTTGTATAAAGTTGGCACCCCTGCCAAGCCGATTTTTTTTTCTCTTGAACCAGAAATAATGAACTTTTTATGAACTCTTCATCCCCGCTAAAATGAATTCTTGAACCTCTCCCGTTTCCGAGGAAATCAAAATTTCAACGTGAGGGTGCCTTCATGTTGATCCAGCGCGAACTTTCTGATCTTGCAGTCCAAACCCTATTTAAATGGTCCCATATTTATGAACTCTTCATGAACTCGTTGAATGCAGAAGTTTCAATGATAACGGAACGACGCCTACCAAGATGAGGGTAGTTTTTGGAATATTAAAAAATGAAAAATCGATTTTTGCGAGCAAACTTTGCTGGATATTAATTTTAGCGTATATGTCAAGGTCATAAGTAGTTCATCAATATCCAGCAAAGTTTGCTCGCGAAAATTGATTTTTTATTTGTCAATATCCCAAGAACTACCATTATCTTGGTAGGGGTCGGTCCGATTTAATCGACACCTTCGCATTTAACGAGTTCATGAAGGGTTGATAAATATGGGACCATTCAAATAGGGTTTGGACTGCAAGATCAGAATGTTGGCTAGCAAAAGCTGGCACCTCCACGTTGAAATTTTGATTTTCTCGGAAACGGGATTGGTTCAAAAATTAATTTTAGCGGGGATGAAGAGTTCATAAAAAGTTTCTTATTTCCGGTTTAAAAAAAAAAAATTTGGCTTGGTGGGGGTGTCACCTTCATACACCTCCGAATAGGCATATTACTAGAGAGTCGAAAAATCCTGTGTATTTGAAAGGGGAAAAAGGATCCCTGCTGGTAATGGCCGGTTTCAAAGATGGCGGGCTGCCAACTTAGAGAACTTTTTTTCAATTATTTAGAGCCAATCTGGGGGGGGGGGGGGTCAAAATTCCCCCGAGCCCTATATAAGGACCACTCTAATGTACACACCATGTAGAATACGCAACTGTATATACATATTACGGTGGTTCTTATTTGGGTCATTTTTGAAACGTGATTGGAGAGTGGTGTCAATCAATGGCAAAAAAAAATGTTGAGCCTGGTTTAAACCTCTTAGTCCAACTCATTCACCGCCCCAGAAGCAGGTGAAGTTTCCCGTTTAAAATACACGCAATCTTTCTCCATCCCGGGAATTATATTAGTGGGGGAACTAATAATTCTTGAAAAAATCCAATACTCTATGGAATTCACGGGTATGAACCTTACTTTCAGGAAAAAAAATATGACACATGGGTCATTTCATGCCACATTTACACGCGCCTTCGCACCAGTCCCTGACGATCGTCCTGCAATTTATTGGGATAATCCTGAAATAAATAGAATATTTGAGAGTAACAGGACCCTACAATGATTGTGATCGTTCGGGAAGGTTGAGTTGAATGTTTTAGATCAATTTTATCCCACTTGGCTCAGGTTTTATGCAGATTCATCAATTGTTTAATTTGAAAAAGAGTGAAAAATATAAAAATGACCCGTTATATTTTTTTCCTGAAAGTAAGGTTTATACCCGTGAATTCCATATAGTATTGATTTTTTCCAAGAATAATTGGTCCTCCAACTAATATAATTACCGGGATGTCGAAAAATTGCGTGTATTTTAAACAGGAAACTTCAGTTGCTTCTCCGGCGGTGAAGGAGTTGGACTAAGAGGTTCAAACTAGGCTCAACATTTTTTCTTTTGCCATTGATCGATACCGGTCCCCAATCACATTTCAAAACTGACTCAAATAAGAACCACCCTAATACATATATATGAATGGTGGTCCCTTCTGATTTCGCTGGCGTGAATCCTCGTGTAGCCCGAACTCCGGCGATCCCGTGGAAGAGGATGGTGCAAACCCACCCGTTACCCGTTGGATGTACCACGGTTGAAACCCGCACACGGACGCACACGGATGCGCAAAACAGAGGTCGAACTGTCGCGCGCGCGGCGTACAGGGCGCGGCAACAGCGCGGCCGGCACAACTCGACACGCAGTGTGAATTTTAATTAAAGCAATTAAGCATGCCTCCATAGCGGCACATTAACGCGCGTGATGCATTCATGGGATGGCGTTTCGAAAACGACAGCGTGCATGCGGCACTCGGCTGCTGGACGATAGTAAAGACCTCGCGATCACAGCACAACACCATAACGTGTGCCACACGCTACCTTCGTGTCTCTCTCGCACTCCCGATCTTTTCCATCGCTCTCACTCTTCCTCGTTCGTGATCGATCATCCGGTGTCTCTGGCGTATATCCGACTGTGTGCGTATGACCGTCATACCGAATGACCTGATACGGACGGAATCGATATAAATCATTAATCCGCATAGACCGTCCTGTGGATTGAACGAAATTGGGATCTATGTATGCCTATCCATCGAAGATTTTTCGAATGAAATCTTTTTGTGTATTTCCAACAGTTCCGATTCTGAACGCTCTGCTCACATCAGAGTTAGACTTATGTCTTATATTATGATAAAATAATGAATCTCCGTGAATTTCTGTTTTTTTTTCGTTTCGTTGTTTAAATAATATGTGCGCTTGTGTCGATTAATAGTATGGCGTAGAAGACTTTTGAACTTTCAACAACTTTTATGATTGTCGCATTTTCTGAGTGCAAGAACCAACGGTTCAGGGCAACATGAATTTAAAAAAAAACATTTTGACAATGGTCCACAATATATTTAGTAAAGTGTAATCGACACCATCGTCTGTTTAATCTCGAAAAGTGTTATTTTCTTTCTAGAAAATGGCTCTTTTTTCATATTTTAATTTTTTTTCACATACACGATCAGCTGTGACCAAACCGGTTTCGTTTTTTTCAAGTAGTCGTAGACTACTTTCGAAATATCCAAATATGCACTGAATATGTACTAAGTATGTACTAAATACGATATATGTATTACTCTCATATTCCATGCGCAGCAGAGTCATCTTTTTACAGGCATCGTCCAGTCGGGGCCACAGCAGCGACAGGCGGAAATATATGAGCTCGTAACGTTAGCTCGATGCTGTAAGGGCGAGCCGTGTCAGGGGACGGAAACCGAGAGAGAATATTAGAACTCGGTAGCCGGGAGAACAGCCGGTGAACACGCGGTGATGCGACGGCTAGCAGAGCGTGGGAGACAAGTGCGACGAGTAATGGGAGGATGGATTCAAAAAGGAGAAAAACTCTGTGTACACACAGCGAAAAACCGGGCGCCCGACTATACGTTGACCCACGGGGGAAACTCCTGTTATTCGCGTACGTTGAATCGCTTCACTGATCTTCGTGCGTCCAAACGAGGAACCCCCATAGACGCAGTTGCGCTCTCGTCCGACTCGTTAATAGTCCCTCTCTCATCCTTCCGCGACTTTCAACCAATCACCAACTTTGCTTGTTACCGTCCGATTTTGACGTTAAGTTAATTACCGCCGTGGCGGTACCACACCGCATATCTAGGATGTTTTCGATTCGGTTATGCTGTACAGAAAATTATGTACGTCTAGACGAACGTTAAACCGAAACATTCAATTGTAACTGCGGCGGAAACCGAAAAATTTCAGTTGAGCTCTAGGAGACGATCTACTTCTGTGCACTATTATCGTATCCATCATTTTATGCATGTTCACAATACATTTCTGTTTCAACACTTGACAGCAGATTTGGGGTCTGATCGACCCCGGGGAAAGCTGGTCGTGAATTTACTGTATTGCAAATTAATCTTGCCACGCCATTTATGTATAAGTTTGAAGCGCACAATTGGTCTACATGTTTCCTTAAAGTGGCATATCCCTATAGTATCACCGTGAATTTGATGGAAAAAGATTAAATAACTTTACATTTATCATTGTTTGAGAGAAGAAGTCCATTTCGGTTTCAACCCATGTTTGAGTTTGATTCTTTTTTTTTGACATTCAAAATCACATTTCATGCATGAAATTTTTGGATCTATCGAAAAGATGTTTGAAAGATACTCTGTGATTCTTTTGACCGATAAACCCATGCGTATCACATCCTACACAGATATCGCCATAGGAAAGTATCAAGGAAAATACTTTTTGTCCGACCCCCGTTAAAAACGCACCGTTTCACGAATGTGCTACGGGCGCAAAGTGTTCGGGTGCAAAATTCGAAGTGACTGATTCCAGCCCAGGACTTCGGATTGAATTTTCAACGCTCTAGTAGTTGCATTACTTCGCTCTTGAAGTTTCTCTTATGTTCATTTTAAGTGTCGATCTGATGGTTACAAGGTCGGTATTACCGGCTTGGATCGTCCTTGTCCACTTGTGGTTTATCGTTCGATTGGTTTTTGTAAACGTTTGTTTTCATAAATTGTTTTTGTTATCGTCTAACCTCACCCCTCATATCTCCAAAGAGGATATTATCAAAAACACTGTTTCAGATATTCCCGTTCTTGCTGCTCCCAGACAAATCGTAAAGCGACAGTTGGTGAGAAGTCGGAGCTCATCCCAACTGAATCCATGCTTCTTACTCTCGACGGCAAAGCTCGCCCTACCCAAGTTTCGCTTTACATGGTTCGACACACCGTTAAACCTTGGTGTGCACCGGTTAAAATTTGTTTTCAGTACTATTTCGCTGGTCATTCGGCTAGTCAATGCAAAAGCCGAGCAAAATGCACATGGTGTGGAAAGAGGAAGCATAACGAGGGCGAGCAATGCTCACGTGCGAACCCGTTGCCATGCTGTGCCAATTCTCAAGGACCGTACCTTCCGCTTGACAGAGCATTTCCCGTCTTACAAAATAAAAAAGTTGTCAGCTTCAATCCTCTCAGCCTTTTTTCTATCAGAATCCGCCTACGCCAGGTAATTGACCTTACTTGTACAGCCAGATTGCCACGACGGCCCCGACTCCGACTCATGCCCTTGCCGTGCTCAAAAAATCGAATGATTCTGCGGGTAAACAAAACGTGAACGAGCTTCTTCATTCCACCGGAATCAACAACAATTCTCTAGATAATTTCGTAGAATCTGCAACCGCTTCCATTAACTACCCCACCAGAGCTCGAAACAAAAACCAAACGGGTCCGTCCGGTGCCTGTCTTGCAACCCACGCTGCTCATTCGAATCGGCTTTTTTCTCTACATGGATGCACCTCCTACCTCCAGGCTCTCGTTTTTCTTGTCAGTCCAAGGATACGAATCCCTCTGCCCCTTTGGCTCACATTGCTCTCATCATCCCGTCCATCATTCGGCTTATTATTGATCAGTTTGCCCCAGCCTTTTCAGCTTCAAGGCTCTCAAAATCTCTCAATCCAGTTATAGACATCCTCAGTTCTATCCCAAAGTCTAGCTTAACCGCACCATAACCATGCCCATCAAAATAGCAGTGAATAAACCGATTCAAATTGGCCGTTTGCTGAATGTGGCGGGTCCATACGGCGTAATAATTTCGTGTGAAATGTGGCTCAGCTCTTCCCATATTCCGCTGATCAACGGCTTTAACGCCGTTGTCAAAAACAGGATCAATAATCGAGGTCGCGGGCTCGCTATCTACATTGAGAAGTCCTTTAAGTTTTCGGAAGTAAACTTCATTTATCTTCAATCTGGACGAATCGAAACCCTCTCTATTTTAATACAGACTTCGCTTGGTTCCCTACTGATAGTCGCTATCTATAAATGTCACTCTTTTATTGCCCACGGCCGGGACTGGAATCATCTCTTCGATTCACTTTCTTCATTTGATAAAGTTCTCGTGGCCGGAGAGTTTAATAGTCATCAGACCTCTTAGGGGTGCTCAAACAACTGTTCTTCTGTGATCTCGCTTTTCTACACCAACTCGGACTTGAACCTGACCCTACTTAATGACGGCTCTCCTACCCGGAACAGTTGAACAGTTCAGGAGTCGATCTTTCCCTCATATCCCCAAACCATCTCCCTTTCTCCTCTTTTACGGGGGAATCCGATTTTCTCTGCTCGGACCACTTTCCCATTGCAATATCTTTTTGCATTCCCTAAATAGCGTCAACCCCTCCCAATTACGGTCCTTCTCTAAAAAACATAGGCTGGCCTCAAATCAAATCTCTTCTCGACACTGCGGCTCCTTTCCTTGAAAACCGCGCTCCAGTTGCGCAATATAAAAATGAAGTTCACGCTCTAGACAAGCGATCTTAGAATCTTGCCCAACAGTGCAGAAATCACCAGTTAAAAAAAACTAGCCCAGCTGTTTAGTGGAACGGTGGTTGCAGGGAGGCTAACGTTGCACGCAAAGAAGCTTGGAGAGAATTTCGCAGCTATTCCAATGTCAAAAATCTATCCCGTGCGAGAAAGCCCGACGGACTTGCGCAAAAAGCTTTTCGCAAAGCAAGAAAAGGAACTTGCATGCTTTTTACCAAATCGATTGAGTTTCGTGTCCCGTCTAATCTCGTCTGGTCAAAAATCAAACGCTTTCGTCTTAGGAATGTAGTTGCTTCTTCAACGAAACCTGGAGACTCCACAGCCATCACTGAGAGAATAGAAATGATCCCCAAATTCTGTCCACCATCTTGTTTTGGCCCTCATTTTCCTAAGGTATTTGCCTTAAATTCGACATTATGTTTACCCTGCACGATAGCTGAGCGGAATCACGCTATTTCTCTATCCAAACCTAAAGCAGGTCCCGGACGTGATCAAATTAATGATAACGTTATCCGCCACCTTCCGGATTCTATCCGTACAATTTTATTCAATATATATAATAGCATTTTTTAATCTGGGCTATTTCCCGAAGATTGGCATAACTTTACCATATTCTTTATTCCTAAATCCATCGCAAATAAATTCAGACCGATTTCGGTAGCATCCTGCCTTTTGAAGGTTATGGGACGGATGTTCCATTCTCGTTTTATTCAATGGCTAGAAAAAGGTCGTGATCTGTCACCTTCCTAGTTTGGCTTCCGTAAAAGCAGTTCCTGCGCTGATAATCTCTCTATTCTCAGTTCAGAAATCTACACCGGCTTTGCGAACAAACAATTCGCGTCTTGGGCTTTTATTGACACTTCAGGGGCATTCGACAATGTGGATGCAGGCTTTCTCGTCTACGATCGGAGGGGCATGGCCCTTCTCCCGTCTTATTGCAAATTTATCTCCAATCTTACTAGCTCTAGAAAAAGATACTTTAAAACCGATGACCAAACCCATGGTCCGTTTATCTTCTTTAAGGGGGATGGGGGGGTAAGGCTTACCCTTGATTATCGTCTCACATGGAAATCTCACGTCAATAATATGGCCGCTAAGTACAAAATGCGTTTAGACATCTTCAAATGCTTTTACTTTACTTGGTGGGGGGCTGATCCATCTTCTTTCGTTACCATCTATAGAGCTCTGATACGCAGTTTAATTGAGTATGGAGCAGTGGTTTTACCTATCAAAGAGCATTCACTCTTCACTAAAATCGAAGTTATCCAAAGACGAGCTCTGCGTCTTCAGGATTCAGAAATTCTACCCCCAATAATGTTGTTTTGGCGGAAGCCAAGGAACCGCATGTACGCTTTCGCATCTAACTCCTAGCCGATAAATTTATCTTGAAAACATTCTCCTCTTCAGGGCACCCTTTATTAACTTATCTCTTCGATCTCATCTCCTCGTTACGTAAATACGATACCTATTGGAATCTTTTCGATCTGTCCTCAGTTGAAGCTTTCCAAAAATTGAAAAAATTCAAAGATGATATTGCTACCTTTATTTACCCACCCATGTTCAATCTTGAACCCCATCTTTCTCTCGCAGAATTGGCTATCAATATTTCATCAGACAGATTTTTACAAGAGCCTCGAGCTCCGAACGCAGCGGTTCTCAGGAGGTACGGTCATCTGTCGAATAACACGATATTCATCTATACCGATGCCTCCAAAGCAGAAGGATCTGACCACGTCGGTTTAGCCATTTACTGTGCCTCAAAACATTTGGCATCACAACACAAGACTTCCAAATTCTCTGCAGTCTTTACTGTGGAAGCTTGAGCTATTTATATTTGCTTAGAATTCATTTCTGAGAACGAAATTTCAAGCTCCATCATTTTCACAGATTCTCGCAGCAGCCTGCAAACCCTTTTAGGTCCTATGCAACACTTTACTATCTCGCCCGTGATTATAGCTATTCGTGAAATTCTGTCCGCTTTTTCTGGACAAAATCACAGTCCCCAACTCGCCTGGATCGCCAGTCATGTGGGAATATCCGGTAACGAGTCAGTGGACACTGGCAAAATTAACTATCACTTCAGGTTCTCTCGCCAACATGCTTCTTCCTGCATCGGATTTTTACTCGGTTGTTCGCGCCGAATGCCGCTTTTCCACCGACCGTGCTCTCATTCACGAGGGAAAATTTAAGGGTGTTGCGTACTTTAATTTATTTTAGGGCTCGTCCGACAAACGATAGTTTATTGACAAAAAGCGTCTTAACCGTAAATCTATAACTCTACTCTGCAGAAAGCGCTCAAATCGCTTTCTAGCTTTCATCCAAGCTTTCTACCTACTTTCAAGTGTTGAACCGCTAAATTAACCGAGTCTCAGAAAATGGCCGTATACTAAGGCGCCGCAGAGCGCTAGCCAGAGCCAATCACAACCGACTACTACTACTGCGATTGCGGCCCGGCGGCGATGACGCATGCGCACTTTGCTGACCGGGCGAAGGTTTTCGCCCTGCACAGTGAGCGAACAGGAATTCGTAACACATACGTGAACCCTTTTGTTTTCAACAAGGATAGGACAAAAAGTAAGGCAACGTCACACTCGCCGAAATCACCTACTTTCCACCCTTGATACACAATGTACTATTTAAAACGTTCAAGTGATAAACGCATCATGTTAAATTTATGCGAATTTTTTCTTTCAGTCAAAAAAAATCACAGAGTAATTCTACAATATTTCTTCGATATATCCAGTTGGTTTTATCCATAAGATTCGATTTTAAATGTAAAAATAATAATAGTATAGCACAAGCAAGAGATAGAACCAAAATGGACCTCTCCCCATCAACAAGGATAAGTCCGAAGTTTTCCAAGTGTTAAGCCTTTGATTTCCCGACGGAACGGTTTCTCTCGCAATTGACTAATTCCTAGCCTCGACACTATCATGTCAAGACCTCTATGTGAGACCGTAAGGGAGGTATTGAAGGTATTCTAGAGCATAAACACGCACGCCAAACGAAAACAAATCTTCATAAAACAATATACCAACGATGCTCGGCTGAGATTCACGTAAGAGACTTTCCGTACATCCAGGAATGATCGTGACCGTTCATAGCGATTGTTTGATGTTTAAGCTGCCGTCTGGGCACTTTATAGCCAAGGGTTGCCGGTTAAGGCGTCATCGTCACGCCATAAGTCCCCAAAAATAGACTTCACAATTTTTCCAGCTGGAATTTATCTTTCATTTTTTAAAGAATAACAGGGATATTACGTTCTGATGGCGAATGGGAATGCGGTTCCACATCCTTCAGATTTTTTTGGCAAACGTGAAAATTGAGTGCGACATTCCAAACTCGGCTCATTGTATCGTTGAAAAATCCGCCTCAGACCGAATGCGTTTGCCGTTAAACCTCTATCCGGTTAAGCTCGTATGTATCTCGACTCCAGCGCTATTCGAGACCTTGTTGTGTACTACAATGAAACGCTCGCGGGAGCATGGCACTTTTATGGGACGTAACGTTATGATTTTTCGTTGTTACGTCACCCCCCACCCCCACTACCGTGCCAGGACAAACGAGGTTGCATAGGTCGGTACCGGTACTCCGTCGCTAAGAGCAATAATGCTTTCCGGACAAGGACGAAACGCTCGTAGTTGGGTAAGAGCCAGGCCAAATCCGGAAATACGTGTCTAGACAAATACCAACTCGCTGACGTTCTATATATGGGAGCTACTCTGCCGTAACCCTACACCAATGTGCACCATGTGATATTGACATACGTGCGTGTCTGATGATCTGGCCTCGATAGCCTTGGCAATCGTGTTGAGAACGGATAGGCCACCTTGCCATCTAGTGTAGCCAAACTGCGTATATGTATGCGCAAGGGTAACTCTGGGGCCGCTATTAGCCGAACGATCGAGCGTCTAATTGGGCTCTATTTTTCACCTTGGACAAGGGAAAACGATGCCATTGAAAGACGATACCGACTAACCGAACAACCGATTGTTTAGCGATCATTTAGTAAGTTGTATGATGTCCACGACAACAGCAAGGAATTTGGTCAAACTGATGGTTGTTCTTTATTACACCTGCGTTTAGAAACTCTGACCCGAGTACGATGAGGGTGACTCTCGAGTTAACGTACTTTTTGATCTAATTAATCGAATTAACATGGAGCTCTTCCATAAAGTATATAGAACGACGACAAACATGACGTTACGTCAAATCCGTATGAAAAACGCATGTACTACTGGTTATTTGTTACAGGTCCTGAACTATATTGCAGCAGCGTCGAAATAAAAAACGTCCTTTTTTTGTAATTTCGATTTCTCCGAACAGCTTTCATATTGAAGCATATTTTAGTGAGTCGTAAAATGTTCATGATGGGTAGAAAACTTCTACTTGGCTCCTCAACGTGGGTGAAAATAGTTAGCTTGAGAGTTAATTCCACAGTGTTCCTGAACGTCAAGAAGTGGGTCAACTCGGGGCTTCTGACCACCTCGAACTAACGCGGGTTATCTCGAGCAAAGTTTTAGGACGCACCCCAGGGCAGTCTGTTGACACTCCGTAACGCCAACCAATTTTCATTTGTGGGACCGATTTGATAGAATTTCCAAAACAGCTCAATGAGATGATATTTTCGATTATTCGACTATTGGAGCCGTAATATTGTCATCGATATCAATTATCAGAAATAAAAACAAGTTGAAACTTGCAATTTGCTTCCTCTGAATCGCATGAATGATGTAGTATGTAATGTGTAATGATACATAATAAAAGATGCTGAAGATTGCTCTTTGCGGATTTGCAAATGATGGAGCATCTTTCTTCTGGCTTCCTTATAAAGGAATCTTCGTTGACTATTTACGATTCGGAGGAAGCAAATTTATTTTTATTTACATATTCCTGGATGATAGTCATCGTACAAACATTTAAAGCACAACGTTTTCCTGCAACGACCGCATTTTATGAAGGCAGCTCCGTTGCAATTGCAGCTTTCTCGGGTAAGCGTTAGCGGGAAGCAAGCTTCATTCACGTTAGTAAAAGAAATTTTGTCCGGCAACAATTTTGACGCATAGCAATCGTATTTAACCATATGGTTAAATATCCGAGCGCTCAATTGGTGGTGGATGATCGAATGAATTTTTATCGCATCCTCGCGGGTGTCGATTTCTCGTTTTTCTTTCAATAAATTCGATGAATTTTGAAGTTTTATAATAATGTTCTTCATTTGTCGGGAAAAATATACGTCGCAGTTACTCTGTCTGATTCATTAGTAAATATGTCATCGTAAATGAGCGAATCTGCATGTCCTCCCCACGAATCGAGGAGTAACAGGAATTTGTTGTCACTAACGTAGGACTTGAGGACTTTCTCGTGATAGTCGATAAAAAGCTCTCTTGTTAGCTTTCCCGATTATGAGCAGGTCACAATGACGTTTCCGAATTCTTCCGACAATTGTTCCACGGTTTCCAAAAAGTGTCCGCATGATTGTTATTTTTCATTAATCCAACTATTAAAAAAAACAAACTCAATCACCGGGGGAGCATCATAAAATAATTTTTTGCACGATTGCAATAATAAGAATTAAAAAATAAGAGCGACATCAACAGGATTCGACCCAGCGATGTCATGATTGCTAGGTTAACACTTTTGCCCTGCGCCATCGGCACTTGGTGATGGTACAGCACGCGACTGGCACGTCGTTTATTTGCCACCCCAACCGTGATTAAAAAAAATTAATAATAATTGAACTAGGGCCCACCTACTTTCAGATTCTTTCCAATTAATGATTTATCAAATTTTAAGAAACCGAAAAAGATAATACCCGATATTGCAATTTTTACAAATTCGGAAACAACCTGAAATCAAAAAGTTCTAAAACGAATATTTATTTCTTTTGGGAACATGTATTATTTGTAATTGATGAAGACTAGAAGCCGCTTAGAAAGAACTAACCCGACCAATCGGGTCATTTAAATCCGCTGATAAATCGTATACGAATGAAAAAGGTACGAACGAGTATAATAAAAATTTGAATAAACGGTAACGTTCCTACATAGAATGTAAGACCGCGTATGTAAGAGCGCGGTTTCACACCACCACACGAGAAATAATAGCAAGCAAAGAGGAGAACACAGAACGCTGTAGGTGGCGATAGTCCTCCGACCGAAGCGACGCGCGGTGGCGGCGAGTGGACAAAGTTCCGGAATCGTAAGCGAGTCACACGGCACGGTGAGATCCGGCTTCGCTGCCAGACCTCTATGTAAGACCGTGGCTTGCACCACGTCGCTGCTATCGAAGATTGTTATTGTTTTCCGCGTAGTGATGCAAAAGATACCTCGACTGCAGTGAAAATTGACAAAAATTAAAAAAATAAAATTCTCGGACAAGTCAAAGCCGTGTGCTATACATAAGTGTGGCACCGGGTGTCGGCTTTCGGATAAAAAATGTTCGGTTTCCCGAGTGCCTGCCGATGTCGAACGAATGATAGCTAGAGGTTACATCGACGCCGCATGCACCGCATTCAGAAGAGTGACAGAGACAGGCAGAAACTACTCTGCCTCTTTCACAAAAGAGTCTGTCCTTGTTTAACATACTCCGATGTCAGTGCCCTGTGGTGGCGAAACATGGAAATAAATGTGGGATCGCTTATGATGTCTACCAAATCGGAGTCGTTTTCAGACCTGTATATAAAACCGTGGCTTGGACTGGCTTGGACCACGGTCTTATATACAGGTCTGGAAACGAAGCCCGTATTTCACTGATGCCGTGAGGCAGATCAACGGTCGTCGCTATTATTTCCGTTCGCCGCCACATGCGTCGCTGCTATCGGAGATTGTTATTGTTTTCCGCGTAGTGATGCAAAAAATAACCTGCACCAGACCGTGACCTGCTCTTGAGTGAAAAATTACAAAAATTAAAAAAAAAATCGAGGAAAAATTCGCGGGAATGTCGAAGCCGTGTGGTATACGCAAGTGTGGCACCGGGTGTCGGCTTTCGGCTGAAAAATGTTCGACGTTCCGAGTGCCAGCCGATGTCGAACGATTTAAAGAGTGGTTAGCGGTGGTTCCAGCACTGAAGCAGTCCCAGTTCGTGTGTGAAAGACACTTCGAAAAAAGGTTTATTAAGAGAGTTATTATTATTTTATCATTTTACTTCTTTCGTATCACTATATATACGATAAGCTAGAGGTTAGATCGACGCCGCATGCACCTCATTCAGAAGAGTGACAGAGACAGGCAGAAGCTACTCTGCCTGTCCCTCTCACAAAAGAGTCTGTCCTTGTTTAACATACTCCGATGTCAGTGCCCTGTGGTGGCGAAAGATGGAAATGAATGTGAAGCCGTATACGATGCCGACCAAATCGAAGTCGTTTCCAGACCTGTATATAAGACCGTGGCTTGGACATTAAAATTGGACAAAACTGTCGGTACTTGGCGCATCCTAACCTACAAAAAATAGATAACAATATCCCAATGTCAAGATGGAAATGGCGAATTAGATACCGGATCAACAAGACATCCGACATCGCGAAATCCGGTCCAATTAATCAGGGATTGTAAATGGCTCTTCAACAATTCACCCAAAAATGTCATAATTCTAGATGCATCTAATTCGTCGAAGGAGTCATGAAAACGCTTGCATTAGAATCTATTTCGGTTCTAAACGCAATGTGTTGATGGGTTATTTATAACATCCGATGTTGTGCCGTTTTTCCAGTTGGTCGGTGACACAACCAACAAACGTCTCGTACCGAGTTCGACAATTAAGTTATTTCAATAATGTTGATATTTTTCATCACTTCATAAAGTCTCAGACCCAATCGCTCATTAATTATGGACGAAATTTGTTTTCGTCTGACCAATCAGCTGGAAGTACTTCAGGTATTTGTTTACTCTCAGCTATTTGATTTTCTTTTTTTTTTTTATTCTATTTTCTTCTAATTTCCATTTTTTTAATTTTTTCATATCATTCATAATTTTCACGGAATTATGATATTTTTAAGCTCAAAATAATCGGCAAGTAATTGAAAATCATTATTAACAGCCGACAAGTGAAGAAAAAAAAACATTTTATTTTAAAACAGGTGGAAGGGTCAGCAGCGCTTCAACAAGGACAACAATGGATAACGACGTGGCTGATACAAATTCACCAATTACTCAAAAACGCTTACAGCGAAGAGTATATTAGGCAAATAAAAGACATTGGATACAATATACAGAATGTTGTACAAAGAGCGTTGGAACAAATTGAAACTCAATATTATTCAGTTCAATTCAACTCGAGAGTTCTTTTGGGTCAGATGAGCAATCTCTGTTTGAATGACGGTATGACTAAATTTCTTTATTTTTGTGAAAATAATTTTCGATGCCCGTCCAGTTTGTATTTGAAGGTATTTATTTCAGTAACGCGGAGAGAAGTTGGTTTCTGCTTGGCGGGCTTGGGTATAGGTACCATTGTAGGATATAATATTGGCCTACATTGGAGACAAACTGCACGCAGAGTGTTGTACATGAAAGCAATCTTGTGTCATCATTATATTGGTATAGAGGTAGGGTCGATAAGAATAAAGAATAATATTGGCATATTCATATTAATAATAGGCAGAATCTAAATTTTTAAAACACATTTTTAGGAAGATTTACAAATATTGACATCTCAAATTGAAAATTTAGAAAAAACCTCGGTGATGCAATGATTTGGGAGGTAGAACTAACCGAAATGCTTGCCTGGTTAATTTTGGAACCGCAATATTTAAATCTAAAATGGAAAACTTAAAATGATGGTGATCTTGCGACAAAATAAACTGCGATAAGATTCCTGATGATAGTATCATCATCTTCAATATTTGATTATTATAATTAACGAAATAGGCAAAAAAATTATTAGGTATATTGATCGATAGGATTTTTATGGTATTGTAATTGTTCGAACGTTGAGAAGCTACATTTAAAGTAAGTTCGGAAACGATAACATCTCAGTAGTTTATTGGAATTTTTCACCACCAAAAATTTATAAATGCTTCAGAAGTTAATGAAGAGCTATTTATCATAGCTCCGCCATAGAATGAGTGTTCAAGATTTGCTTCTTACCCAATTAACTTCTTATTAGGGCGTTTCAATGGTGGACGATGCGGAAGTCCCATCGATTGGTCAATCGAACGAATTGTTGATTCAAGTTAAAGCGTCATCATTAAACGTCGTTGATGCAAAAATATGCGAAGGTTACTCCAAACTGTACAGAAGACTGCTCAATTCTGAAGTAAGTATTTCAACATAAGACTCACAGCATCCGTCAATCTGACGGGTGTTGGATTACAGAGATAAACAAGTTTTGATAATAAATCGGTCAAGAGCTCGTTGGATACGAAACATAATAGAGTCCGGTAGCTATTTCACCTGGACAAATTTGCTTGCTTCCAAAAACGAAGTATTTCCGAATTTTTTTATAAACTGCTTTTGCTCCAGTGTTTGTTATAGTTTTCATCGAAAGGACTGATTAAAAGCTACATTTTGGACTTTTTCCAGATTTTTTTAATCTATAATTTAGGAATTAGAGGAGGGGGGAGATGCTCTGACACCGAGTTTGACAACAAATATTTCGTGACTGAAGGGTTAAAATCAGAAGGTTTCGAAAGAATTTTTGTTGCGTTTTACGAGACCTATTGAAAAACACCCCACTAGATCGGGCAAGTAGAACAAAACGATTGAGTAGACATTTCAGTACATGAGGAAAGGGGGAGCCAAATAAATTATTTTTTCAAAAATCTCATTTTCGTTCTTGGGCCATAAATCTAAGTCCGTATACCAAATTACATCTTAAAAAATATATAAATGCGAGAATGGGAGGACAGGCGTACAGACAGACGGATAGAAACCCTAAGAATTTCTAGTTGACTACGAAATCCTAAAAATTGCAGGTTGCTTCCTCCAAATTTGACGTAGTCTACAAAGATACGTCAGCTAGGTACAAATTTTTTATAAACTCTGGCTCTCGTATGAGTAGCTTCGTGAACGACCTCAAATTATAATAAAGCAATTTACCAGTCTCACTTCGCAGTTTGTTCAGGGTGAGTTTCAGAAATAAATTTAGTTGGTCTAAGCTGACGTGAGTCGGAACGAAACGTAAATTTTTTGAAAGAACTAAGAAGGGCTATAAAATTCAAACCTGTAGATGGATCCGACCTGAATTAAATACCAATCATCTGGAAAGATTACTATATTCCGCAAAAAAAGATTTATACCTATACCTCAAAATTTGCTGAAACTAGAGTGATAACCGACATTTTTCGAAAATGTGAAATCGGAACGGCCATATTTATTATTACGAAAACTGCAGATAATAAAGAGATTGAGGAGCTTCACATGTTTGGGAATTTTGAGCGCTGTAGATCAAACCCTTCTCGAGTTATAGACGTTTAAGGGTGGGGTAACGTTAATTCGGCGAAAAAAAAGCATTTTTTTAAGATTTTTTTTCTGGCGATAGAAATACTGTGAATATATTCAATTAATTTCCATATAATAATACAACATTTGAACAATATTTTCCTAAATTTTCATTCCAAAATATTAAAAATTAAGCGGGTGACAGTGAATCTCCGGAGGCGCCTCGAAAAAAAGTTGCTTTGCGGTGTTCATCATAACTCGCAAAAGAATCATCTGGAACAAAAAAATCAAAATGCATTCGTTAAAGGAGATGTTTCTCGAGGTAACCACGATTTTTTTTTTTTGTTTTGATTTTGGATTTTTTCGTAGCACTTGGAAGCAAAAAAAGCGATTTTCGCTATAAAAATCAGCTAATTTCTTGCTGTAAAATTAATAATTATTTAAAAAAAAGCTCTCGACAATACCTGGTGAATTATGTGAAGAAGAAGTGTGCAAAATTCCAAAACGATTGGTCCAGTAGATTTTGCGTTATCGTGAATACGGACTTTTTCGTGGCGCCTCCGGAGATTCACTGTCACCCGCTAAATTTTCAATATTTTGGAACGAAAATTTAGGAAAATATTGTTTAAATGTTGTATTATTATATGGACATTGATTGAATAAATTTACACTATTTGTATCGCCAGAAAAAAATCTTGAAAACATGCTTCTCTTTCGCCGAATTAACCTTACCCCCCCTTAATATGAAAATTTCGATGAAAATTCGTCTCAAACGAAAGAAGAAACAATTAGTATGAATGGTCTAAAAAATCTTTCTGTATTCGTGTCGCAATATTCGGATAATTCTACCAACAGGAGTCTCAGAAAATTGTTATCAAGTACCACCAACGAAACCCATCAAATAAATAGGCCCCCATAGACCTTATATTCAACACCGTTTTGGAATAAAATTCTATTAAAATTAAATGACGCCGTTACTTACTTTTAGAACGGAAAAGATTTGCCGGTAGTTCTGGGTCGAGATTGTGCCGGGATCGTGACGGAAATCGGTCAGGGTGTTCTTGATTACGACATAGGTGACGAAGTCTTCCTGGCAATACCCTCCTGGGCTCATGGTACTATGGCCGAGTACATAGTCGTTACGGAGAGCCAAGTCGCAAGAAGACCGAAACTCATTACTTTCGAAGCTTCGGCGAGTTTGCCGTACAGCGGATGTTTGGCCTGGGATGCTATTGTTAACAGATCGATTATCGAAGAAGGCGATGCCAAAGAAAAACGGTAGCACGAAAAATTTCGAAAGTTTTTCAAAAATTTATTCGCTCAAATGATTTTACCTTCGCCTGTCTGTGATATCGGCATCAGTGACTCCGTAATTTCGTTGTTTTTAACATTCTTTGATGCTTATTGAGCTTTCCATGAATATATCTTTGCGGGATTTTTTTTAATTTTAGACAGCTCAAAATTGTTTAAGGGCGTACATCTGTGTAGATTACCGGAAAAGTAGGTGAATTTTGGGAATTATTGTCTCAAAAATTATTCGTCCGATTGAATTCAAGTTGGTTTTATTTGAAAGTATATACATTGAGGTATGTTGACGATTTTTTATATAAATGTATAGTGTATGGGAGCGCTGTTATTCTGGCCGGCGTGAAACAACTTTGTCGTCGGCACGGTTTGCGGTTCCCACTTTTTCTCGCAGTCGGTTGGTCTGAAACAAAAATTTCAAGAAGATTCTTAAAGTGTAACGTCTTGAGCTGTTCGGCACGTAGGATATTTTTTTTTTCACAAAATGGCGCTTGATTGAAATTGAAATTCACTTTTTAACCTCGATTTACGACCTTTTTTGGTTGATTAAAACAAAAAAAAATTAGTTTTAAAAAAAATCCTACGTGCCGAACAGCTCAAGACGTTACACTTACCGTTAACGTACCTCAATGTGTATAATTTCAAATGTAACCAACTTGAATTCAATCGGACGAATAGTTTTTGAGGTAATAATTCCCAAAATTCACCTACTTTCCCGGCAATCTACACAGATGTACCCCCTTAATGCTAAGATGCCGGTCTCGTTCTGAATATTAAGAACCAATACGAGTGTAAGATTGAAACAAAAAAATTTGTTGCACTTTTCGAAAGTTTGAACCTTAGAGATAAAATTGTAAAAATTTTATTGAAAATTCAAATTATTTTGTTCTCCAGTAGTCTGAAGTAGCCTCGGACCTAACTGGGACAGCCGCACGCTTGTTAAAATTCACCCGTGTTTTTCTCGATTCGATATTTTTCGAAACAGCGATTACAAAACAAAAAGTGTTCAAGATATCATTCTAAAATTTGATCATTCGTCGTTTTATTCTCTATCGCTCTTCGAAAGATTTTTATATCTCGAAACTTCATTATTTCCTTAAATAAAAAACCGTTGAAAATTTTTGAAGAAAATTCGACATTTATATTTTAAACGGTTGCCATTCGATCAATTGAAAGAGAAGCTTCGGCAACGCGATAGTAACACTGTCAATAATTACTCATCTCCGTTATTTTTTCGGTCAATTCTGTGATGAATTATCTTGCACGCCGTCAACGTAATATTTTCATATCGCCACGTTCTTTATGAAGTATAATTGTTCAACAATCATACTTACTGAGAAAAAAATCCGAGAGAAAATAAAATTTGTATCGTGAACATATAATGCAGATAAAAAATCGGATAGATCTTTTATCGAATTCCTTGAGTAAATGAATTACGAAAACAAGACTGCTTTTTCACCATTACACTCTGGGACTTTACGCTGTATCCTTCACGTAACAAGCTCGTTGATTGTTCTTGCGTAGACGTCTTTAACAACTTTTCATGCTAGTGATTTCCGATATTCCTGCTCTTTTGGGCTTTAAATAATCCCGGTTGCGCTTTATTATTTTTTATTAACGTTTCGTCCCTTTAGTTAGGGTCCTCTTCAGAAATTATTTATTTTCCTATATTACATATTTGATCGATTAAAATTGATGATTGAAGAGGCCCCCAAACAAAGGGACGAAACGTCAAAAAAAGAAGAAAAGGAAAATCGTCCGTCGCCAAAACTTAACGATAACCAAATTATTGATCACGGCTGAAACAAGTCATACAAAGAATTTAAATAATTTCGTTCAACGCGTTCTTAAAAATTAAACCCAAAACTCATTAGATTATCCACATTTCCTTCCGAGTTGGTACTCTCGCATTTTTTATTCTAATTTTTTTTCCTGACAATTATTTTTTACCATAGAAATTTTCGATTCCATCGAATATTGTAATAATTAAGCCTAATTTTTTTTGGCAGGGTATTGGTGTACGGCGGTTCTTCCCCAATTGGCTGTATTATAATTCAGCTAATAAAATTATGGGGCGGTCACGTAACCGCGGTTACTAAATTGGATGCGACTACGGTCGTAAAAGCATTAGGCGCCGACGATGTCATCCCAGCTCTGGCAGAATCGAGCATTCAGAAGGAACTTGATCTTCTCGACAAGTACGTGCTAGTTATACTTAAGGGGGGGGGGGGTAAGGCTATAATTCGGCGAAAAAGAAGCATGTTTTTAAGATTTTTTTCTGGCGATAAAAATAGTGTAAATTTATTCAATCAATTTTCATATAATAATACAACATTTAAACAATGTTTTCCTAAATTTTCATTCCAGAATATTAAAAATTAAGCGGGTGACAGTGAATCTACGGAGGCGCCTCGAAAAAAAAAGTTGCTTCGCGGTGTTCATCATAACTCGCAAAAGAATCATCTGAAACAAAAAAATCAAAATGCATTCGAGATGTTTCTCGAGGTAATCACGAGGGGATTTTTTCATTTTTTATTTTTGATTTTTTCGTAGCACTTGGAAGTAAAAAAACCGATTTTCGCTATAAAAATCAGCTAATTTCTTGCTGTAAAATTAATAATTATTAAAAAAAAAAGCTCTCGACAATACCTGGTGAATTATGTGAAGAAGTAGTGTGCAAAATTTCAAAAGGATTGGTCCAGTAGATTTTGCGTTATCGTGAACGCGGACTTTTTCGAGTCGCCTCCGGAGATTCGCTGTCACCCGTTTAATTTTCAATATTTTGAAATGAAAATTTAGGAAAATATTGTTTAAATGTTGTATTATTATATGGGAATTGATTGAATAAATTTACACTATTTGTTTCGCCAAAAAAAAATCTTAAAAACATGCTTCTTTTTCGCTGAATTAACCTTTTTTTTCTGAATTAATGCGTGTGACCGATTTCGATTGTTGCAGATTTCACGCTATTTTTTATACCGAAGGTCATTTGAGCAACGATAACATTTTAAGGAAACATTTACTTCCCCACGGTTCACTCGTCTCGACGATGCCCGAATATCTTACCTCCGATTCGCTGGGCTTCGTTTTCCGAACTATATTTGCCGGTTGCGTTCGCATCAAGCTGCTCTTCCAAGTAGGTACATTTTATTCAGAAATTTTCAAATTTCTTCATACGCTCGTGAATATCATAAGCGAATGAAATTAAAAGCTTGACCGAAATTAAACCAACATTTCACTAATTTGCGGTACCAAATTTACCGATAAACTTTAATTATTTTTTACTAGCAGAATAAAAAACAGTTTCAATTTTTATCACTCACGTGTACCAGAGGAAAATCACATGATACCATCATTTGCATTTGAAATTTGTTAATTTTTCATGCTCAAGTTCATGTCAAAGTCGTTGTGTAATAGGTTGCCTTTACTATCACGTGATGAAAAAAATCTTGTGCTACTTAAAAAATATCGATGGCCTTGATATCTAAAAAAATATGAACTCGGAAGAAAATGTTGTATGAAGCAGGACTCATCTCCCAGATCCAAGTAGGGCATTGATTCAATGAAAATTTATTTTAAAAAACTTTCATTGCTCAATTATCCTTCCAATAATAATATTGCTATCAAATGTCAGAATCAAATTGTGGAACAATAATTCAAGTAAATTATTTATCATTACTCCATAGATCTGAAAATTTTCATAAATTTCATAAATATGTAGTCAAAATTGCGACGCTTACGTGCGCGATTTTGACACAGCCGTAATGAAAAAGTATTTTAAATATATTTTCATTGGAAGAAGGGCCCTGACAGCAAACAATTAATGTTAACAACAAAAAAAATGAGCTAGATATTCGAAGTGGACAAGTCAGTAAAAACACCCGGTATATCGAGTTTCCGTCCTCCTAGATTGAACAATTCGCAAGCTCATATGTTATTATATGTACAGTCCGACCTCCAAATAAGAAACCCGGTAATAAGAAACTTTCCCCAGTTTCTCACTCGAGCACTTCCTCCACTCCGAGCTCAAGAATTTCGTCCGCGGAACCTCTGGTTAAGAAACCAACCTGGGAGAGATTATTCGAGCAAAATAGAGTGAACGTTGTAGTGTAAATTGATGTGTGCATGTGTGAATGTAACACAAAATCTACAAGTTTATCAGAAATTTTTTGTATTCATTAAAAAGATCCATACGTTTGTTGACAAGATTTCGTACAAAATAAAAACAAAGATAAGGGCGTTAAAAGATTTTCATACAAAACAGCAAAAGTGGAATATTTTCGAGAGAGTCGAACTCTGCCATTGAAGATGAATCCTCAGAGATATCGACTTATTTTTCTTTTATATAAATGGTATAAAACATTATGGACGTAAAATTCGCGAAATAAATGTCCACGAGCAGTCAAAAACGGTTTAGCATGGGCGATGTGAATACTAAGTTGGAACTCGTTCGAGCGTGTTTCTTGTTCAGAGAAAACTCTTCCCCTTGGGTACTTTTGGTTTCTTATTTGGAGGTCGGACTGTATTTATTTAAAAAGAAAAAAACAAAAAAATTTCGAATTCCTTTGTCGATTAAAATGTCCATTGCGAACTCGATCCATGAATGCGTGCGTGATTTTGATGATTTGTTTGAACAGTACATGTTCGGCCGCGACACTTGTCGATGGAAAGACGGTTCGATGATCAACAAGGCGTATCTCGAAGTGTTACGAGAGCTAGTCGACGCTGATCAATTGCAGAGTGTCGTAGGAGCGGCTTTTCGACCGAATCAAATCGAACACGCTTTGACACATGTCACGAGTGATAAAGCCATTGGAAGTACAATTATTAAATTTCAATGACATCGGGTTCGATCGCGCAAACGGTTTAATATCGAAAAATCTGATTTGCTCAAACTATAGAGAGGGAAATTAAAATTTGGAGAAATAACGTTTCAGAAATTAAGCCTCGAGCTTGAAATCAATGGAATTTATCAGAAATTAATCGTAGACCCGTGAAATATTAGTACTGACGATATCGATGGGATTGCATTTCACAGTCAACGCAATTAATTGGAAAAACTGAAAACTTTGAAATTAATCGACTTTTCTATGTGAACACTGTTGTAACGAATTATTGATGTAGAAAATTTCATACTGTGAATTATACGTTATAATTGTAATTACTGCAACAAATTATAACAATTTTTATGTTATTTATTTAAGCACTGTTGAAAGTTTCTAATATATAATTTAGTAAATAAATAACTTATAAACATGTTTGTTGAATTTCAGCATAATCTCGGATTTAATCGTTCACATTTATCACATGAAATTCGTAATATTGAATTCATCATTTTTAACGGTCGTTACATTAATAATTTTTAACAGCACAAGAGTTGTCAATTAAAAACTTTTAATCGTTCAATTTGTTCCGTTGACTGTAAATGCAAGCCAATCGGGAACAATGATAATATTTCAGAGAATCAGGCTTCATTCGTGATCTAATCAATTGGGCTTAGACTTCTTCATTGCTCAGTTTTTGAACGTTATTTGTCTCGAAAATTCGTTTGCAACATTGCCACCCACATTTTTCTCTTGTCCAGATTTCATGCACAAATTCGAATTAAATTCAACGATCGACGGTGCCTGTTTACACGAGACGATACGTATTATATCGAATCGGTACACTCAATTTGAACGAAATCGTGAAACATGAATGACGATGCCGAAACCCGTATAGATATAAAATTATACAATGAATACCGAAAAATCCAGAAAAAAAAAACGGCCAAAAGTGCTTTTCCTGTCGTATCATCGGGACAAAGTACTTTCATAGTTGTATCATAACGTAGATGACAAGAAGTCCGAACGTGATGGACATTGTTAAGTTTATTAGAAAGAAAATTGTTTATAATCTATTTTACCAAATAAATACATCGGAGAAATATTTGTCAATTTTTAAATGTTTAATTCTGAACTTTGATAGAAACGTTACAAATGCTGAACATGGAGGATGCAGGTATAATGTAGACAAAGAAGAGATTTTAGGAAAATAATGATGACTTCTCGACATTATTACTTTGGCTTCCCTCGGAATTTTCCACCGCCAGCGGTTTTTCCTCTTTTCGCTGCTGTTTTTTTATTTTCCTCCGCCTGTTGGAGGAAAGAATAGCAGTGAGTTAGTACATCGAGTCTTTTCAGAATTATGGGTTTTTATATTTGAGGTATTCCATACGAACAGAACCCATTTTTCACTATATGTTTTTTTTATTCCCTCGAAATTGAAAGTAGTTGAAGTATGACTCGAAATAGTGATTGACTCCAAATCTTAGGCCTTGAGGTTTACTTTTCATCATATTATGCTGTAATCGGTATTTTTACTAACTTCCCGTACTTTCAGATAAAATTATGAGACCTCGGTATCAAAAATGTTTTCTTATGATTTGAAGCAAAAAAACACAAAAAACTTTATATCTCGAAAA
Organism: Sussaba pulchella; assembly: GCA_963971145.1. Classification (NCBI taxonomy): domain Eukaryota; kingdom Metazoa; phylum Arthropoda; class Insecta; order Hymenoptera; family Ichneumonidae; genus Sussaba; species Sussaba pulchella. The sequence continues at coordinate 482,285 of OZ020169.1, forward strand.
GTGCTATTTTTGTTTTGGTCCCAATTTTTTGTAATCTTCCCATGATTATTCTGAAGCTACTGTATAAATTTCGTGATGGAACTCAGAAATTTACGGTACCCAGAAATTTGGGAGTATTATAAGAAATCAGAAATACCCGTATTGCTGAGTTCCATCACGAAATTTATACAGTAGCTTCAGATAATCATGGGAAAATTACAAAAAATTGGGACAAAAAAAACTTTTTCCTTTTCAAATCATGGGAAAACATTTTTGATACCGAGGTCTCATAATTTAAATATGATAAATTATAAAAACATAAATAAATAAAAATACAAAAAAAGGTAAGAAAAAAAAGTTTCTTCACTTGAAAAGGAAAAAATTTTGTTAACTAATTTTGATAAACCGAAAAAGAATTCGGAGCGATTATTCATCTAATTTAATCTGAATTATGTCTCATTCAGGGTTGATCGGTGGTCGAACTTACTTTGCGTTTAGTCGAAGGAGTACTCGGTAGAACCTTGAAAAACGAATCGAGACGTCCCTGCGTTGTCGTGTTTCGAGCTTTGAGCAATTTTTTGGCTCCACTTCTTATTCTGTCCTCGGCAAAATTTTTTTCGCCACATAAATATTTGACCAAGCCCTCTTCGTCCGGCTCGTTCCACTTCAACTACGGGACGAAATTAGTCAATCACTGGAGTCTCTCATAGATTATATAATAATAATAATATATATATATATTTTTTTTTTTGAGTACTAGCACATAATTTTAGGAGTAAAAAAATAATTACGGTTTCACTGTGAAACATTTACCTCGACTTCTTCGGGATCCGTTACTTCCGGCTCTATGAAAAGCGATCGTGCTTGTTTATAATTCCAATCTTCTGGCACGGGGTACTTCTTTGTGTCCAAATTTTCGATTATTTTTTCCAACGATCTGTGAGTTTTTATCAATTCGATCGCTCGTTTGGGTCCGATGCCCTTGATGGTGTTTGTATAATCGCAACCAAGCATTATACAGAAATCTATGAACTGCGGAGTAACAATTGTTCGAGATTTCAAAAATTTATTGACAAAAAATAATGAGAAACCGATTTGAAAAATATTTTATATGGATAACCATGAAACGGTTCGAAAGTTATGATTTTTTTTCGAAATCCTACCTTTTTTTTTCAAACGCTCGTAACTTAGGAAATAATGGCTCAAGTGAAATTTTTCTTTCTTTTTAACTGTTGGGTTTTTGTCCAAATTTTTCAAAAAAAAAATACTCGAAAATTTTAAGTTCTGTTTTTGATCTCTAATTTGCATTTTTGAGTTTTACAAATTTTTTTCGAACTGTATGTCATATTTGATTTTTTTGAAAAATTAATATGTTAAAGTACACGTAATTTAACGTATTGTCTGTAAGTTTCGTGATGATGTTCGACCCCGTTCTTTTGTTATTAAATTTTGAATGTTTCAAAACTAAATTTTATTGGTTTATAGGAGCCTAATTTTTAAAAATTTTGGAAACACTTTTCTATAGTTTATAATTTTGAAGTATGGCTCATTCGAATGTACCGAAAATTGATCAAGTTACTACTTTTTTAAAGTATAATAACAAAGTAAATATATTGTTTTGTTGTTTTCAAATTTAGAAAAAGTTTTCTTGGAAAATTGTTATTTTTTTTTCAAATTTGATGCCCTATATTTGTCAAATAACGACGATCCCGTGCTTCAAATTCTATAACCATCAAATTTGAAAGAAAAAAACAACAATTTTTCTAGAAAACTTTTTCTAAATTTGAAAACAACAAAACAATATATTTACTTTCATATTAAACTTTACTTAAACCATACTTAAAACCATACTTAAAAATTATAAATTATAAAAAAGTGTTTCCAAAATTTTTAAAAATTGGGCTCCTATAAACCAATGAAATTTGGTTTTGGAACATTCAAAATTTGATTAAAAAAGAACTCGGCCGAACATCATCATGAAAATTACAGACAATACGTTAAATTACGTGTACTTTAGCATATTAATTTTTCAAAAAAAAACAAATATCACGTACAGTTGAAAAAAATTCGTAAAACTCAAAACTGCAAAAATAGAGGTCAAAAAAAGAACTTAAAATTTTCGAGTATTTTTTTCTGACAAATGTGGACAAAAACCCAACATTTAAAAAGAAAGAAAAATTTCGCTTAAGCCATTATTTCCTAAGTTACGAGCGTTTGAAAAAAAAAGGTAGAATTTCGAAAAAAAATCATAACTTCTGAACCGTTCGATAAAAAAAATTGAAAAAAATCGTGAATACTCCATTTAGTTGGTACAAAAACATATAAAATAATTAGCTGAATGAAAAGGGGTCAGGGAAAAACCTTGTCGATTTGGTATGGACTACCTCATATATAATATTATTTCTCCTTTGCAATTGCTAATTCTTCAAAATCAATAAGAGTATGATTCATATTCATTGTACCCCCGACGGTAAGTAGTTTTACCGAACGTCAAGTTCAATTAACAAAACACATCGTAGTACTTTTTTTCGATACCGATAAATGACAAACTCCCTTCGCAGTTTTTTCCTATATTGGAGTAGCACATCACGTTAATTGAGGATTTCAAGTATAAAATTGTACGATAAGGTTAATTGAAACATGATTTTTTTTTTTTCTCCGAAACGTCCTAATATACGCACCTCATCCTTGTTAAGTTCCATGTCCTCAAGAACCTTGTCATAATGAAACTCTTGAACGGGCATCTTTCTCGCCTCGCTGAATGTAAGATGTCTGAGCAAAACATTACTTCCGAATGTCAATGCGTCCATATCTTCCGTGGCTACGGCAAATACTTTGCCAGCTTTCACAAGAGCCGCGCACTGGGCTTCAGCTTCGCACGGTGCCTTTTGGAAACATCAATGAAATAAGAACTATACCCAACACTCGAGACTGGTAAGTCAAGGATGAGATTACATTAGAATAAAAAAACTATTTCCATTTCGAACGACGGGAAAAAAAAAATAAAAAAAAAAAAAAATAATTGAAATAACTGAATAATTGAATATTACATCAACAAATGGGATGCCCATGAGTGTCAACAACTGTTTAGCTTCGGTCGCGTGTGCGCTAGTGACTTTGACAAGACGTCTGTTAAATTTATCAATGTCCTCAGCGTTTCCTGCATGAAAAGAAAAATTAAAGAGTGTAATAGACGAATAAAAAAGACTTGTATATTAAAACATATTATATAAATAACGAAAAAATTTTACCGGCTTCCTCAGCCACCTGCAAAGCCTTTTGAGCCTCCTCCCGTTTTTCCGCACGCTTTGCCAGTTCACCTCCCTTCAAATTTGGAGGTTTGCCATCAAACACATAAACCGGCTTTATTCCATTTTCCACTAATCTTATCGTCCGATAAAATGTACCCATTAGATGACTGTTGAAGAAAAAATAACAGAAATAAATAAATGAAACTATATGGATGGAACGATAATTGACGGCCCAGACTAGTGATAATCAAAAAATCAGTCTTTCATCCTCACAATTTTCCGTTTTTTTTAATCTTACCTCGAGATTTTTGGTGAGCATTATTTTTATTATAAATAAAAAATGTTTATATTGTGTAATGTTCAACAGAGATGTCGCTCTGACTAAACAGCGTGTTGATGATGTGGATGATAACTCGATACAAAATTAGTGGAAAAAATAAAAATTACTCAGATTATTAATCGTTGAGTATCAGCGTCGCGCTGCGAAAGGTTTTTTCAGAATAAAAAATAATTCTCCTCAGCGCTATAGAGATAAAATGGAGAATGACTTATTTTCATTTTAGACGGTAGCCACGGAGAAACTTTTTAGAGCGAGCGCATAGTTAAACAAAAAAAATTTTTCGTTCTTAAGAACACCACGTTTGAAGCGGCTTCCCTGGCCGAGTTGAAGCTTTTATAAGCTATCTTAACCAGGATTAATTAAATTTCTCAATGTAATCCTTATGGTGTGTTCTTAAAAGTTTGAACTTCAGAATGATTCAACAAAATGTCCTGTGTTGTAATTGAACACCAGTCTGGGCCTGTAAATCCCCATGGAATCACAGTTATAACTAATTGCATACCTAGTCGTCTCGCCGTCCGCGGATGTGAGTTGAGCTCCTTCAGTGCGAACGGCTATGAGGAATTGATACAGACACATGGAAGCGTCAATGGCTATTTTGCGTCCTGTTTCAATAAATCAAATATAAGCCAAGAAATTCAATATATTTTTCGTTTATGGACATGGGTAATCATAATAAATAAATGAACAGATATAAATATATACCAAAATGATGTAAACAATAATCTATCCACTATCTATCCAATAATCTTTCCACAGTTCTGGGATTTAAAGTATGTAATATCATAAAACATTTGGCCAAATTTTAGCCCGCTTTGATTATTTAAAGATGTTCCGCAATCATTAATATCGATATAGCTATAACGGAAAAAAAAAACCAGTTAGGGTCCTTAAAATTGATTTACTCTGTAAATACAAATATCACCCCAATCACCCTATTTACATATCCATAGCTTTTTCTGCTCCTTCCATCAAATCCAATCGAATGTTATCGATGCATTACGTGATTGTTCTTTTGAGTTTAAAATATTCTTGTAAGTTCTTCATAACTGTTTTGGATAGAAATTTCATTGCAGAACCCACAATTTTCCGTTCCAAGCGAGTTAATATCATAGATTGCACTCAGTTTCAATCTTTAAAGATTTATGTTTATCAGAAAAATTTATTTTAAATGGTAAAACAATTTTTTCTCGTGTTAATTGAATGCAACGATACGACGTTGCCATCTCTTTAATATGTAATCTGATTCAGCCAGATGTTTTTTTATTATTATATACTCCAAATCTAAGGGCTGATGAACGACAAAAAAATTTCGCCAGATACCCTGATATATACAGGGTGTCCCATTTTAAGTAGGACAGTTGAGAAAATCTTGAAAGAAAGGAAAGGCAATGCAATGGGTTGGATGAAAGTTATACCGTTTGAAGGAGAAAACTCAGTGCTGATAAAATCTGTGCTCTCACAGTTCACGTTTTTATATTTCAAGCAAAATATTATTTTTTTTGAATGGCAACAGCACTTTTGATCCCCTTGAAGTTGTGCCTTTGATCGAAAGAAGTTCAACTATTATATGATTTATGAATTTTCATCCATTTAACATAGAACAAAATGCGTTGATGTTTATTTAGGCTTCGTTAGCATGTGTAAGCGCGACAATGTTCTTTCTTAACTATAATGTCGATGTAAAAAATGAATAAAAGTGATCTCCGGTGTTAGCAAGAATCGTTTCAATAGGATGATGTTATTATTTATTTTTCATGAGTATTGCGCCGTTCGTTTTCTTGTTTGGGTGGTCGTTTTGGAGTACCTGTTACCAGGGTTTATTCACCTAGCGAATGTCTTGATAATTCACTTATCTTAGAAGAAAGTGGAGGAGTGTATCGAATCGCCTCACAAGTTTATGCCGATCAGTTTCCAATTTGACAATATCATTCTCCTCCGAGAGTCAATCGCTAATCTGAATGAATTGTCAACAAGGAAGGATTGGCCAAGAACAATATTACCACAGTTTCAATCCTGCCAAACCTCCCACCATCGCTATTCTGGCAATGATACGCACGAATCGTCATGTTAGCTTACGTGATATTGATTGTTCCCCAAGATGGGGGAACTATCAGCGCATTCACTATGCGAATGAACCATTGCGACAGGGACTCTAAAAACGACGACCCAAACAAAGGAAATAACAATGTAATACTGATAGAAAATAAATAATAATAACTTACTATTGAAACACTTTTGTTTGTTTCATCGATATATCAGTGAACAACGAACATTCCTGTGCTTAGACATACTACGCCTGAATAAAGACAAACACATTTCGTTCTATTTTCCCGCGATATTTCATAGAAAATTGATTAAAAAATTATAAAACCCGCGATGGGTAAATTCGTTGCGATAAACGGCACAACTTCGGGAAGATCAAAAGTATTGTTGACGTTTGAGAAAAATAATATTATGGTTAGACCATAAAATCATAAACTGGAAGAGCACAAATTTCATCGGCACTGAGTTTCCTCCGTCAAACCCTACAACTTTCAAAGGATCCATTTCGATGTCAATTTTTTCCCGGAAGAACATTCGACCGTTTTTTTAAACGGGACACCCTGTATTTATATACACATTTTATTATTTATTAAATTTTCGACTTATTTCTTTGTACCAAAATAATGTTTGAGTTCTTTTTCCTTGATTGCGCCGGGAGCCAGATCGGCTATAATCTTCGATAATCCAAGAATACCCATCGCGATATTATAAATTATAATGTTTCATTAAAAAAACTACGTTGCTCGAATGTAATATCAAATGACATGAAAGTAAGGTTATGTCGCTTGTGCGTGGAACTCGGGAAACGATACAACTAAGCACGCTGCGTTTCCCGCGCAAATAGGCGGGCGGTGTTGCCAAATGGTCAAGGAGACTAGAGGACAGGAGACCGAACCAGAGATGAGTAGAGACAGAGATGAGTAGGGAGATTGGTACAAAGCCGTATATCGGCCATTCCGGCTGCTTCTCATTCGTTGGTCGTGCAGAGGCGACATCTCGTGGGCGACGGGGAAAAGACGCCGTCGTTTTTGTTTGTTTAGCGTGTACTGGGTAGCCTAAAGCAAATTCTCGGCCGCATTGAACCGCTTGCGTACAGGCATAGCTCGGAGTGGTGTGTGTGTGTGCATGTACAGGAAGGCTGGCTAGGAAGTAGGAAGTATTGTAGCAGAGGGGAGAATTTTCGACGCCGCCGTGAATATCTCGTTTCGACAAGCGTTCTTCGTTAGCCGCGTGATGCGCAATCATGAGCGAGCGTTGATGTACAGGGTGTCCAATTTTACTCTTACATTTAATTTATCTCGAAAAATACTACTCCGATCGAAAATTGAGTATAACAAAACTTGAAGAGCCTGGAAGAGGACGCACAAAAAACTATTTTTTTCGGTCGAAAATCCAAAATGGCGGTTTTAAGGTGACTAACATGTTTTTTTAAAATGGAACTATACTTATTTCTTCGCATCAAAAATTTTGTCATGTCAAAACTGACAACTTTTGTAAGAAACTTTTTTCGATAAAATCCATAATTTCTAGGTTAGAATACAATTTTTCAATTGACTATTTTAGCGTTATCCAGGATGTACCACGAGGAGGTAAAGTCATTAACATCCCATGTGTAAGTGTAAGTGTAAGTGTAAGTGTAAGTGTAAGTGTAAGTGTAAGTGTAAGTGTAAGTGTAAGTGTAAGTGTAAGTGTAAGTGTAAGTGTAAGTGTAAGTGTAAGAGTAAGTGTAAGTGTAAGTGTCAGTGTGAGTTTAAGTGTAAGTGTAAGTGTAAGTGTGAGTGTGAGTGTAAGTGTGAGTGTGAGTGTGAGTGTGAGTGTGAGTGTGAGTGTGAGTGTGAGTTTAAGTGTAAGTGTGAGTGTAAGTGCAAGTGTAAGTGCGTGCGTGTGGAACACTCACAAAGCGGAAGTGAGGAGCCGCAGAGACCTCATCTTTGTTTGTTTAATGAGTATTCCACACGCACGCACTTACACTTACACTTACACTTACACTTAAACTTACACTTACACTTAAACTTACACTTACACTTACACTTACACTTACACTTACACTTACACTTACACTTACACTTACACTTACACTTACACTTACACTTACACTTACACTTACACTTACACTTACACTTACACTTACACTTACACTTACACTTACACTTACACTTACACTTACACTTACACTTACACTTACACTTACACTTACACTTACACTTACACTTACACTTACACTTACACTTACACTTACACTTACACTTACACTTACACTTACACTTACACTTACACTTACACTTACACTTACACTTACACTTACACTTACACTTACACATGGGATGTTAATGACTTTACCTCCTCGTGGTACATCCTGGATAACGCTAAAATAGTCAATTGAAAAATTGTGTTCTAACCTAGAAATTATGAATTTTATCGAAAAAAGTTTGTTACAAAAGTTGTCAGTTTTGACATGACACAATTTTTGATGCGAAGAAATAAGTATGGTTCCATTTAAAGAAAACATGTTAGCCGCCCTAAAACCGCCATGTTGGATTTTCGAACGAAAAAAAAATTGTTTTGTACGTCCAGGCTGTTACGTCCCCGTAACGCCACCACACAGACGCCTGAAGGGCTGCAACCCTCCAAACATGGGCGTGAGCGTATGGCCTTTCTCAAGGGGCCTACAAAGAAACAAGGGAGGGGTTCTTGGGCCTTCAGCTCGAAAAGATAAGATTCTTCCCACCTTTTGCATAAAACTAAGAAGTGGGAAACGGGAAATTTTGACCAATGAGATACAAAGAAAATTTGCCCTTTCCCACCCTTACCACTAGCTTCGTAGTTGAAAGCGAAACGCGTCTTAGAGAATAAGAAGGTGGGAGACGGTGTTTTCAACCAATAATAAATAAGGAAAACTACCCTCTCCAACCTGGTTAAATATTTTGTGTGGACCCGAAATTGTATAAAAGGGCCACACACGCGTCTTTTAGACAGTAATTATTCAACCTCCGACGTCGCAACATCTCTTAAAATCATTTCGGGCCCAGTCCCAACTAATAAATATTTTCAAGTATAATTCAAAGAAAAAGGACTCTAACTTTTTTTAAGTTTCCTCTCGATTCTCTCCCAACTACCGAACTACCCTTTGTGAGTAACGCGTACCCACGCGGACTCACATCCTTCCAACTCCGAGAGTAACGCGTACCCACGCGGACTCTCATCTCCTAACCCGAAGGTAACGCGTACCCACGCGGACCTTCATTAAAAATCCAAATCCGAGAGTAACGCGTACCCACGCGGACTCTCCTCCCAAATCACGGGAGTAACGCGTACCCACGCGGACTCTCATCTCAAATCACGGGAGTAACGCGTACCCACGCGGACTCCCATTCTTTTATTAACTAAATTAATACTAGTTTTAGATATAAAGGTAACGCGTACCCACGCGGACCTTTATCACACACACACTAACCCATACATACATTTTACACTTTATTCTCAATAAATATCTCAAATATATATATATATATATATAAATAACACTTTTTCCTGAATCAAATCGTCAGCCCGTATCCCTGACCAATTAGCATTCGCTAAGGTCAAAAACAAGGCAAATCCAATATATTGTTACGCCGGACGTAACAAGGCCCTTCAAGTTTTGTTATACTCAATTTTCGATCGGAGTAGTATTTTTCGAGATAAATTAAATGTAAGAGTAAAATTGGACACCCTGTACATTAGGGTGGCTTGAAAAAAATTTTTTTTTCTGATTCCAATCAAAATACATTCACTGCAAAGTATCTCGTATCCGGAGAATTCACCCCAAAGATGAACGCGATCGGACTATCTTTAGAGGTCGCGCAAGATTTTTCAAATTTTTCCATTTGATCAACATGGGAAGAATGTAAAGTTTCCGTTCAAAAAATCGTAGCTCCGCGAATTTTATAGCTACGTTGATCACGTAAGTTCCATTCGAAAGCTCTTTGAAAACCGCTTGAAACGGCATGCGGACCTTTGGAATACAATTGCAATTTCCGTCGATAATATTGTTTTTTCGTAAGAAATTACATAGTAAATACGCAGTAAATATATTGTACGGTGGTTTTAATTGGATAATGTCGGAATTTCTTTGGTATCACCCTTCAAAAGTAATCAACATAAATAGAAAAAAAAATGGTCGCAATCGGGGATTTGTCCGATAAGCTTAAGCCAGGACGACAATCAATCGAATGTTATAGGGGAAAATGAATGCATTTGGCATTTCGTTAGGGAAATTTTTTATTACTTCAAAACTATACATGATAAAAAATGTCCTCTGATAATTTTGTAGGGAATTTGATCCTACAAAAAAAGTCTATTGTAAAATTTTCGTGAATCTAATATTTATTACGTAATTTGCAAAACAATGGCTTTTCATGGCTGGCTTGAAAAAGCAAAAAAAAAAAAACGATACATGATAAGAATATTTCATGTGACAATTTTGTGGGAAACTAAATGTTCTACAAAAAAGGACTAGTAAAATTTCTGTGAATCTAATGTTTATTACGTAATTCGTATAAAATGGCTTTTTGAGCCAGCCATGAGAAGCCATTTTTACGTAATAGCTTTTACCAATAGCTTTTAACTTCCCGATTATAGGGAAGTTATTGTAGTGATCCCGAAAATCGAAAATCGTTTTTTTGTCAGATCTCTACGTTTCGAGGTCATTGGAGTCATTTGAGCCTATTTTGAGCAAAATGTTTGTGTGTGTGTGTGTGTGTGTGCGTATGTACGTACGTTCAACTCGCGAATCGGGAAGTTACTTGTGCGGCCCGTAAAAAGTCACACGCAAAATAAATATGATAAGCTAGGTAATTCAAAACATCTGAATTCTAGTCATGGTATTTCATTTTTATATATATACATCTGTCTATCCTTCTAGTGGGCAAAAGCAAACTAGCAGGACGTAAAAATCAGTCAGCAAAAGGTTGTCGCCGAATACCACGGGTACGGACGTAACCGTTGCCACGGCTACCACACGGAGGATTATCTCGAGTCCTTGGTCCATTCTCCAGAAGAAAAAAATTTCCATTTAATCTAAATCGATTATGTAATTCACTTCTTACACCCCGATTTTATACGAAAAGACGACCCCCGTCACAAATTTTACATGAATAAAATATAACGATAATTTATCCACACAAACCAGTTTCAATCAAATCATTTATTCGACCAAAACTTCGAGCCCGTATCCCGGATTAATTAGCCTCAGCTAAGGTCTAAAAGAGGGCATATTTTAAATTTATGTTATCTGGACGTAACACTTATAAGGAAAAAAATCGTATAAATATCTGGTGTGACTTGTCTTTCCTTGTTTTGTTTTGGCCTATGTTATTGGCTCAGGTGACAAACCTGGTCTGTATCATCGACTTTTTAAGCAACAGTATTTCCAGTCTGCTGACTTCATCGCGATATCGGCTGCGGAGAAGGTGAGAAAAATTGTATTACGACGCTCGTTGAAGCCAACGAGTCTGGATCCTCATGGTTACGTGAGGAGGCAATGGCCGTTATTACATAACGCAGTTTAGAAAAACGAAATAGGAATGGGTAACTTCTCTGGTCTCTATATTCAACGATAGCTTGTGCTATTATTTTTATTTGAAATACGTCATTCCGACAAGTCGAACTAATCGCCCCTTTTTTTTCCAGATATTCAGAGTTAAGTGTTGAGTGCTCAGTATTGAAAACTCGGTGTGAAAACTATAGCATGATGTTGTTTGATATTGTTTTCGTGGGAGTTTATAAACCGTAAATAGTTTTCGGTTATTTTAAATGTTTAAAAAACAATGCCCATTAAGCTTTAATGGCTCCGCGATTGAATGTGTAGATTGTTTGGCCGAAATTGTAAAAGCAATTTGTATTTTGAAGCTTTTTAAACCCTTGAAAGACTTGAGATTAGCGCCTTTATGCCCCTAACGTCCATATCTCAGCTGCGAGATTCGATGATCAGCCTCTCATCATAAATGCACATCCAATCAGTGGTTATTGTGTGGGTTGGAAACTAACTCCAAACTGAATCAGCTCGTGCAGGCTATTATTATTCCACGCAAATCAATGCAGCGATTCTGCGTTTCTCAACAGAACAATCTTTTTTCATTGATGATACTTACACAGAAAAAATTGTGAGTAATTTTCTGAATTAAATAAAGCATTGATGTATTGATCGATGATCGATACATGATCGATAATCGAAAATCGATTTTTTTGAAAGGTCTTAACGTTTCAAGGTCCTTGGAGTCATTTTCACCTATTTTGAGCTCTCTCTCTCTCTCTCTGTGCGTGTTCGTGTGCGTGTGCGTGTGCGTGTGCGTGTGCGTGTGCGTGTGCGTGTGCGTGTGCGTGTGCGTGTGCGTGTGCGTTCGCGTGTGCGTGTGCGTGTGCGTGTGCGTGTGCGTGTGCGTGTGCGTGTGCGTGTGCGTGTGCGTGTGCGTGTGCGTGTGCGTTCGCGTGTGCGTGCGCGTGTGCGTGTGCGTGTGCGTGTTCGTGTGTCATAGGCATTACTCGCCATATGCACTACTAACCATGGGTACTACTAACCATAGGCCCCAAGTTCATTTTGTGTTCGAGTACAAATCGACACTTTGAATTATACCAGAATCAAATTATGAAAAGTATAAGTCCGTGGGTGTTGATGCGTCGCGAGCGAAAATTGCAAGTCCTTTAACTTGTGCTAAGTTTATGATCGAGAATCAACTTTTTGAACGAGATACATAAAATAAGCGATCCAAAAACGTAAGATTTCGGAACGTTAATCGTTAATCTGATTATGAATGTACGCGTTCCTTTCTACCACTTATGCAAATAGAGTCTTTTGTCCGCGCAATTGCTTCAAAGCTCGCACTTGGTACAATAAAGCCTAATCGGACGGAAATCTTACCATATTGGACGTACTAATGACGTACATCGATAGTACGACTGATTAAAAACGGCAAAGATCGACGGATTTCACAGTCCTGCTTTCGGTCTGCTTCGAGCTGCTCAGATATAATACGTTGAAGGGGGACGTTTCAGAATCCCGATTAAATTTAAAAGTGTTGCTATTGGTTTTGATCATGATCTCGACCGGATTCATTATTTTGAGCATCATGACCCTGGCTCAAACCCGGGAGGTCAGTTTAGTTACATTTTTTTTGTTGCTGTTTGTCAATAATATATGATGTAATAATTTCACCTTTTATCTGATAGCGATAATGCGAGCTCAAAAACTACTCAGGGAAAAAAATAATTAATTTGAAAATCTTTGTATGTAGCTTCACAATGACATGACCGATGATGAAATCGCAAATGTCTTTCGCACCACTCGTGCTACTGGTCAGTGAGTCCTAACGGTAATCACTGTTAGCGTGATATCATTGTTGGCTTAAGCTTTTCATTTTTTTAGTTCCGGCATACGAGGTTGTACCAATAAAATCTACGGCTTCGTTATTTAAAAACGGTTTAAGAATAGCATACAATGCTTTTGGTCGGGAAATTTTCGAATATCTGGAACCTACGGATGGATATTTAGCTGGAAATGCCACACCTGTTTGGCTGTCATTTGGCGATAACGAAGGATACGTTAACTACCAAAGAATGAAGAGCGGGGTAAATTTAATAAGGATTTGATCACCAGGAGTGTTCAATTATTGATACTCAACTATCTCGTTATTTGAGAGAATATTTTCGTCATTCCTCAGATTATAGGAAGGATTGTCGGGCTCTTTCAAAGTCCCCTCCGTCATTCCGCGGTAATTGTGCACCAACATGACGACAGTTCTATGTCCTTTGTGAGTTATTGATCCTATGTATCAATCAAGTTATGCATTTGCCAAAATCATCGACCTCTAGAATATTGTCCGAGAGATATGAGTAATTATAATTCATTTAATCAGGACGGGATAACACATAATTTCACAATCCGGTCGTTACCACCGCGTATCAAAGAAGTTGCGAGACGCAAGCGCGAAATTGAACCATCGAGTCCGTATCCAACCCCATCAAATGCCAACTTTCACGTGATTATGAAAGCGAACTTATTAAATAGAGAAGGAGAAGCGGCTAAATGTATGTCAAACCATTCTACTCCACCAACCATTCTTCCATTGCAATACAATTACGCAGGCTCCAACACAAAAACATATATTTCCAGTTTTGACGGTAAAAACGGCTGAAATGATAAATTCTTCAAAGAAAATTGACGGTTTGAGAGAGAAGCGTTCGACACAAGATGTTATATATCCAACAATAATAGTCACCACGGACTATGAAATATCGGAAAAGTCGTAAGCAAAGCTTCTGCACAGTAAATGATAAAATATTAATTCACGAAAACGTGAATTTTGCCAAGTTTTCTTCGCGCAAAAGGGATTCAAGGTTGAGTTTATTTCCTTACGCGTCATCGTTTCGAAGTTCTTAGTTAGCCATATCGACTTCGTCCTTCGAATTTCTGAAACTGACATGAATTCCAAATCACGAAAGTACTATTCTGAAACGTAATTTCCTCAATTAAAATCATATTCAACGATTTCTATATTTTGCAGATATTAAATTAGAGTTCTTGTTATAAAATTTTAAGTTAAGTTATTAATTGGATTCGAAAAAAAGAGAACTGCAATTCCGGCATACCAAGTTGAAACCAGAAGATAAACTTCGTTCGATCACGACTAAATCATAATATGAAATGTTACACAACGTCAATTTGCAGAGCCAACGATGGGGATTATGACCATGAAATACTATATCAGTTGGCTTTTTGGAACGCGGTAGATTTGCGATTTAGACAATTCAGCAGTCCAAAAATAAGACTACGGATTGCTGGTTTAATAATTGGACGAGTATGTATACATTATTAAGTATAGAATGCGACCGATTAGTTGAATGAAACAGTTTAAACATAATGTTTTATACAAAGAACCGGGAAGCGACTCCGTACATACAACGAAACAAGGACGAGGAAACGGTGAACTCGTTAACGGCCATCAATGCGTTTAGTAGATATTGGCATGAAATGATTAAACGTACGGCGTTCCCAGAGGAAGCTGCCGACTTTCTCGTGACAATGACAGAGTCGGTGATACTCATCATTTTTATTTTACCGTCATTACTTTTACATCAAAATTTGACTGAAAACTACACAGTCAAATATAAATGTCTTTTAATTTGTAGCACTGAAATGGCCGACATAAATAAGGATGGGAGTAAAGCGTACATAGCCGGTAAGAGTCAGAGCATTCCCGTAATATGAGTAATTATTCCTTAGTTGTTACAAATTTTGTCAAGTTTTTTTCTTTTAATTCATGCGGGTGCAGGAAGGGCATTTCTTAAAACCTTGTGTCGAAAAACTCTGCGGAATTATTGGGCTCCTGTTGCGATCGTCTACGATGACGGAAGCTTCGATGGAGTAATTACCGCAGCCCATGAAACTGGCCACTTGTAAGATTATAATTGTTTATAATTACTCTCAACGTTTGCCGTAGCTTAACATCTAAGCTTGATCGATTTATTGCAGATTGGGTTTGATGCATGACAAAGATACCGGTGACCATTGCGCTGCATTCAATGGATTTATAATGCAAACTATGTTGGCATTTACCGAAAAAAATCTCGAATTTTCGCCTTGTAATTTAATGGAACTCGCGGATATTCTGCGGTAGACCGTAAA
The DNA here is from genome assembly GCA_963971145.1 of Sussaba pulchella. Classification (NCBI taxonomy): domain Eukaryota; kingdom Metazoa; phylum Arthropoda; class Insecta; order Hymenoptera; family Ichneumonidae; genus Sussaba; species Sussaba pulchella. The sequence continues at coordinate 497,562 of OZ020169.1, forward strand.
CTGATCTGTAGACGTAAATAATCAGCTCGGCTTATAAAAACCTTAATGGATCGTACTTATTGCAACGTTGCAGGGATGATTCCATAACCTGCGCCGATCAGCCGAAAGAATTTTATAAAATGGGTACACCGGTAAAAAGAATTTTACCCGGATTTTTTTTGGACGATCACAGACAATGCCAGGCACGGGGGTTCTCGTATGCATGCCAGGTAAGTTTGACAAAATTGAATAGCATTTTTTTTTAAACTCCCGCCCAAAAAAAAACTCGAGCGAAAAATGAAAACTAGAACGCAAAAAAATGCAACCGGGAGACGCAGATGATAGTTATAGTATATTTCTTTACACGTGCGTGAAAGTTGCTACATTACTTGTCCCTTTTCCGTTTGGAAAATACGTGAATTCCCACTGTTTTTCGTTACCCACTATACCTAACTTCACTCCGTGAGTAATGTGAGCAAAAGCGCACGCTTGTCAGTTTTAACCGTTTTAACCCACGCCTGAGTGTGCGGTTTACAATAGTGAAGATAGGCAATTGCCTGGCGCGATCTTCATATTTGATGCAATTTCGTTTCCAAGTGATATAACGTACCAAGTGATATACGTTCATCTCCCGTCAACATATTGTGACGATCAGTGAAAATTGAATTAAAATGCTTGAAGAAGGTGCACAAGTAATGTGGGAGATACGTGGGACGAACCCAGGGGGGACGGTTCCTAAAGAAATGTAAAATTGGAAGTTGATAAGAGTTTGCGTTGTGCAATAAAAAATAAAAAATTTATAGTTTTAATAATGTTCATTCAAATTTGTTTTATGCATTGTTGATGGGGGGGCTTCGCCCCCCCCCCCCAACCCCCCTACCGGGGCTTCGCCCCTGGACCCCCCGGCCGCCATGCGCACGCAAACTCGGGCGGCTTCGCCGCCCTCGAAGGTTATTCACTCCTACAACAATTGATCTGGTCATCGAAAGCCGATTTGATCTCGATACTTAACGCACTTGTAAAAAAAATAGTATAAGCTACTCGTGCGTACAGCCGGAATCACCCACTCGGGCGGCTTCGCCCGTAATGACCGGCTTTCCGCACTCGTTGCTTAATATACTATGACAACCGAGGATAAGCTTACAACGCCACTGCACCATTAGTGTGGAAATAATGTTAAATTATGGATTTGCAGCAGACTCCGAAGATGTGCAAAAATCTACAGTGCTTCCACGCAGGATGGCAAGCCATCCTACACGGCGGATGGTGGTGCTACGTCACCGGACCCGCTGCGGAGGGTACAGTTTGCGGGCCCGAGGAGGTATGTCCTTACGATTTTTATTACGTCATCGAACAAATCGTTCGTTCATTTATTTAATTTTTTTTATAGAGATGCATCAATGGCGAGTGCAGATGCCTAAGCCAAGAATGTGTGATGTACAAGTAAAATGAAACCTGTATGAAGACACTGGTTCTACGAAAGCATCAGAAAGCACCGAAAAGCATCGGTTCAAATAAGCTCCTGTAATTTGCCCTTTTTTAAATTGCAATTATCATAATTCAGTGTTTGGCCGCAAGCTGTAGAACCAGCTTGACTTTCGTTTCGTATTGATTGCAATTGCGTAGTATCCGTATGGGCGATTTTTCCCTTTCAAATATTTTTCGGAATTTGGTATTCCTATTTTGAGCCCCTATCGATAATAACTGTTTTATGAAGAGTATTTTACGGAGCTTGCTAACCTGACATCGCCGTCTCGAAATAATTCAAATACGTGCAGGTCGGGTAACAGAGATGAAATTATATTCAAGACAATAAAAACGCATTAGCGATTAACGAAAATTATGTATTTATGCAATAATATGATCTTCAACGAACTCTCATTTTTTATTTATATTCGCTGTTATTCAAAATGTCATCACTTAGTGTGAAACGGCATTTTTTTAGGCATTTACAGGCATTATATTTTTCCAAGCATTCTTTATTCATTGACCGCGGCATTCTCTATGTTCTCTTTTCTCTTCCCCGGAATTTAAACGCATTCAACTGCATTTTGTTCTTACATATTTTTTTATTCAACATATCGCCATGACAAATAATACAATACTTTTTTTTATTTAGAATTTAGAATTTTGTACATTTCAGCTTACATATTTCTTACTTCTACGTAATCCTTTACTTCGCACTCTTTGGCTACACGTTCTTCCTTGTCTTCTATAAGCGTCCGCTCGGCTTCGTCATCCGACCGTTGTCACTCCAACGTCAGATTTCGTCGGCGTCTCCGTCGTTTCTTCCGGCCATGCTTGAGCTAACCTCAAAAATCCACTACTTTTCTCAACCCTAGGATACTTTTCGCTCGCCTTCCTCAACCTTGCCTATTCTTCCTTTTCTAGCGGCTATCTTTGCCTCCCGCATTTAATACTTTTTGGCACATATCTACTGCCCTACACGCACTTGTTCACCTTTCAAGGCAGCCCTACCAAAAACACGTCGATCGGACTGGGCTAACGAGCCTCGCCGTCGATACTGGTCGATACTCGTTCTCGCTGTCTTCTTCGGTCCGGATGAGGGGGTACAGGAGGGGAAATAGGGGGGGGGGGGGGGTAGAGCTGGCATGAGTCGCATCGCATACTTATTTTTACATCGCCACCGTATTTTACGGTTTCGGTGTTAGCTACGGAACGCCATGACTAAACATAACCTACTCATAGTTGCTTTTTAATTCCTGTGACGTCTCGTGACGATTATAATTTGATTCCCGTCGATGTAATTTCCGAAAAAACTAATGATTTTAAGTAGTAACAGTGAGAGTGACGATGTAGCAAGTCGAAATACTCGTTGCCGTGACAATGAAAGTGTAAGTGATGATGCGTCGACAACTAGAGAGGTTACCGACAATTCTGTTGCCGAAAGAATGTCCGAGAATGATGGAAATAGAGATGACGAGGAGATTAGTTTCATGCTCTCACGTTTATTTTTCATGTTTCGTTTCATATGTTTTTTCCAAGCAATATCTCAAAATATGTGTGACTGATTGTGATAAAATAAAATGATATAATTGTAAGAATTCGTGAGTTTCATTCCACTAGCAAATAAGTAGACTAGCAAGAAAAGTGACGAGCACTATATTTCAAGGCTTGGTAATCACGCTTGATCCAGGCTAGATAATAAGGCTTGATCCAGGCACGATAATTAGGCTGGGGCCAGGCTGCCACGTCAGGCCTTCCTCCGTGCTATCATTTCAAGATTCACGCGGGGTTGCGGAAGGCTTGATCTCCAGCCTGAATCCAGACTTGTTCAGCTTTGACGCAGGCCTGAAGAAGGCCTGCCTCCATTGTGCATGCCCACCTGGGTGACAATTTCGCCTGCACTCCTACACCTCTTCTGCAACGGACAATAATAAAAAGTTAGTAAAATATTTCTTAGCTACATAAATCCTCGGTTGGGCAAGTATTGTGCACATGAAGTATTACATAGCCGAGAAAGTTCAAACGTCCGTTACGGGCACATTATTCATTATTTTAACTTAAGCCAGGTTACGTCATACCATCGGTGCACAACACAAATTGAGTAGAAAAATAGTTCAACATACGACGCAAGGTGGTTCAAGGCTGCCCATCCAGCTGCAATACACCAATCTTGTAAAGATATGTCCTTCGGGACAAATAATCTCTGCCGTATCAGTCGGTGCGCGCTGTGTCGTGCACTTGGCCTGCAAAATACGAGAAAAATACATTGCTATCGTATTTATAATAGGATAAATGCATAATTGGGCAAGGGCCGCATACAGCTATTCATATTTAAACGTATTCGTATCTGGATGTATATGTCAGGGTGCCTTAATCTAAGTAATTTTGAAGTTTTTATTGCGACGGGGTGTCCATCGTTTCCAAAAATAAAAGAATCTTTGAACCCAATTTGACAATTCTAGTCTAATTCTTACTATGCGCTGATACGAGAAATACATGGTAATTTTCTACATTCCATAATTATCATGGTGGGACGACTAATGATATTTAGTAAGATATGAAAATATCTTACTTTTCCAAAAAAATATACATATATGGGTCATCATATGACACGTTTATAGAGTTTCTCTTGCGATTATTATCGAATATGTTCGAATAATTCGAAAATAATTAGAATACTGGAAATTCCCAAGACCCCATATTGATTTGATTGTTCGAAAAGTTTACGGAGGGTTTTCACGTCAATTCTAGAGAGGTAAAGCCCCAGAATGTTCAGATATTCAAGTTATTTCGAAATAACTTAAATTAAATCAACGATAAATATCATTGTTTTTGTTGTAAGAACTGATCGCAATCAAAATGCAAAAATTGATCGAATAAGAACCACCCTAGTCTATACATACATTATCAATATAGAAGAATTTTTCAACATACAACACAATCATCTTCGTCGTCTCGATAATGACAGTACTCAATTACTGATTTCTTAAAGTAAGGACAGACAAGCGTTTCCACAAGCTCAATCTTTTTGCCTGTATTTGTGCAGTTCAGCTGCAACAGAAAAAATAAATAAGTCCCTCCGATCAGCACTCACTCTGGAACGAACTCAAGTGATAAATCAGGAAAAGGCATTCCAACGGCTGAAATGCTCGCTGAGATACGGAATCTTTCGAGTTCGTGCAATATTAAACCTTTCTTGTGCACACCTCTGAAGGAATAACGTATTGCACATATGGGGCATGTGATAGGTACGCCTCCTGCACAACACAAGTTCAATAGAAAAATAATTCAACATACGCGACAAGCTTCTTCAAGGTCGCCTAACCAGCTGCAGTACACCAGTTTTGTAAAAACATCATTATTGGGACAAACAATCTCTGCCGTGTTGGCCGGTGCGCGCTCTGCCTTGCACTTGGCCTGCAAAAGACGAGTGAAATACATTGCAATAGTGGTTTAATTCCCAATTGGGCAGCGGCTATAGAGAACTATTCATTTTTATATGAATATATGTATTTATGGAGTTATGAACTTCCCCGTGCAATTTCTCTACATTCCATAATTATATTGGTGGGACGACTAATTATTTCTAAGAAAAATCAAGTACCACGTGGAATAAACGGTAAACTCTACTCTTAGAAAAAAATATACATAAATAGATCATCTGTACATCATCATATCAATATAAAACGATTTTTCAACATACAACACAAGCATCTTTATCGAATCGGCTTCCACAGTACATCATTACTGATTTCATAAAGTACGGACAGACAATCGGTTCCACAGCCTCAACGTTTTCGTCTGGACTCAAGCACTTTATCTGCAACAGACAAAATATACGAGTTAGTATAACACTTTCTGGCCGCGTAAATGCTCGCTCGTCCAAAGATTTGGTCTGTTTACGTCTATATGCACAGTGTAATAGATCGACATACGTTACAAGCTGTCGAATTTGCTCTCCTGTTGCAGTATTGCTCTATCGTGAGGGAAGATTTCGGCTCTGGACAATTGAGCGGTTCCTCAGACTCAATAACGATTTCGCTTTTCGGTGAGCACTTATTCTGGAACAAACCAAAGTAAAGAATCAGAATAATACCTTTTGGCGTCTCAAATGTTTATCGAGGCCCGGACTATATCGAGTTCTCTCTGTATAGAAAGAAAAAAAAACAATTCGACATACGAGACAAGCTGTGCGATTTGCTCGTCTCCCGCAGTAGCGAAGCAAACTGAGAGAATCCGTTCGTTGGGGACAATTGATCAGCTCTCCAGGGTCAACTAGTTCCTTCTGCGTCGAGCATTTTTTCTGAACCGGACAAAAAAATAAAAATTAGCGGAATACTTTCTGGATTTATGAATGTTCGCTTGTCTATGAATTCGATTGAGTTGTTTCCATATGTAGAAAAAAACTATTCAACATACAATGCAAGCCGTCCGATTCGCTTTTAACTGGCAATGCATCGCCACCGCGAAGGCATTTTTTCGGGAAGGACAATCTAATGATACCTCAAACTTGATCCCTTGGTCGATCGTCGAGCAATTCGACTAAAACGCGAAGATAAATAAGTCAGTGGAATTCTTGTTGACTGCCGAAATGCTCGTCTGAACACGGAATCCAACGAGTTATCGCTATATGCATAGAAGAATTATTCAACGCACCATACAAGCTTCTGGATCCGCTTGCCTGCGACAGTACTCTGACATCGTGTTCGAGTCTCTTTGTGGAGGACACACTATCGGTAACTGAGATGGAATAACCGTTAAATTATTCCAGAGACACGTGTCCTTAAAGAGACGAGAAAAATAAGTTATTAATACATTCTTAGATGGCATAAGGGTCCAATATAGAACACGGAGTTCATCTAGCTTCTTATGCTTGCCCGTACGTAAGATGCATATTCAACATACAAAACAAATATCATCATCGACACGCTCGAGACAGTACTCTAATACTTCAGAGATATTCGACGAGGGACAAGCTATCGGTTCCTGAGGCTGAATTACAGGTGAACGCTTCGGAAGGCATACAGACTGAAAGAGTTAAGAGAAATCAGTGATATATTATTTGGAGGCTTAAGGCCTCAAGAGGGCACGATATCCATCGAGCTATGAATCGATAAAGAAATATTGTTTAACGAACAAGACACGCGTATATGTCATATTGCTTGTCACAGTACGCCCGCACTTCTTTCGCAGACTTTGGACAAACAATTGGTTTCGGGAACAAAACAAGGCTCGGGCCCGAGCACGACAGCTGAAACAAATAGAAAAAACCAATCAATTCAATATCCTTCGGCTGCATAAATGCTTTGACAAGCAAAACAATACTTCTGGTAAATTCACTGGACGTTACCGAACATTGTTCAACGTACAATACAAGGTTCATAAAAACGTTGTCCGTTGCAGTATTCGAGAAGCTCGAATAATTCGTTCGGACAGTCATAGACCGGCTGTTAAATAATTATTTGCGGTTAATATTTAACGAAACTTCGACGGTTGGTGAGGAAAATCACTTCACAGCCTAACCTTGGCGTGTGCGTTCCCAATGGTGATAACCAAAACTATTACGAACATGGATAACTTCATGATGTCGAAGCTCGGAAGCGTTTCTTACATTTTACGATTTCGACTTCTATATATACCCGATACTCGTCTGACGATCAAACACGTGCAGAAAACCGATAAACATCTGTTTAAATTGAAGTTACCCCAATCTTCTTCGTTCGCCTCCCAAATAACCTGAATACGATTATTTGTCAGCACACGACGTCAAGATCTGATATGCTATCTAAATATTTTTCGTTACATTGTTTTGGTATATAGAACTCATGTGGTGGCACGATGTTTCTTTTGAGTCGCAAAAAGAAGATGAAGCGGAATTTTTTTGGATTGTTGTATAATAATCCCCACGACTGCTAGATCAGATAGATAGATTGGGCAACGACTAGTCACACGTTAATGATAGTTGAAATCAACGGATCCATGTAATTGGGAAACATTTATATTCTAGATCAACCAATGGCATTTTCGATAAATGCGACACGAAGATAATATAAAAAAACGGTCGATTCAATGATGTGACTTTTTGGGCGAATACGGGAGGTTATTACTCAGAGAAAAAATTAAAAACCACCCTCGAGCCAAGAGTTAACGCCCAATCCGGCATTTTGAAAGAATCTATATTTTTTTGTTGGAAATTCCGATCAACAGCCCTTAAATTGAATATAACGACTATTTTCGATAGAAAAAATATAGGAGCAATAAGTATATCTTATTTATACAAATCTTCTCGCCCTTTTATGTGAAATATGACGTATATATGGGCGATTTCCATTTTCAGGCAATGTTAATGGGCTCCGCTCGTAGCTCCCCCATTTTCAATTAAACTCATTTATCCTAAGTCTACAGTAAGGTTCTAATCGGGTTCTACCTGGGCACTCAAAATAGGATTATTCCTATTATTTTCCATTATCATTTTTCTAATAATAATGCGATACTATAATGATATTGATATTTTTCTCACCTAATTTTCCTGTTTTTGGTAGCGCACTCTAGGGCCAAAGGTTTAACGAAGCTGGTTACGCAACAATACGTAGCGCGTAACGAATCGTCGTAAAATCCAAATACATCCGTTACCCGTATGAATAATTTGTTTTTTTGGCCCCGTTTTTTCGTTTACATGCAACACTCGCATTTGAAGAGACATTACTTATCTCTCGAAGTTATTCAAAATATAGACGATAGCGATAAAATGCGGGGCCCAGGCGTGTTATATTCGCAGACGACCCGACACGCAGCATTTTTTCCGTCAGCTATTTGAATATTCGCACACGTGTTATTAGCTCCAAAAATTAAGGACGAAGTCGATATCGCATCGTTATGTAGCGGAGGCGCGTTGAAGCGTGAGACATACGCAAAAACTCTGTTCACAGAACTGCGTAGGGGAACTAGGGGCATTATGGGGTGGCGAGGAAAGACGGAGTATCGTACACATATGAGAGACTACACCTTATAGCAACGAAACGGATTAGCCAGTAAGAAGACAATTCCGAGCGACATTGAGTGCGCTGGCCAAAAGAAACGAAAGTGTTAGCGTTTTTTTCCAACAAACGAAAAACTGTTTACGCGACGAGAAGAGACGAGTCGATATATCATAACGTTGTCCAAGAATTCACTGTAAAACGGTAAGTAAAAGAGTCTAATAGCTGCTAATTTATGTATCCATGTTTTATTACATTAACTAAGGTGTGGTGCACCTGAAATTATTTAAGGTAGATATGTTTTTCTTTAAAAAATAGTTTTGTACGAAAATGGAGGTTGGGACAAGACGGGATCATTCACACGGGGCATGCCGGGGTCGTGCCTCATATTGCCCCTCAAAACCTTGGACAAGTTGGTGTTATTTAAACATAGCTAAATGACGTCAAAGAAGTGCTCATATGCCATTTTCGCGCCATTTAATAGGCCTGATCGTGCCCCCTTTATCGTACATTATAAGATGTTGCTTTTTCAACTTTATTTAAAAAAATGCACAACATTAATATGAGATTTATGATAATTACCAAGACTGTATAAAACTGTACCCACATGAGTAGCCTACGTGTAAAAAAATAAATGATAACCTTGCGACTGTAAATACCATGTTTTAATTATTGTTTTACCTTAGCTTCACCATCATGCCCCTAGTTCCCCTAGACATCTTTCAGGAAAGAAAAATATTTTCAATTTTTTGTAATTTTGTTTTATATAACACCAAATGTTCTTCGTTTGTGAATTCGGTCGTATTTACGAGCGATAAAATGTGGCTGACGAAGAATTTTCGATGAGAAAATGGTACAATAAGACGTTTTTCTTTTTTTATATTGCAACATGCCATAAAAATTGCAATCGACGGATTGCAAATTCCGATTTATTGAAAACGTACATTTTTGCTGTTAGTATTATTATTATTCCATTTTACTAATAAAATTCACACCATGTTATCTTGTTTCTATTCTAAATATTTTTAGTATGAATTGATGAAATCTTTTATGAAAGTATCGCATGGAGAGCTTTTTTTAAATGGATCATGAGATAAATATACAATTATTTCCCTATATTCTATAAGTCTCCTAATTAAAGAGCTATACCCGTGTGGAAATCTGGTACTCGTTTGAATCTAGCACCTGGCTAGTTTTCTTGATTAACACTTTCGTCGCCCAATTTTATTGAACCATGTATTCAGCTATTGAGTGTCACTCAGATATGGGTGACGTGGCGACGAACGTGTTAAAGATTTTCTGTGAAGCAGCGGTACAGAAGCTAGCTACAGTGCACGTATACAGATGCACGGCTATTTAGGCGCCAGCCATTCATCTTATTTAAGATCAACCGTAGCGAGGCTAAGCAGTTTTTGGCTAGCATACATCGATAGATGACCGACATCAGGCGATGGTGTTTCAACGGATACCATTGAATTCTATTCCATGGCGATTCGCGGATCTTTAAATAGATACATTTTTTGCCCCATCATTATATATGGGAAATGAAGAGACCGGTGTATCAGCGTTTTCAACTTCGAGCGAACGCTAATGAGATGCAGTCAAATAGAGCTTCTAACAATTCATGGTATTTGGTAATTCAAATTGTTATATCGCAACAATGGTTAAAACGTTTAAAAAAAAGTGTTTTTTTCTTTCATTTTTGCGCGCTATGCCATAAAGATATTTACGATATATTGCATCGAATATCGGCAGAATGACATTTTTTGCCACTGCTCATGGTAAAGGATCTTGCGATGGTGTCGGTGGTACGTTTAAGCGAATAGCAGCAAGAGCCAGTTTACAATTACGTATGGACGAGCAAATAACGATTGCTCAAGAGTTGTTTGAGTGGGCTAATAAACCCCGAAACTTACCTAATATTACGGTAAAGTTTTCATCGTTGGAAAACTATGAAAGTGCTGGAATAAAATTAGTTGATCGATTTCGAAAAGTAAAACCAATTAGTGGCACACAGAAATTACATTCCGTAATTCCCGATACAAAAACTTTTGGTTTATGGATAAGAGATTATTCCGCATCAAGTGAAACTCGTCTATGTAAGATTTTTAAGCGCCAACGAAAATAAAAATCTTACTTTTTTCTTTTCAATACAGCATTCGTTAATTCATTTCCCGAATTCATACGAATATTATTATTCGCTATTCTCAATTTGCATAAACGATTCAAATAAAATAACTTGAATCAAAATCATACTTCAAAATACTCGTCAAGAGTTATAGTTGCAAATAAAATTATAAAAGAATGTTTTCGGAATTCCGTTTTGAAACATTCAAAATTCAATTTAAAAAAAACGGGGCCGAATATCATCATGAAGATTTTAGACAATATGTTAGATTATGTGTACTTTAACATATGAATTTTTCAAGAAAATCGATTATGATATACATTTCGAAAAAAAATAGTGAAGGTCAAAATTGCAAAAATAGGGATCAAAAAAAGTTCTCAACATTTTCTAGTATTTTTTTTTTGAAAAATTTGGGAAAAAACCTAACATTTGAAAGAAAAATTTTTTCATTTGAGCCATTATTACCTAAGTTATAAGCGTTTGAAAAAAAAGGTAGGATTTCGAAAAAAAATCATAAATTTTGAACCGTTCGATTAAAAAAATTGGAAAAAATCATGAATACTCCATTTAGTTGGTACAAAAACATATAAAATAATTAGCGAAATCGAAAGCGGTCAGGGAAGAACCTTGTCGAATCGGGATGGAATGGGACATATGCAAATATGCAATCTCTCTATGTGGGTACTTTATATATTTTAGATTCACGATCAATATCATCTTTATAAAAAGTGAGAGTTTTACTTGCACACCTTTATTTAGGTTTTTACAAGGTATTCTCCGACTTTCCCCCTTTTACGTGTTCTCCGCTATCTCCCGTGCGTCTGCAGACGACTTGACATATCGCTGTACCGCATTTGCCGTGGACACGGGGAAACTGCAGAAAACCCGTGCCGGTACAGTCGACCCTATGTTTCTATGGTTCTCCGGTGATGCATGTAGGAGCACATAGTACTCCACCTCGGATGCACCACCGGGGCCCCAAAGGCACTGGTCTCCCGCTCCACAATTGATGCGCCAGCCGGTGAACGACTAGGCGGTCACCCATCCAAGTACTGGCCGGCAAATTTGCTGCTTAACTAGTGGGACCGCCGGAGTCGCACTCCGACCGCACACCTATTGGTGTCGGTTATATCATCTTTATATAATAATCATTGGGAGATTATAATATTATCTCTATATAATAATCACTGGGAATTTTTACACGTTCCACGATGCGACGAAATGCGCAGCGGCGCGTTGCAACGACAGCGGTTCCCGGCGTGCCGAATTCCCGATGTAAAGGAACACCGGGATAAGGCAAGCGCGAGGAATCACGCGCCGCGGAAACGATCTTCGCGTTTTCGCGGACTCGGGGTGTAAGTTAACACCGGAATCGGGTGATCGCGAGACATCACGTCTTGCGGATAATTCTCGCGATATCGCGGATCCAAGGTGTAACCGAACGCCAAGATCGGGCGAGCGCGAGGCATCACGCGCATCGACGATGACCTTCGTGAGGCGAGACGTTTTCCAAACGTTCGTAGGTACGTACGTACGTTCGTTCGTTCGTTCGTACGTATGTGATCAATTTTTCGTTAACGTTTTCTCCAAAACCAATGACGCGATCGGAATGATCGATGATGCAATCCATGTGTCTTGCTGGAACTTAGAGCTGATTAGATTTTTGTGAAGTTCGGTCAAGTAGTTTTTTTAGTTTTTTACAAAAAATATAATTTAAAAAATTTTCGTAAACATTTTCTCTAAAACTAATAACGCTATCCGAAGAAAAATTTTGAAAAAAACTTTTTGTCAACTTTTTAAAATGGTTTTTTTTTTTTTCACGTACGTACGTATGTGATCAATTTTTCGCTGATGGGTTCGCCAAAACTAATGACGTGATCGGAATGATCGATGATGCAATCCATGTGTCTTGCTGAAACTTAGAACTGATTAGGTTTTGGTGAAGTTCGGTCAAGTAGTTTTTTTAGTTTTTTACAAAAAAGATAATTTCAAAATTCTTTCGTAAACGTTTTTTCTAAAACTAATAACGCGATCCGAAGAAACATTTTGAAAAAAACTTTTTTTCAACTTTTTAAAATTGCTTTTTTCCTGGATTTTTTTTTTAGATTTTTTTTAACTTCCCGATTATAGGGGACTTAATCCTTCGGGGCATATTATGCCCCAGGGGCATATGCCGGGTGGTCGACCACTTGTATTTCTTATGTTTGGTGTCTTCTGGATAAATCCTTATTGGACCATGAGAAGACGAAAACTCCAATTCTCAACTTGATGAGAATATACTTAATTAATAATGATAATAATAAATGTCAACTCGCGAATCGGGACGTTACTTGTGCAGCCCGTAAAGGGTCACACGCAAAATAAATGGGATTAGCTACAGGCATTACGAGCCATGTCCACTACTAACCATGGGCACAACTAACCATGGATACTACTGACCACAGGAACTGCTAACTATGAGCTCAACTACCTATGAGCACTACTATCCTTAGACACCACTAATCATAGGCCCGCCAGTTGCGTATCATTTTGACCCGCAACGCACTCAACCGATGGCGGAATGTTTTCGAGAGAGTCGAACTCTGCCATTGAAGATGAATCCTCACGGATATCGACTTTTTATTCTTTTATATGAATGGGATAAAACAATATGGACATAAAATAAAACGTCTATACTCACCAGACGATGGCATAACGAGCATGTCTCGTGGCCAATTTTGAAGAAGAAGAGCAAGAAAAAAGAAGAAAAAGCAATTATGCACTATACGCAATTAGTACACAATAATATTCGATTAGTATATTAACGAGAAACAACAATTTGAGAAATAAATGTCCACGCCCAATCGAAAACGTTTTTGCATGGGCGAGGCGAATACTAAGTTGAAACTATTCAGAGTTCGGACTGTATTTTAATTTACGTGAAATGTTGCACGTAAATTGCCGCGATTTATGTACGATTGCACACGGGTTTCGGTACACCGGCATACCGGGCATACCACGGCATACGGCGTCGATGTTCGTCGACGTCCGATGTAAATCATGTTTAAGCCACCTATATTCGTTAAGAAAGAAAATATTCGAGTAGTACATCCGGTGTATGTGCGATTGGTCGGATAAGTGAACCTCACTTGCACGGCGTCTTTGCATATTGCACGTAAGCATCGATAGTAATTAGTTATTTATTCGGTATTAATTGTATAACTGTTATAGGTGCATGCTTCTAAAACCGTTGGTTCTATCTATCCATTCTTTGTGTTTTACAGAAATATGTATCGAGCTTTAGGACAAGAAACAACTCAAACACCACACAATCACGATCCGACGATCCATGTGCGAAAATAAGTACTCGATCTCATTGAGAATGAGAGGAGTTTAACGGAGGAAACTGTCGAAAAAAATAAAGAGTCGAGTTAAAAAAGTAGAAAATATTTCTTTTGTTATTGTTGTTTATACGTCGTAAAAAAAATAAAGAGATTATAAAATTTTTGTACAAAAAAAACGGTAACGTCCCTGCACTATAACTAGACGATTCGAATAAGGGAAATATCATCGGCGACATTAGCACTGTAGGTAGAGTGCTGGATTCAGGATCGGAAGTTCCCGGGTTCGAGTCCCGGAATGCAACAAATATTTTCTCTCTTCGAAAATTCGGCAGGACGTCTGGATTACCCACCAATCGACCTAAATTATACCCCATAATCGAAATAAATAATACCCTCAATTTCACTGATATTATATCATCCGAAAAATATATAAGATCCGCAAGTATCCCAAAGTAATGTTAAATTTTTACCGTAGGTATGCCAGAGTCGTGCTTAATTTATACCGAGAGTATACCAAAATAGTGCATACTTACGGTAACTATTCGGTATAAAAAATTCACAAATACACCGTTGCCTTTCGGTATAAAATGAGTACACCTAAAACCGCCAGGGTGACCCCTACACGAATTGGTATCAATTAACAAATTCTCTTGGTGGGTTTCACAGTGGATGCGAGATGGAACTTAAAGTTATTTTTAATAGGACACTTTCTGACAACGGTGATTATTCGCCGGTGGGGTTTGTGGATTTCTATTCCACACAACTAATGTTCGGCGATCGTTTAATTATTCGCAAAGACCTTTGGAGCATTAGTGTTTAATGCATGAGGATGTTTGAAGAGCCTCGCGACTCATACAATATTCTATGAACAGGTAATTTGATCCCCTCTCACTATTCGTTTCGAATTTTGGCATTTTCGATCCATTATTTCGTCTGTAGTCTGGTTTCAAGATATATAGTTAGAAGAAACGGTATATATTTTTATGACACGCCGTGCGTAAGATGCGATTTTTCCGCTCACTTCGTTCGCGTCGAATCGCATTTACACACCTCGTGCAATAAAAATGTATACTATACCCGTGCGAAAAATCTTTTCTTGACTCGTGTGATTGCAGCACTCGCCTTCGGCTCGTGTTACGAACTCACATTCGTCAGAAAAAATATTTTCGCCCTTGTATCGTAATATACTATTTTCTATCACTTATGCTCTGTCTTATAATTCTTTGAGATGCATATAAAGTCATATTTTCGCGTCGATTCAAGGAGACGGTTTGTGTTTATGACAACTCACTTTTCGGACGTGAATGCGAGTTATCGTCGCCTTTTCATATCAATAGTAGACCTGTCAACAAGACGAAATCTATATTCCATAGACGATAGTGAAATAATCTCACGATACTCACGACCCCACGCCATCACTCGTCACCAACCGTCGTGCCGTCGTGGGTCGTGTACTTCACGATCTCTTTTTTCGTAAGTTCCGTCTCACTCCCACTAGAAAACCCAAGCACAGAATATGTTAATCAATACCGAACTGCGTAGGACTCACCCAGTAATTAAGGTTAGAACGATGACCATCCGGCAGAATTTCTAAGCTCGAGGGCTAAATTATATGATACGGAAGTTATTCTTCGCCACGTGGGACGTTGGTGGCTTCAAAAAATTCTTGCGCTGTACAATATCAGTGTACTTCAAACCGTCGACCGGTCAACTGCGAAACCAAACCTCGATGGGGTTTCAAATCGGTTACGATAAAGTTGTCAGTTTCACAAGGTTGAGCGTTTATCTAGCATGTACTTGGCCACCGTCGAGCTCGGCTACGAAATGGCAGATCGTCAGATACAATACCAGATGGAGTCTGTTCTTCATCAACGGATTGTGGATGTTCTCAGGACTAGTGGTTTCCATTTACAAGCATCGCGAAAATTCCCTCGCCGTCATGCAATCGGCGTGCTTCGCGGGATCTATGGTTAATATGATGATCAAAATGATTGTCTACAGGATATATTTCAAACCCACCCAGGTAACATTCGATTAGCTCATACGATTCGTGGTTGTCGCTTTTTGAATACTTGTTCATTATTTTTCTTTAATACAGAGTCAAATTGAGGAGATGGAGGATTTTTTGTCAAACGCAAGACCCCATGAAAGAATGGTTCTTCAAAGTTACTCAGCGAAGTTTTCACTCTTACAAACTTCCATCGTTGTCATGGCTTACTTTACGTCGTTTATGGTCACGATAGCACCGTTATTTCTTCCCCATCAACCCCTTCCATCGATGGCGGTTTATCCATTTTCGGTGGTCTCCGGTGTCGGCTGGAGTTTCGCTTTCATTCAGCAGGCCATCATTTCATTTCAATGTTCTTCGGCCAATGCCATAATCGATCAAGGGGCTTTATTAATGTGGTTTGCCGGGGCCAGACTTGAAATTCTCGCTGGAAAAACGAAGAGGATTTCGGAAGTCAAAGGGATCCCGGATTTAGTGGAAGAACATAAGAAGCGATTGGCTTACGCTGTCGCTGTTTCAAAAACGATGCGCTACGTTGCACTTGCCAGTTCAATGGTCAGTGGGTTCTCGGCCATCATGAGTACCTTGCTGTTGTCGAGTGTGAGTATTGAACAAATAATTGCTCCTTGAACGTAAGGAACATTTTTTTCCTCAAAGTTAAATTGAAGTTCGACATTAGAAAATAATAAAAAGAAATAAATATAATATAAACAAAGAAACGAATGTATTCGATGGTCTAAACGGAAGAACAGTTCACGAATTCATGACTTTCACATACTCACATGATACTCTCATGCTTAGAGATTTCTGAGAAACTATTTTGATTTGGAGTTATTGTTGGAAAATTGTTGTTCATATTCATTTATTCTCAAAAGGGAAACCGTAGAAAAATTAGAATCATTGTCAACTTTGATGACATCCGCTTATTTTAATTGTGATCGATTTTTTTCCTCTTTTCATTGTTGACATTTTGAAGAACCATCCGCTTTTGGACAAGATATCATTCATGCCCATATCGATTGTCGCCGTGGTGAATCTGTTTATGTGTGCCTGGCCAGCGGATAATTTGATAAACGTGGTTAGTATTCTCTTTCATCTCAAAGAACATTCACGGTGATTTGGATTATATTTCTCATTGCATATTTTCAAATTAGTGTCATTCGTTGGGAAACGCTGTGTACGACATCTCTTGGTTTGACATGCCCGTGGGCTCAAGGAAAAACTTGCTGATAATCATTCAGAGATGTCAACGACCAGTAACCGTATCCGTCGGTGGCCTCCTTCCGATCCTGTCATTACGATCATACGCCGCGGTAAGAATGACGTAGATTTGAAACTAGTATTTATATTTTTTAAATGATCAAATTGATTAAACTTGTTTTTCTGTTTTCATTTTCAGTTTCTATCAGCCGTATTCTCATACTTCATGACATTGCGTGCCGCGACGTCAGAGAAGGCGAATTGATTAATTCGTTATCAATCAAAGAGGGAGAAAGTAGTTGCCTGAAATCCAATTAGTTTAACGGTCGGTTTTTTCAATTACGAAATACGGAATTGATGAATTAAATAAATTATAATCAATGTCAACTTATAGAAGCAACCTCAGCCATTGAACTAAAAAATGGAAAACTAGCTGCAAGTTGAAACTTGGAATTTGCTTTCTCCGCACTTGAGCCAATGGACGAAGTCCTTTATGTGGATTCCTACGAGTACTCCTTCCTTCATTAATTCTGGCTTCCTCATAAAGGATTTCGTCCATTAGCTCAAGTGCGGAGGAAGCAACACACACACACACACACACATACACAAACACACACACACACACACACACACACACGCACGCACGCGCACGCACGCGCGCGCGCGCGCGCGCGCGCGCGCACGCGCACACTCACACACACATACAGCCAGACATTTTGCCCAAACGTCATATCTGGATGTTTTAGGACATTTTGAACGTTTTGACCTCAAAATCCCGAAAGTTAATTTTGTGGCCGTCACAAAGCTTCCTTTATGAGGAAGCAATACAAAAATTCTTTGATTAATACATCTATCAATCAACAACTACGATTCTCCCCTCCTTGTATCTGTGAATATATGTCAGCAGTATTTCTTCAGTCCAAGACGTTACGTGCCGCGTGGCTTAATGGATGGAGATGGCTTATTATCCGTCGATCAGCGAGGCTTGTTCGCAGGGTGACTTTCAACCTCCGCGTTCGATTTCCGCGGGACTTTATACTGCAGGGCAACACGCTTTGGATGTCGTTGTTTCTGTGCGAATTTCGATACAACCGGCCCGCGTCCATGCGCAGATTGAAGAATAACGAGAGACTGTAGTGAAGGGACCCGTGTGGTCATGCCATGTAAATCCGCCGGGTTATAGTCTCGAAGTTCAGAATCTCATTCGGCCGAAAACCATCTTCACGCGGTACAACGAGCTACGCCACTATATCTATATATACGTTTTCGGCTGAATGAGATTCTGGATTTCGAGACCTACCCAATCCGCCGTATATAAAAATAGTATGATCCTGCAAGCCTCATTCTCATGGTTAGAATGTAGCGCCACTCCCTCCTGTCCACCAGGGCCACAGAAGCTCAACGATATAAAGACCTAGTTTTCTTCTTGCGTCATAATCTTCCTCCATTCCCATACATTCCTCTGAGCTCAATTAAACCACATCAAATAATTGATCTTGGTTATTTTTCGATCATTGTAATATCAAGAACTTCGCGTTTAGATGGATGCAAAGGTGAACGATTTAGAGAAAATGTCATCTGAGAAGAAAATTTTGTCGTAAACAGTGCCGCTGTTAGCTGATTCGTCAACTACGGTTCCGTAAGGTAGCCGGGCAGCAAGTCATGCAGTTTATGAGGTTATATGCAATCGGAAAAATAACCGCGGCGACCGATGCCGTACCATTAACTTCGTAAAAATGAGGTAATACACCTGTAATGAGGTCGTACACAAATGAACTTCGCACAACTCATTAGAAGTCTCATTGAGTCTATAATTTAGCAAACAGTGTATTTCGGTGCATCCAAATTCCAATAACGAACCGTAAGCACATCAAGACTGCGTGTGACAATTGCTGGATTGTAAAATTCATTTTTGAGAAGAAAGATATTATGTTGAGAGAAGGAGAAAGAGAGCTTTACATTCCGACCACTGATCTCTATAATACACTGGATAGTGGATGAGCCTCTGAAAAGTAGGGTCCAATTGAACGTCGGCCATTGAAGTCGGGGGTCGAAGGTTTACGAGGCGCTAGCGTGTATTAGTGTAAGAGTAGCATTGTATGGGTACTGTAAGAGTGGTTTTTTTGTGCAGCTGTCAAAATCTCACGGAAATCTAAGTTTTACATATATCGAGTGAAAATGCCAGCAGAATGTTCATTCTGCGGCGAAAGCTTCAAGAGACGGATAAGATTATTGCATTCAGAAGTAAATGATCAATAAAAATCAGTTTGCGGTTATTCCTGTGCATTAACAAAGATAGGTTATATTTACGATTGAACTTTCTGTTCGGTATCACATATACATCTATCATGATGTAAAAGTCTTATCTTTTTCGATAGTCATTTCTTTAAGTAATGTAGGAATTTAGATGTTGTTATTCCTTTTGATGGGAATCGATGGAAGGCACGGAGTTAACGATGGAATTGAAAGAGTATTTATTGATGTGGAAATACAAATGATCGTCACAGCATCGTCGTCTTACTACTACTGTTTTTTCACTCTCGTCCTCCTTTCACAACTTCACTCTCAAACACCCGTCGCCTTGGCCGGGCCATAGGGGGCGGGAATTGGCGGGAAGAATGACCATCGACATATAGATATGGACTGCTAATGTGCGAGAAAAAGTGAAACCGCAATAGAAAGAGAGGAAACTAGGATGGGTCTAAGCCTATCTCTCTCCATCTCATGCATCGTGAATGATTGCGACCAATCAGCTTTAACTTACAATTAGAGAGAGTGAGACTTACAATTAGACCCACCCTAGTCTCCTCTCTATTGCGTTTTCACTTTTTCTCGCGACACTAGCAGTCCATTTCTATATGTCGATGTGTATGACTAATCATGTGTAGTGCGCTATTATTCGTGTTGGTGCCATTCAAAGGCACTAACACAACCAGGGGGAAGCAGCCTTTGTTCTTGTTTCTGCCAGCCGTGTCGTTCCATTTCAATTCTTCTCGCGATTCGAAATTCGACGTTACCTAGGAAAAGTGTCGGAAAGCAATTGAGAACGTTACAGATTTCGAAATAGGTGGCTCAAAGCTGCCTCGTGCGCGAAATATGCCAAGGTGCCTCGATCAAGGCCAGTCAGAAAATTACGTTTTTCAAAGTCCACACGAGTGGTACCGAAAAAAATATTTTACCATGTGCGATCAAGTTACGGCGTCTTTAGAGACGAGATTTAACACCGAAGGTAATCGGTTTTTTAAATCGTTAGAATTGTTTGCAATTGGCAGTCCTACCGATGAACACAAGATCTTAGATTTTTATAAAACCGATTTTGACGTAGAAAGACTTTTATCGGATCGTAAAATGTTTTTGGACGTGGTAAAACATAAAAAAACGGAAGTGAAGAGATTGGAAGCGATTGTAGAATTTTTTAAAGAAAAAGAATGGAGCGTTGACCTTGTGCCTGAATACGCACGTTTCTTCCGTTTGCTCTTGACGATTCCGGGATCGTCATGTTCTAACGAACGATCGTTTTCGACTCTACGACGTCTGAAAGGTTAGTTGCGGTCCACGATGCTTGAAAAAAGACTTAACCACATAGCGATTTTGTATGTATATGCGGACATGGTCGATCATTTAGACATAGATATACCCTTAAACGAATTGATTATAAAAAACTCGAAGCGAACGGCAAATTTCGCAGTTGTAAAATAAAAAAATCGTAAATACTTATTTACTTTTACGGCTTTTCCGAATTTTGAAGTGTTTAAAAATTTCCTTTTCGGAGGTTCTTTGTTAGGTCCTCTACATGACGAATCAGATGGGGGAGGTCAGAAAATATTATCAGGAATCCGGATAACGTTTATTCTGATTATCAGGATTCCTGATAAAATTTTTTGACCTCCCCCACCTGATTCTTCATATAGAGGACCTAACAAAGATCCTCCGAAAATAAAATGTTCAAAAACTGTGAAATTCGGAAAAGCCGTAAAAGTAAATAATTACCAAATCGTATCGTAAAATCGTAGTCATTTTATTCTTTTTTTTCATCTCCCCTCCTTTACCCCCTCCCCTCGTTTTACCCCCGCCCTTCCTTTACCCATCTCCCCTCCCCCGCCCCTTCACACCACACCCGGGCTCAAGCTCTTCCGCCGGCCGTGATCCGTTAGATTCGCCATACTGTCGTCAAAGCAGACGACTCGACATCAGAATGACGTTAGGCTATGAAGAACGATGCGAGTATCGCCTAGCCAATCAGCGAGCTCGCTGGAGCTCTACCGTGGTCAGCATTGATATGGAAATTTCGAAAAATCGATTTTTTTCTAAATCTATTATCTTTACGAGTTCACATCCGATCATGAATATTATGATTCATAAAACATCTGTGTGACCAATGGAACCGATGTGCAAAAATTAGTCTGCAGAAGATTAGCTGTTTGAGCAAACATTCGTGAGGAAGGAATCGGTGTTTCGCGGGAACACGACGAAACACATAACTCCCGTTTTTAGCCGGGAGTTAATGAATAACGGAAATGCGACAACGGATGAAACAATTTATTAATCTTTAGAACAGTCACCACAGATGAAAAATGCACCACCATCGGTGCAACCGATGTATGCCCATTTCTTGCATTCAGGGGGGGGGGGAAGGTTGATTTGATATAAAAGAAAGCATATATTCGATCATTTTTTTGGACCACACAGTTAATATACGATAATGTCTGTAATAACTACTTAATGAAGTAACTTTTAAAGAATATTCTATAAAATGTTCAGTAATTTTTACGAAAGAATGAGCCATTGACTATGAATCTCCGCGGACGGCTCAAAAAAAGTTTTATTCCGGTGCCACTCATAACTCATCACTGGATTATCTCAGATGAAAAAACCAAAAGGATTTTATTTGGTGATAAGTTTTTGCGCGTAACAACGTCGACTATTTTTTTTACAATCCTTCCTCGGATAAGTCTGGGTCAATTGATTTGGCCGGTTTTGTAGGTTTTTAATTCTTAGGATTTTAATAGTGTTACAATCGACACCGATCGTCGTGTTACAATTGACACCTGCAACATTTTTCAGCAAACAAATTAAATACTCTCCTACGCGTCGTCGTATACAAATCCGAATTGACATAATTTATAGTCAAACCATCATCGATCAATATAGATTAGTCCAATTATAAAAAACAATCATTGTTTACATATAAGACCAAAACATAGTGGGAGGGACAAATTTCCTTATGGGAGCGAAAAACCATTAAACGGACACAGTTACAGGAAAGAGCGTATAAACTTTTGCGAAACGTTGATTAACAGAAGCAAAACGGACGTAGCTATAGGGATGTCCAAACAGTTTGAAAATTTTTCACGACGGCGTAATCTTCGTTGTAACAATTGACACCGTGTTACAACCGACACCTGTCTCCCCTACAGCAGCTCGATAGGACACGCGTCCTAAAATCGATTAAACAAACGAATTATTAATAATTCATGATAGGGCGTACGAATATTTGGTGGGCTGCGGAGTCTATCGAGTGATATTTATGCAATTATGCGTCGATAAGGGTGGTTCTTGATCGAGTCATCTCCGAATTTCGAATCTGACGGACTCTCAATCGATAAACTTTCGAACTTTGTCGTCTAATTCCAATGGTTGCGCCTAACCGGGTAAAGTTTTCTATTTGAAATACATGCAATTTTTTCTACCTCTCGGTAATCATGTCGGCGGGACGACTAGAGAACAATGTTTAGGAAGTTCTCTCGACAAACATCATCCAATTTATTTGAATAATTTTCATGTAAATAAAATATTTGAGTTTAAGGCCCAATGTGGCACGGAATGATTTATATATGTATATTAGAGTGGAATGACGGAAAAAAACATTTCTCGGATTTTCACGACCCTCATCTTCCACAACGTATCTTGCATCCGTTAAATAATGCAGAAAGATGCGCTTGATCGGATTATTTTTAGGGGCTCCTCCAATTTTTCAAAGTTTTCACGGTTGAAACTCAAAAAAATCGGCGATTTCTTCATGATCACTCACAAATTATCGACGATTAAAATATTTCAGATCAAGACTTCAAAACTAGAGATTAAATGCTTCAATTTGCGTTTCCCACAATTGCTCTACAACTATTCCTCGCCAAGTTATAAGCTTCTATAAAACCCTTTAAAATTTCATTTTTTTTTTTTACATGCGTTAATTTTTGGGTCTCGTGTACATACGTATAACTAAAGAAAAAGGATTCAACTTACGAAACAAGACGACCTTATGGGATAGGCAAAGTGCATACAGTACGCGAAGACATTCATGTACTTGTACCACGGGGGACAACGAAACTTTCCATCAAACTGTACAGGCACTGATGGATCCGGAAGGCATTTGTTCTAAAACGAACGAAAAAAATTAATTGGGTATATGAGCAAGTCCACCAATTCGAGTACCGTTTTTGGGCGTCGATGTCAGCGATCTTTTTGTAACTTTAAGAAATGGAAGCTCCCATTGAGAAATGAACTCGAATTTATTTTTAGATTTTTCCCCTGGTTATTTTGGCCGTAATTGTATTGGTAATTCTGTGAGTTTTTCATGTTTTTCTTGTTTTCATTAATTTCTCAATGTGTTTTGATAGGAAAGAAAATTAAACGCGACCACCTCTTCTTTGTAAAAAAAAGCTCAGCTTTTCGAAAAAAAATACAAAAACATTTTGGGACTTGAAAAATTACTTAAAACCGCATTTGAAATATAAAAGTCGATTTTTCGCAAAAGCGATTTTTAAAAATTTTTGAAAGTGTTTTTCTCGAACAGCTGAGAAAATTTCACGTAATATATGTAGAAATTAAGTTGGGACCTCTGTAATAACTGGTTGAATCACCAAATGTATGACAAAACAACTAAAACCTTAATTAATATTTTTTCATTTTCAAATGATTCGTAATACTGAGATCAAGAAACCAAAATGTTTTGATTAGTTGATAAGTTTCTCAAGTAATGACGGAGAGTTTTTTAATTTCATCGTATTTTGAAATGGAAACATTCTCAATTTTTTAAATGAAAAACCAGTATTTTGACTTCTAAATGCTGTAAAAAATTAAAAAATCAATCTGAAAATAAATACTCGCCGTCATTACCTGCAGGAACTTAGCAGCTACTGAAATCACTCCGGTTTTTTGGTCTCAGATGCTCCAGTGATTACTTATAATGAGCACCGCGATACAACTTTTTTTCTGAGACGTCTGCAGAGATTCTCCGCCAATTACTCAGTTGTTCATAAAAGTTGATGAAAATTTTATAGAATATTCTTCAAACGTTACGTTATTGAGTAGCCATTATATAAATAAATGTATATCAACTGTATCGTCAAGAAAAACTATCAAAAATGTCCTTTTTTTAATATCGAACCAACCTTACCCCGCCCTTAAGTTGTAGATGGTGCACTTGCAAAACTAACAGCGTCACCACATGACTCTAAGTTTCATCTTTGATCATATGGTTTCCATGTATTTAGAAACAGTAATACGAATCATTTGGAAATTAAAGAAAATATAAATTGAGGTTTTAGTTATTTTGTCACACATTTGGTAATTCAACGAGTTATTACAGAGGTCCAAACTTAATTTCTACATATATTACGTAAAATTTTCTCAGCTTTTCGAGAAAAATACTTTCAGATCTTAAAAAAATTATGCTTTTGCGGACAATCGACTTTTATATTTCAAATGCGATTTTAAGTGATTTTTCAAGTTCCAAAAATGTTTTTGTATTTTTTGTCGAAAAGCTGAGCTTTTTTCACAAAGAAGAGGTGGTTGCGTTCAATTTTTTTTCCTATCAAAACACATTACAAAATTAATGAAAGCAAGAAAAACATGAAAAACTCACAAAATCATCCGTACAATTACAGCCAAAATAACCAAGGAAAAAATCTAAAAAAAAATCCAAGTCTATTTCTCAATGGGAGCTTCCATTTCTCAAAGTTACAAAAAGATCGCTGATGTCGACGCCCAAAACGGGTACTCGAATTGGTGGACTTGCTCAAATATATGTCGTTGACTGCATGTATGTCCAATCGGACGCGGGATATATCAAGTTTTGAATATTTATATGTAGACAAATAATTAAACATACGACACAATCCGTTTCTGAGTCGTCCCACCAGCTGCAATACACTAACTTTGTAAGCGTATGACGATCTTCGGGACAAACAATCTCTGTCATATTACCCGGTGCGCGCTGCTCCTTGCACGTGGCCTGAGAAAGACGAAAGAAATACATTAATAACGTATTTCGAAAAGCCCAAATGCCCAATTAGGCGGTGACTATACAGAATTATTCATATTTATGTGCATATAAGGGTTTCAATTGCGTCATTTTCGATTTTTTATTTCCACAAGGTCTCAATAAATAAATAAAAAACAGGCAAACAAAAATGTTCAGCCAAATGTGACCTTTCTATTCGAATGCTTACCCCTCGCCAAGCGATTTTTGTCTTTCGGTAATCGTATTGACGGGGTCACTGATTACCCGCGAAAACCCCAACTATTTCTGACGCAACACCCAACAATAATTCTGTTTTTCCGTAAAAAATTATCGATGAAAACTGCAATCGGATTCCAAATGTCTGCATGCCATTTCAAGCGGTTTTCAAAGAGCTTTGAAATGAAACTTACGGGATCAACGTAGCTATAAAATTCGCGGAGCTACAATTGTTTTAATGGAAACTTTACGTTTTTCCCATGTTAATCAAATGGAAAAACTTGAAAAATCTTGCGCGACCCCTGAAAATGGTCCGAACGGTTCCCTTGTTGGGGAGAATTCTCCAGATACAAGATACTTTACAATAAATGTATTCCATTTGAAATCAGAAAAATTTTGTTTTTTTCAAACAACCCTAATATATATATATCAATATAGGAGAATTATTGAACATACAAAACAAGCTTCATGGTCGGTTCGTTTTTGACAGTACTCAATTACTGAATTCTTAAAGAGCGGACAGTCAACCGGTTTCACCGGTTCAACCTTGGCAGCTGTTCTCGAGCACCTCATCTGCAACAGATATAAGAAATATGCTAATAAAATACTAGTTGGCCACACAAGCACTCGCCCGGTTAAGGTCTCTGTCGATAGTTGAATCAATCGACGTACGATACAAACTGTCCGATTTGGTTGCTTGCTGCAGTACTCAGAAGTCGCGTCAGAGTCGTTTTGTGGGGGACAATCAAACAGTGTCCCGGACTCAACCATCGGATCTGCCGACGAGCACTTTTTCTGAAACAGGCAAAAAAAAAAAAACAATCGTTCAAATACTCGATGGAACACGTAATCTACGGAGTCAATTGACATACACATATACATGAACAATTGATCAACATACGATACAAGCTCTTTCGTCGTCTCGTCCGTAGCAGTGCTTTGTTATTGCAGACACATCCATCTTGGGACAAGCTATCGTCATCTTAGACCGAATACCTGTTGAATTGTTTCCGCTGCACGTGTCCTTGAAAAAAACGAGAAAAATGAATCAATAATACACATTGCGATAGCATTCATGCTTGATTGCGCACAAAGTCCATTATAGTATGTTTTGGTACTTGGTATACGTGGAATAAATATTCAACATACGACACAAGACCTTGGGTCAGGCTGGCCGAGGCAGTGCTTCACTATTTCAGAGAACTTCGGCGGGGGACAATCTGTTAGATTCCGAGACTGAATATCCGTTGAATTATTCCGGAGACACTTATCCTTAACGAGACAACAGTAATGCATCGATAATACATTTTTTCGATCACACAAATGCCTGATAAAGCACGGAGTCCATGAAGCTTCTCACGTTTATCTATTCATGGAATACATATTTAACATACGAAACAAGTGTCATCGTCGGCTAGCTCGTGGCAGTACTCAAATACTTCATACATATCCGACGAGGGACAAGCTATTGGTTCCCGAGGCTGAAGCAAAGAGTCCAGAAAGCATGTAGTCTGGAAGTGTAAAGAGATATCAGTAATATCTTATTATAAGGCTTGAACCCTCAATAAGGCACGGGCTTCATCGAGATACAGATATATTGTTTAACGAACAAGACAACCGGCTATGTCATATTGCTTGTCGCAATACGCCCGCACTGCTCCCCTAGACTTTGGACAAACAATTGGTTTCGGAAACAAAACAAGACTCGAGCCCGTGCACGACAGCTGAAACAAATAGAAGAAACCAATTAATTCAATATCCTTCGGCTCCATCGGCTGCATAAACGCTTTGACGAGTAAAACGAGCCATCCGGTAAGTTTACTGGACGTTACCGAACATCGTTCAACGTACAATACAAGGTTCATAAAAACGTTGTCCGTGGCAGTATTCCAGGAGCGCGAATAATTCGTCTGGACAGTCATAGACCGGCTGTTAAATCATTATATGCGATTAAAATTCAACGAAACTTTGACGGTTGCTAAGAAAAATTCACTTCACAGAGTAACCTTGGCAGGTGCGATTCCAATGGCGATAACCAAAACTACCACGAACATGGAAAACTTCATGATGTCGAGACTCCGAAGCGTTTCTTACATTTTACGATTTCGACTTCTATATATACCCGATACTCGTCTGACGATCAAACACGTGCAGGAAGCCGATAAACATCTGTTTAAATTGAAGTTACCCCAATCTTCTTCTTTTGCCTCCTAAATAACCTCAATACGATTATTTGTCAGCACACGATGCCAAGATCTGATATGCTATCTAAATATTTTTCGTTAGATTGTTTTTGTATATAGAACTCATGTGGTGACACGATGTTTCTTTTGAGTCGCAAAAAGAAGATGAAGCGGAATTTTTTTGGATTGTTGTATAATAATGTAATAATCCCCACGACTGCTAGATCAGATACATAAATTGGGCAACGACTAGTCACACGTTAATGATAGTCAAAATCAACGGACCCATGTAATTGGGAAACATTTATATTCTTGATCAACCAATGGCATTTTCGATGAATGCGACACGAGGATAATATAAAAAAACGGTCGATCCAAAGACGTGTCGTTTTGGGCGAATACGGGAGGTTATTGCTCAGAGAAAAAATTAAAAACCACCCTCGGGCCAAGAGTTAACGCCCAATCCGACATTTTGAAAAAATCTTTATTTTTTTGTTGGAATTTCCGATCAACAGCCCTTAAATTGAATATAACGACTATTTTCTATAGAAAAAATATACGAGCAATAAGTATATTTTATTTATACAAATCTTCCCGACCTTTTATGTAAAATATGACGTATATGGGCGATTAACATTTTCAGGCAATATTGATGGGCTCCGCTCGTAGCTCCTCCATTTTCCGATTAAACTCATTTATCCTGAGTTTACAGTAAGGTTATAATCGGGTTCTACCCGGGCACTCGAAATAGGATTATTCCTATTATTTTCCATGATCATTTTTCTAATAATTATGCGATACTATAATGATATTGATATTTTATTGTTGCGTAGCGCGTAACGAATCGTCGTAAAATCCAAATACATCCGTTACCCGTATGAATAATTTGTTTTTTTGGCCCCGTTTTTTCGTTTACACGCAACACTCGCATTTGAAGGGGCATTATTTATCTCCCGAAGTTATTCGAAATATAGACGATAGCGATGAAATGTGGGGCCCAGGCGTGTTATATCGCAGACGACCCGACACGCGGCAATTTTTTCCGTCAGCTATTTGAATATTCGCACACGTGTTATTAGCTCCAAAAATTAAGGACGAAGTCGATATCGCATCGTTATGTAGCGGAGGCGCGTTGAAGCGTGAGACATACGCAAAAACTCTGTTCACAGAACTGCGTAGACATCTTTCAGGAAAGAAAAATATTATGAACTACTCGTGCGTACAGCCGGAATCACCCAGCCGTTTCACTTACGAAAAATCCAATTCATTGAATTGGAAATTAAGTTCTCATGTTATTCCCATCCTTCAACGTTTAATGTTCAATGGTAATGCTCTGTTTTCTAATAATTTGTTACGAATCATTAGAAATGCCGAAAATGCCCGGATTCTAGAAGTAGAAGGTCTATTGATTTCAATCTGATAATTTTTAATTAACTTCAATTTTTTCTCCTGCGAATGATTTTCATATTTTTCTTTGTGATATTTTTCATAATGCCGAGAAATATTGAATTTTCTGATGTTGGTCATCACTTGTCCACAAAAGGCGGATCCTGAAAAATTTTCGTTATTCAAAATAAATAAATCTTTCAGCTCCCATTCGGAATCGAATTTGGGAGAATCAACGTGTGTGTACTGATTTTCGGCATTTCTAATGATTCGTAACAAATTATTAGAAAACAGAGCATTACCATTAAACATTAAACGTTGAAGGATGGGAATAACATCAGAACTCAATTTTAAATTCAATGAATTGAATCTTTCGTCAGCGAATGAGAGACGTGTTCGGTACGGTGAATCGTGATACGATGCAGAATGGGGATCTGCGCACACGTCAGGTCTACGAGCCCGTTCGGCTACGTTCGCCATGCAGCGGAGCGGAGCCAACCTCCTACCACTGCCACGCGTGGTAGTTTGAGAAATAAAATTATCGTGAAAGGCGAGGGGACTCACGTTAATCAAGCACCCCGCAAAACTAATAAATAAATTGTGAACTTGAGTTCAAATCCTACGCGCCATAAGCGAGTTAATGCGCTCACCGTGGTCGCCTGTGCTGGCCTGCGCGCATCTAGGCGGCGTCGAGGCGGCAACGACGCAACGAGGAGAGGAGAAGTGGACGGAGAAAGGGAAGAAAAGCAAGTCAGGAGACGCGCGGCAAATCGTGGTTGGACATTCTCCAGCATCTTTTTGCATTCGTCGACGCAAAACTCTTTCTTCTTTACTGTCGTGCGCCGCTTGCTCCTCTGCTCTAGTAATTCGTAATAAAAATCCGGCCCGGAGCAACGGACACTCAAATACTCATAACGTCAATTTTGCTCCAATCGACTTGAAATTTTGGCACGATATTCTTGAGATATTATGCATTCAGTTGAAAAAATAAAAAAAAAATGCAAAAAAAAAATGTTAATACCTTACCCCGCCCTGAAGGGTGGAGCACCGAAGAAAACATAAATTTTTTGTTTTGAACCAGTATAATGTTTATGAGTCCAAGCATATGGGGTCCAAGCGCACATCTGAATAATCAAATATGCAGAGATTTACAATCATATGACGCTTGGTAGTAGGATTACGGATACGATAGGTTGCACTGTACGTAAATTTGAGTAAACAAAGTCGATTGGACGTTTTTAACGACCTCCTATGTTTATTACATGGAATCTTACAGCTGAGTATTGGAAACGTTATAAAAATAGTTTTATTTGCGTATATACATTTGGAAACTGTTACAAATATGGTTGCCAACCGCAATACAGACGACAAAGATTAGCTGGATCGCGAGCTTGCGAAATAAGTCGTTCCACTTGGCCGGAAATGCTCAAGCTGAGACCATCCGCGGTACCTTGCAGCTTCTCATCAATCCTCAGCAAAGCTTTTCCCGCAATCTCGTTCGTCTTTTTTTCGTCTGTTGTCAAAATTCATCGAGATATTAATATAGAGATACATAGAGTGAAACACACATATACCGGGTGTCCCATTTCAATATATAATTTAGGTTTCCACGGGAAATGAGCATTTAATTGAAAAATAGTTTAAACCCAGTGAACACAATTATGTAAAACTGATGTCAGAATGACGTCATGCCAGGTCATGATTTACGTAAGATGTGAGTCATATATGAGTCATATATGACCCACAATTTCCCACTTCCTGACGTGAGATTTTTACGTAAGATAGATGACGTAAATATGACCTCTGATTGACATCATTATGACTTAACTGGCGTCAGAATGACATAACTCTGATGTCATAGGAAAGTAAAGATGCTACCGGATGCTTACAAAAATATGATGTCCAGCTGACTTACTTGTCATTTAGTTGACGTCACATATGACATAAATTTGAGGTAATATATTGATGTAAAGTTCGGTCCAAACGCTTACATAACTGTGACGTCTTGATGACATGATTATAAAATACCTGAAGTTTTGATGACATAACTATGATTTCATGGTGATGAGAAGAATTATTAAATGGTTACAATAATGTGATATTTAACTGACATAAGAAATAATTCACATTATTAGAAAAATTACTTACAATTCGTAGTTGGAAAATTATGAATTAAAAAATTAAACTTTCTGTTTAATCCGAAATGAAAAAAAAATTTAAATAATTTGAATTTGATTCGCTATTTGTAAAACCCTGTGACTCTAAAGAATTAAATATTTATTTAGTAAAAAAAGCGTATTTATCCAGAATTGATAACTATTACAACAGCCCTTGTAAAGTCAAAATGTTTATGTTTTCCAATTGTGAATAGTGTTTATTTTGTTACTGTACCTTCATTACAATACAATAATTAGTTTTGCAATTGGTATATACATTTTATTTATAATAATCCTGATCTGTTTAATGTTAAAAATATATTTAATGTTCGCATTTAAGGAGAATTCGCGGTATAAGTGAAATTTAGACACAAAATATAAAAGTAAAAATTAAGAACGTCATACCCGAAATTTCACTAATCGATTATTTAATCAATACATAATACAACTAATACATAAATAAGGGCATTGTGTATTTTCATACAGTCGTGACATTAATATTATGTCAGTTGTATATAAGAGAATGACCCGAAGCTGATGCTTGAGTATGACGTTCATCGTACATCAATTTTACGTAAAAATATGAGCTGTTTCTTACGTAAGCAAATGACGGTATTATGATACCACTTTGACGTCAGAATATGACTTGTAATTTATGTAAATTTATGATTTATTTCTTACGTAAATAGTATATAAATTAATGACTTTGATGTGACGTCACAGTATGATAGGGGTAGGATATAATATTTACGTAATATTTGAGTCACAATTATGACGTCATATAAAAGTCAAATTTTAGATCAGTACTATGTCATAATGATGTCATACTATATGACATCACATCAAAGTCATTAATAAAGTCATTTTTATGTCATATCTATGTAAAAATTCTATGACCTCTGTGTGACCTATCTATGACGTCATATGGAGGTCACGTGTTCACTGGGGTATGCGTCAGTCAGATGCTGTATATAAACAACTGAGGTACCATGGACGGGCTGTATAATTAATATTTATCATTGTGTTTTGTGATTATTTATATTTTTTACGTGTGCGTACTGTGATTGTTCGATTATCTCTGTGAAAAATTATTATGTAGGTACATCTCTCTCCATCTCATGCATCGTGAATGATTGCAACCAATCAGCTTTAACTTACAATTAGAGAGAGTGAGACTTACAATTAGACCCACCCTAGTCTCCTCTCTATTGCGTTTTCACTTTTTCTCGCGACACTAGCAGTCCATTTCTATATGTCGATGTGTATGACTAATCATGTGTAGTGCACTATTATTCGTGTTGGTGCCATTCAAAGGCACTACCACAGCGAGGGGAAGCAGCCTTTGTTCTTGTTTCTGCCAGCCGTGTCGTTCCATTTCAATTCTTCTCGCGATTCGAAATTCGACGTTAGATGAGAAAAGTGTCGGAAAGCGATTGAGAACGTTAGAGATTTCGATGTAGGTGGCTCAAAGCTGCCTCGTGCGCGAAATATTCTAAGGTGCCTCGATCAAGGCCAGTCATAAAATTACGTTTTTCAAAGTCCACACGAGTGGTACCGAAAAAAATATTTTACCATGTGCGATCAAGTTACGGCGTCTTTAGAGACGAGATTTATCACCGAAGGTCATCGGTTTTTTAAATCGTTAGAATTGTTTGCAATTGGCATTGCTACCGATGAAGAAAAGATCTCAGATTTTTATAAAACCGATTTTGACGTAGAAAGACTCTTATCGGATCGGAAAATGTTTTTGGACGTGGTTAAACGTAATAAAACGGAAGTGAAGAATTTGGAAGCGATTGTCGAATTTTTTAAAGAAAAAGAATGGAGCGTTGACCTTGTGCCTGAATACGCACGTTTCATCCGTTTGCTCTTGACGATTCCGGGATCGTCATGTTCTAACGAATGATCGTTTTCGACTCTACGACGTCTGAAACGTTAGTTGCGGTCCACGATGCTTGAAAAAAGACTTAACCACATAGCGATTTTGTATGTGTATGCGGACATGGTCGATTATTTAGACATAGATATACCCTTAAACGAATTTATTATAAAAAACTCGAAGCGAACGGCAAATTTCGCAGTTGTAAAATAAAAAAATCGTAAATACTTATTTACTTTTACGGCTTTTCCGAATTTCGAAGTGTTTAAAAATTTCCTTTTCGGAGGTTCTTTGTTAGGTTCTCTACATGACGAATCAGATGGGGGAGGTCAGAAAATGTTATCAGGAATCCGGATAACATTTTATTCTGATTATCAGGATTCCTGATAAAATTTTTTGACCTCCCCCATCTGATTCTTCATATAGAGGACCTAACAAAGATCCTCCGAAATGAAAATGTTCAAAAACTGTGAAATTCAGAAAAGCCGTAAAAGTAAATAATTACCAAATCGTATCGTAAAATCGTAGTCATTTTATTCTATTTTTTCATCTCCCCTCCTTTACTCCCTCCCCTCGTTTTACCCCCGCCCCTTCACACCACACCCGGGCTCAAGGTCTTCCGCCGGCCGTGATCCGTTAGATTCACCCCTGTCGTCAAAGCAGACGACTCGACATCAGAATGACGTTAGGCTATGAAGAACGATGCGAGTATCGCCTAGCCAATCAGCGGGCTCGCTGGAGCTCTACTGTGGTCAGCATTGATATGGAAATTTCGAAAAATCGATTTTTTTCTACATCTATTATCTTTACGAGTTCACATCCGATCATGAATATTATGATTCATAAAACATCTGTGTGACCAATGGAACCGATGTGCAAAAATTAGTCTGCAGAAGATTAGCTGTTTGAGCAAACATTCGTGAGGAAGGAATCGGTGTTTTGCGGGAACACGACGAAACACATAACTCCCGTTTTCAGCCGGGAGTTAATGAATAACGGAAATGCAACAACGGATGAAACAATTTATTAATCTTTAGAACAGTCACCACAGATGAAAAATGCACCACCATCGGTGCAACCGATGTATGCCCATTTTTTGCATTCAGGGGGGGGGGGGGGGGGAAGGTTGATTTGATATAAAAGAAAGCATATATTCGATCATTTTTTTGGACCACACAGTTAATATACGATAATGTCTGTAATAACTACTTAATGAAGTAACTTTTAAAGAATATTCTATAAAATGTTCAGTAACTTTTATGAAAGAATGAGCCATTGACTATGAATCTCCGCGGACGGCTCAAAAAAAGTTTTATTCCGGTGCCACTCATAACTCATCACTGGATTATCTCAGATGAAAAAACCAAAAGGATTTTATTTGGTGATAAGTTTTTGCGCGTAACAACGTCGACTATTTTTTTTAAAAACCTTCCTCGGATAATTCTGGGTCAATTGATTTGGCCGGTTTTGTAGGTTTTTAATTCTTAGGATTTTAATAGTGTTACAATCGACACCGATCGTCGTGTTACAATTGACACCTGCGACATTTTTCAGTAAACAAATTAAATACTGTCCTACGCGTCGTCATATAGAAATCCGAATTGACATAATTTCGACGCTGCTTACAAAAACTAGCACGTTTCAGATTTCTTACGAAAACAAGCACGTTTCTAATTTCACCGCGAAAACTAACACGTTTCGATATTCGCCGCGAAAACTAGCATGTTTCGGCTTCGACCCCTAAAATAAGCAGGCCGAAACATGCTAGTTTTCGCGGTGAAGATCGAAACGTGCTAGTTTTCGTGGCAAAAGCCGAAACGTGCTAGTTTTCGCGGTGATGCCAAACGTGCTTGTTTTCGTAAGAAATTTGAAACATGCTAGTTTTCGTAAGCAGCGTCGATTTATAGTCAAACCATCATCGATCAATATAGATTAGTCCAATTATAAAAAACAATCATTGTTTACATATATATAAGACCAAATATAGTGGGAGGGACAAATTTCCTTATGGGAGCGAAAAACCATTAAACGGACACAGTTACAGGAAAGAGCGTATAAACTTTTGCGAAACGTTGATTAACAGAAGCAAAACGGACGTAGCTATAGGGATGTCCAAACAGTTTGAACATTTTTCACGACGGCGTAATCTTCGTTGTAACAATTGACGCCGTGTTACTACCGACACCTGTCTCCCCTACAGCAGCTCCATAGGACACGCGTCCTGAAATCGATGAAACAAACGAATTATTGATAATTCATGATGGGCCGTATACATATTTGGTGGACTGCGGAGTCTATCGAGTGATATTTATGCAATCATGTGTCGATAAGGGTGGTTATTGATCTAGTCATCTCCGAATTTCGATCCTGACGGGTTCTCAATCGATAAACTTTCGAACTTTGTCGTCTAATTCCAATGGTTGCGCCTAACCGGGTAAAGTTTTCTATTTGAAATACATGCAATTTTTTCTACCTCTCGGTAATCATGTCGGCGGGACGACTAGAGAACAACGTTTAGGAAGTTCTCTCGACAAACATCATCCAATTTATTTGAATAATTTTCATGTAAGTAAAATATTTGAGTTTAAGGCCCAATGTGGCACGGAATGATTTATATGTATGTATGAAGCAAATTTATAAAGATGTTATTAATAAGTTAATGTATTCGAAATATGTTCCCCTTGGCAACACCGTTGCTAAGTGTTGTTGATCAAAAAAACAAAAGGGAGAGAGAGAGGAGAGCGTCTGAAGCCTTCGAAGCGATCGGACGTGTCCGGAGTTGAACTTAAATAAACGTTAATTATTTTCTTAATCGGTGGGTGTTTCATTAATACAACGTTAGAAATCCTGACAGGCATCCTTGTAAAGGATTGCTACATGTATATTAGAGTGGAATGACGGAAAAAAACATTTCTCGGATTTTCACGACCCTCATCTTCCACAACGTATCTTGCATCCGTTAAATAATGCAGAAAGATGCGCTTGATCGGATTATTTTTAGGGGCTGCTCGAATTTTTCAAAGTTTTCACGGTTGAAACTCAAAAAAATCGGCGATTTCTTCATGATCACTCACAAACTATCGACGATTAAAATATTTCAAATCAAGACTTCAAAACTAGAGATTAAATGCTTAAATTCGCGTTTCCCACAATTGCTCTGCAACTATTCCTCGCCGAGTTACAAGCTTCTATAAAACCCTTTAAAATTTCATTTTTTTTTACATCCGTTAATTTTTGGGTCTCGTGTACATACGTATAACTGAAGAAAAAGGATTCAACTTACGAAACAAGACGACCTTATGGGATATGCAAAGTGCATACAGTACGCGAAGACATTGATGGACTTGTACCGCGGGGGACAACGAAACTTTCCATCAAACTGTACAGGCACTGATGGATCCGGAAGGCATTTATTCTAAAACGAACGAAAAAAAATTAATTGGGCATATATATGAGCAAGTCCACCAATTCGAGTACCGGTTTTGCCCGTCGATGTCCGCGATTTTTTTGTAACTTTGAGAAATGGAAGCTGCCATTAAGAAATGGACTTTGATTTTTTTTTAAATTTTTTCCTCGGTTATTTTGGCTGTAATTGTACGGGTGATTTTTGTGAGTTTTTCATGTTTTTCTGGTTTTCATTAATTTCGTAATGTGTTTTGATACAAAAAAAAATTAAACGCGACCACCTTTTCTTTGTGAAAAAAGCTCAGCTTTTCGAAAAAAAATACAAAAACATTTTGGGACTTGAAAAATTACTTAAAACCGCATTTGAAATATATAAGTCGATTTTTCGCAAAAGCGATTTTTAAAAATTTTTGAAAGTGTTTTTCTCGAACAGCTGAGAAAATTTCACGTAATATATGTAGAAATTAAGTTGGGACCTCTGTAATAACTGGTTGAATCACCAAATGTATGACAAAACAGTTAAAACCTTAATTAATATTTTTTCATTTTCAAATGATTCGTAATACTGAGATCAAGAAACCAAAATGTTTTGATTAGTTGATAAGTTTCTCAAGTAATGACGGAGAGTTTTTTAATTTCATCGTATTTTGAAATGGAAACATTCTCAATTTTTTAAATGAAAAACCAGTATTTTGACTTCTAAATGCTGTAAAAAATTAAAAAATCAATGTGAAAATAAATACTCGCCGTCATTACCTGCAGGAATTAGCAGCTACTGAAATTACTCCGGTTTTTTGGTCTCAGATGCTCCAGTGATTACTTATAATGAGCACCGCGATACAACTTTTTTCTGAGACGTCTGCAGAGATTCTCCGCCAATTACTCAGTTGTTCATAAAAGTTGATGAAAATTTTATAGAATATCCTTCAAACGTTACGTTATTTAGTAGTCATTATATAAATAAATGTATATCAACTGTATCGTCAAGAAAAACTATCAAAAATGTCCTTTTTTTAATATCGAACCAACCTTACCCCGCCCTTAAGTTGTAGATGGTGCACTTGCAAAACTAACAGCGTCACCACATGACTCTAAGTTTCATCTTTGATCATATGGTTTCCATGTATTTAGAAACAGTAATACGAATCATTTGGAAATTAAAAAAATATAAATTGAGGTTTTAGTTGTTTTGTCACACATTTGGTAATTCAACGAGTTATTGCAGAGGTCCCAACTTAATTTCTACATATATTACGTGAAATTTTCTCAGCTTTTCAATAAAAATACTTTCAAAACTTTAAAAAAATATGATTTCGCGGACAATCGACTTTTATATTTCAAATGCGATTTTAAGTGATTTTTCAAGTTCCAAAAATGTTTTTGTATTTTTTTTCGAAAAGCTGAGCTTTTTTCACAAAGAAGAGGTGGTCGCGTTTAATTTTTTTTTCCTATCAAAACACATTACGAAATTAATGAAAACAAGAAAAACATGAAAAACTCACAAAATCACCCGTACAATTACAGCCAAAATAACCAAGGAAAAAATATTTAAAAAAAATCAAAGTCCATTTTTCAATGGGAGCTTCCGTTTCTCAAAGTTACAAAAAGATCGCTGATGTCGACGCCCAAAACGGGTACTCGAATTGGTGGACTTGCTCATATATATGTCGTTGACTGCATGTATGTCCATTCGGACGCGGGATATATCAAGTTTTTAATATTTATATGTAGAGAAATAATTAAACATACGACACAATCCGTTTCTGAGTCGTCCCACCAGCTGCAATACACTAACTTTGTAAGCGTATGACGATCTTCGGGACAAACAATCTCTGTCATATTAGCCGGTGCGCGCTGCTCCTTGCACGTGGCCTGAGAAAGATGAAAGAAATACATTAATAATGTATTTCGAAAAGCCCAAATGCCCAATTAGGCGGTGACTATACAGAATTATTCATATTTATGTGCATATAAGGGTTTCAATTGCGTCATTTTCGA
Organism: Sussaba pulchella; assembly: GCA_963971145.1. Classification (NCBI taxonomy): domain Eukaryota; kingdom Metazoa; phylum Arthropoda; class Insecta; order Hymenoptera; family Ichneumonidae; genus Sussaba; species Sussaba pulchella. The sequence goes on from OZ020169.1 coordinate 536,109, forward strand.
TTTTTTATTTCCACAAGGTCTCAATAAATAAATAAAAAACAGGCAAACAAAAATGTTCAGCCAAATGTGACCTTTTCTATTCGAATGCTTACCCCTCGCCAAGCGATTTTTGACTTTCGGTAATCGTATTGACGGGGTCACTGATTACCCGCGAAAACCCCAACTATTTCTGACGCAACACCCAACAATAATTCTGTTTTTCCGTAAAAAATTATCGATGAAAACTGCAATCGGATTCCAAAGGTCTGCATGCCATTTCAAGCGGTTTTCAAAGAGCTTTGAAATGAAACTTACGGGATCAACGTAGCTATAAAATTCGCGGAGCTACAATTGTTTTAATGGAAACGTTTTTCCCATGTTAATCAAATGGAAAAACTTGAAAAATCTTGCGCGACCCCTGAAAATGGTCCGAACGGTTTCATTGTTGGGGAGAATTCTCCAGATACAAGATACTTTGCAATGAATGTATTCCAATTGAAATCAGAAAAATTTTGTTTTTTTCAAGCAACCCTAATATATATATATGGGGCATTCCAAACCAAACCGTGGGGTCATTTCCCTCGGGTCCGCCGATTGTTGCATAATTTTATTTTTGACTTTGTTCCGACTCAAAATAGACCCTAATTTTTTTTCAGAATTTTTGCACCACTCTTTAAGGTGATGGGCGCCTATTGTTGCATAAACTTGCATATAGTTATTTGCATAGAAAGAAATTATATAATTTGCATACGATTTTTTTTAAACTTTGTTCTGACTACAAACAGACCCTAATTTTTTTTCACAATTTTCCCATCACTCCTTAAGGTGATGCGCGCGCATCGAAGTTGCAAAGATAAGAGTAAACCGACAAAACGGCCATTTTTAAAAATTTGATTTTTTTTCTACAAATGCTATGTTATAAAAGAATAGTTTTTTTTCTAATTTGGGAGTGGGACGCAGCTTGCTTGTATTTAAAAAAATACTTTCTTTGTTTTTCAAATCTTTAAAATCGTAAAAATTTCTAATTATAAAAATCATTACACGTGTGAAAAAAAAAAACAAAAATAAAACATATCCTGAAAAATGTTGATATTTTTCATATTTCGTGAGGGGAGAGCACGTGACCGTCTCTGAGCACAGCAAAGTGAAAAATCGAGATACGAAATATGCAAAATATCAAGATTTTTCGAGACACGTTATATTTTTGATTTTTTTTTTCACATGTGTAATGATTTTTATAATTAGAAATTTTTACGATTTTAAAGATTTGAAAAAAAAAAAAGTTTTTTTAAAAATACAAGCAAGCTGCGTCCCACTCCCAAATTAGAAAAAAAACTATTATTTTATAACATAGCATTTGTAGAAAAATAATCAAATTTTTAAAAATGGCCGTTTTGTCGGCTTACTCTTATCTTTGCAACTTCGATGCGCGCGCATCACCTTAAGGAGTGATGGAAAAATTGTGAAAAAAAATTAGGGTCTGTTTGTAGTCAAAACAAAGTTAAAAAAAAATCGTATGCAAATTATATAATTTCTTTCTATGCAAATAACTATAAGCAAGTTTATGCAACAATCGGCGCCCATCACCTTAAAGAGTGGTGCAAAAATTCTGAAAAAAAATTAGGGTCTATTTTGAGTCGGGACAAAGTAAAAAATAAAATTATGCAACAATCGGCGGACCCGAGGGAAATGACCCCACGGTTTGGTTTGGAATGGCCCATATATATCAATATAGGAGAATTATTGAACATACAAAACAAGCTTCTTGGTCGGTTCGTTTTTGACAGTACTCAATTACTGAATTCTTAAAGAGCGGACAGTCAACCGGTTTCACCGGTTCAACCTTGGCAGCTGTTCTCGAGCACCTCATCTGCAACAGATATAAGAAATATGCTAATAAAATACTAGTTGGCCACACAAGCACTCGCTCGGTTAAGGTCTCCCGGAAGTCAATTGGCATAAACATATACATGAACAATTGATCAACATACGATACAAGCTTTTTCGTCGTCTCGTCCGTGGCAGTGCTTTGCTATTGCAGCCACATCCAACTTGGGACAAACTATCGGCATCTTAGACCGAATACCCGCCGTTGAATTGTTTCCGCTGCACGTGTCCTTGAAAAAAACGAAAAAAATTAATTAATAATACACATTGCGATAGCATTCATGCTTGATTATGCACAAAGTCCATTATGATATGTTTTGGTACTTGGTACACGTGGAATAAATATTCAACATACGACACAAGATCTTGGGTCAGGCTGGCCGAGGCAGTGCTTCACTAATTGAAAGAACTTCGGCGGGGGACAATCTCTTAGATTCCGAGACTGAATATCCGTTGAATTATTCCGGAGACACGTATCCTTAACGAGACAACAGTAATGCATCGATAATACATTTTTTCGATCACACAAATGCCTGATAAAGCACGGAGTCCATGAAGCTTCTCATGTTTATCTATTCATGGAATAAATATTTAACATACGAAACAAGTCTCATCGTCGGCTCGCTCGTGGCAGTACTCATATACTTCATACATATCCGACGAGGGACAAACTATTGGTTCCCGAGGCAGAAACAAAGACTCCAGAAAGCATGTAGCCTGGAAGTGTAAAGAGAAATCAGTAATATCTTAATATAAGGCTTAACACGTTGAGCGCCACGTCAGCCATCGATGGCTGACACTAGACTTTCCGTCTAGGCCGCGTCCAGCCGCGTCAGCCTCCGATGGCTGACAGCCAGCCGGCGCTGGCTGGCGCTGGCGCGCGTGGCCTGATGGGGACTTCCTTGAAAATCAGCGTGGCGCTCAACGTGTTAAACCCTCAATGAGGCACGGGCTTCATCGAGATACGTATCAATACAGATATATTGTTTAACGAACAAGACAACCGGCTACGTCATATTGCCAGTCGCAATACGCCCGCACTGCTTCCCTAGACTTTGGACAAACAATTGGTTTCGGAAACAAAACTAGACTCGAGCCCGTGCACGACAGCTGAAACAAATAGAAGAAACCAATAAATTCAATATCCTTTGGCTGCATAAACGCTTTGACGAGTGAAACAAGCCATCTGGTAAGTTTACTGGACGTTACCGAACATCGTTCAACGTACAATACAAGGTTCATAAAAACGTTGTCCGTGGCAGTATTCCAGGAGCGCGAATAATTCGTCTGGACAGTCATAGACCGGCTGTTAAATAATTTTATGCGATTAAAATTCAACGAAACTTTGACGGTTGCTAAGAAAAATTCACTTCACAGAGTAACCTTGGCAGGTGCGATTCCAATGGCGATAACCAAAACTACCACGAACATGGAAAACTTCATGATGTCGAGACTCCGAAGCGTTTCTTACATTTTACGATTTCGACTTCTATATATACCCGATACTCGTCTGACGATCAAACACGTGCAGGAAGCCGATAAACGTCTTGTAACCTTCGTTATCCCTTCCCGGATCACGTGGCAAGTGCTTCATTACACTTCGATCGCGCGGTCGAGATTGGGCCAATCACGAACCAATTTCGATCGCGTGATTTCGGGTAACGCGGGATTTTGGGTATTGCGCAATGAGAGGTACGGAGGTACCGAGAGCCTTCCGAGCCAAGCGAGTCGTTCGACGCGCGTCGGTGTATATACATCGACGGCTCCGAAATGCCGACCAGCCGGCAACGCTCGTTAACCACGCGACCACGTGCTCATTTATTGAAATTATTCAAGTAATACGAATAACTTTGGACAATACGATTTTTCGGGCCAACTGGCAATCCGATATGGCTAATGAGTACTCGACCGGATAGATTTAATAACTTGAAGTGAATTGAAGATTAATAATTAAAATATAAACTAATAAAATAAAATTAAACCAGGGATCAACTCATAAAGCCACAACGGACCGTTGGCGAGTTGATTCCCAGCCCGACATAATGTGGCAACTTAAACAAATGAAATTAATACGAAATATAAATTAAAAGGTATATATCGAAGATTACACAAGTGAGCTATACCGATTCCAAGGGACAATTCGCGGAATCGACTTGCGACGATACCGTTCAGTGAGTACGGCGCGAAACCAAGAATTGAGGCCGGATAATACAATAAATGATGGTGGTGTATTACGACGAAAGGCAAACGCACAAGGACACGAGTATGAGTACGAAAATAAATAGAACAGTGTCTGATGATAGGATGGATGAATGTGTATTGATAAATATTATGTGAGCGTGCGAATGAGTGAGAAATAATTTGGTATGGTGGTGAAATTAAATAAATGAAAATTATAAAGTGTTATTGGTACATGAATGATTTTGTTAATGAATAAATGATCAACCTAAATAAAAATGATAATAATAATGTAAAATTGGTATGAAAGATGAAGAAAAGAATGTGGATGAGCGAATGACTGATAATGAAATAAAATGCGACTATAATTGAACAATTTAAATAAACGAAAAATTAATGTGTCAATTACAAATCAAAATTAAATGTGTTTATTTCCACTAAAAAAGCCACAAATTCGACCCCACTCCGGCCAACCCAACATCCTTTCAAGAAAAATACTCTTGTGCGAAAGAAATTCGTTACAATCTGTTTAAATTGAAGTTACCCCAATCTTCTTCTTTTGCCTCCCAAATAACCTCAAGACGATTATTTGCCAGCACACGATGTCAAGGTCTGATATGCTATCTATAGTATATTACGCAATAAATGCGGTAAGCAGGCGGTAACGGCTTATGGTTAAGGCTTGACGGCCTACTTCCCGCACGAATCGCGTATACTATTTTATGTTATCAGTGCGTAGCGAAGAGGCTGGGAGAGGGGCGGGGTGGCGAGGCGTAGCCCCCCCGAAAAAACGGGGGGTTGGGGGGGGGGGGCGGAGCCCCCCCACTGTAAATGATAACATAATTAAAGTTGAAATATAAATAAATAAATGAAAATGAGAACACACTTATATTTGGGGTATTCCTGGGAATTTCGGCAACTTCGGACAGTTGGGTCAAAATTTTTGCCCCCCAATTTTTTCCATTAATATGTGTTGAAAATAAAGAGACACGTATTTCGGCGTTTTTTATTTTGAGTCCCCACTTTTGAAATACGGTCAAATGAAGATTTTGAAGTATTGATGACCACATTCGATCATTCAAATCGATATATCACAGCAACGGTTAGCGATAACTCGAAAAACCACGGGTCTTTTTTTTTCGTTTTTGAACGCTCTATACAATGAAAACATTTACGATTATGTTGCACAAATTCAACAATAAGTTATAAACAATTCAAAATTAAAAATGAAATAAAACAAAAAACGCACTTTTAATTTTTGAAATGTATTTTTTTTTAAATGCCTTGAACAAAAACAAAAATTTAGCCACCTTGAACTTTTTGGGCCGACGCTTCGTTCGGGAGTTATCGATTTTTTTGTCACAAAAAACCCGTAAATTTACGGATTTTATTAGTAAAAAATTGCATGAAGAAAAAGTACCCTTAATTATTGAAATCTATTTTTTTTCAAATTCCTTGAACGAAAACGAAAATTTTGAGTCTCGGCCGGACTTAGGCCGACGCTTCATTCGAAAGTTATAGCTTTTTTACTTAACAACCGGGTAAACATTTACGGGTTTTTTGTGACAAAAAAATCTATAACTCCCGAACGAAGCGTCGGCCCAAAAAGTTCAAGGTGGCTAAATTTTTGTTTTTGTTCAAGGCATTTAAAAAAAAATACATTTCAAAAATTAAAAGTGCGTTTTTTGTTTTATTTCATTTTTAATTTTGAATTGTTTATAACTTATTGTTGAATTTGTGCAACATAATCGTAAATGTTTTCATTGTATAGAGCGTTCAAAAACGAAAAAAAAAGACCCGTGGTTTTTCGAGTTATCGCTAACCGTTGCTGAGATATATCGATTTGAATGATCGAATGTGGTCATCAATACTTCAAAAACTTCATTTGACCGTATTTCAAAAGTGGGGACTCAAAATAAAAAACGCCGAAATACGTGTCTCTTTATTTTCAACACATATTAATGGAAAAAATTGGGGGGCAAAAATTTTGACCCAACTGTCCGAAGTTGCCGAAATTCCCAGGAATACCCCATTTATTAATAACTCGAACATCAAATTTTCCTAATGAACATGAAGGTGAGAATATCTTGTTCGGCCTACAACGCGGGCCGGTTTTGCATCGCATAAGAAGTATTCACTTCAAAAGTAAAACAAAACTACATAAAAAGATAACAAAAAAAACCAAATAAATGCATAAATAAATAAACAAAAAAGTGTGTGTTCATACCACGGTCTTATATACAGGTCGGGACACTCGCTGGGAAAAAGTGTCCGCAAAAGTGTCCCCCAATATGGCCGACCTAGGGGGCCAGCGCATGCGCAATATCCTCTGCTCCTTTCGACGGTTGCAAATATATCAGTTTATTCGTGCCCATTCAATTCATTATCATTAGTAATACAGCGATGGTTTTTAATATGTGATACCCGAGTGAGGAGCATACCGCGTGCTTAAACTCTTCATTAACGTTTCATTATCAACTGCAGAAAACCATTTATTACGAGTTATACTAAATATGACACCTGAAAGTGGGTTGGGGAATAAAATGAACGTTATTTATTCATTCGGCAATATTTATTTTCATACTGTAACTTATAATAAATATTATTATTTCTCATGAATCAATTTTTGTAATATTTTGCTTGTCTTTTTTTTTGCAGCACTTTGTTTTTTTACATTTTTGTTTACTTGCTGAGAATATTGTCTCATTCGCATCCTTGAATAATATTTCATAGATGATAAAATATTCTGGGCATGCTCTTTACAGGGACACACACACACACACGAATTGTTTATCAGTCAATGGCTTGGTTAGCTGGAGAGATTTCTGCTACTCTTCTCTCAGCGAATCATCTTTTGGTGCAGAAAACGTTGGAAATGTCACCCCACAACCCGCATAACTTGTCTTGCGCACCCAGGTACTCCACATTTCTTCGGCATTTTTTTATTAAAACTTTCACACCAAATAAAAAAAAATAAAAAAAAACTTTTTAATGTTTCTGTAACGTGTTCAATGTCCACTCATAATTATTGTGAGGTATTTGATACTACAAATATACATAAGACCGTGTACACGAGATCGCACAAGATCGGGGTATAATCATAATAATTTGGCCCCCTAGGTCGGCCATATTGGGGACACTTTTGCGGACACTCGATTGCGTGTAGCCGGTATAGGAGAGTCCCGACCTGTATATAAGACCGTGGTTCATACCGTGTAAAATGAATATCGAGTTATGAGTGCAATCGTCGGATTCTGCACGGAACGTCAGAGGTGTGAAGGTTACACACTACAGTGTGAAACCCGCCACTTACGATGCGTGGATACTCGACTGAAATCAGGTCGGTTAGACGCACGGATAACATAAAATATTTTTCGTTAGATTGTTTTTGTATATGAGGCATTCCATGCCGTTTCGAACGGTCAAAAAGTTGACCACTCTCAAAAAGATTGGAAATTTGTCAAAGTATTTAATTACATGAAAAAGAGTAGTGTACATTTTTTCAAAATTTTTGGATCGCATTTTTTTCGAGTTTCTTTAAATCTCGAAATTTTCTAAGTACCGTTATATCTTGAAAGCATACGATTAAGCAGAAAAATGTTTCAAACAAAAAAGTTGCATTTTGACATAAGCTTCGTGAAAATTTATTTTTCTGAATTTTTCGAGTCTAAACAATGACCATTTTTATAAAAAATATACAAAAATAATTTTTTTCGGTCGGTATATCATTTTCAATTTATCTCAAAAAATTGCAGAAAATACTCCGAATTGTGCACAATAGACACGTATTTTTTCAAAGATGGCTCGATTAGATGTTCTAAAGCTATGCTTTTTTTTTATAATAAATTTTTTGTTTAATTCTTTTAGAAAAATCAATTATTATCGAAAATGATACTTTCCCAAATTGTTTCTCTCAAATTTTGAGATAAGAGTACATCGACAATAATAATGTTAATGTTTTGGCGCTTATTAGAGCATAGTTCATCGGTAACGTAGATGGAACTCCATCGATCTCGTTCGAAAGGTACGCTCCTATAATCAGTCGTTTAAAATATTCAATGATTAAATTAATAATTTTCTGTCGTAACATTATATTTTTCCCTTATTGTTGTAAAGATTAATTCAAATGTCAGAACTGGGAAAAAGTGAAGTATCTATGCTTTTTTTCCCAGTTCTTACATTGTGATAAATGTGAAGCATCTATGCTTCACTTTTTCCCAGTTCTGACATTGGGATTAATGTTTACAACAATAAGCGAAAAATATAATATTACGGCAGAAAATTATTAATTTAATCATTGAATTTTTTAAACGAGTGATTATAGAGCGTAGCTTTTGAACGAGATCAATGGAGTTCCATCTACGTTACCGATAAACTATGCTCCAATAAGAACCAAAACATTAATATTATTATTGTCGATGTACTCTTATCTAAAAATTTGAGAAAAACAATTTGGGAGACTATGATTTTCGATAATAATTGATTTTTCTAAAAGAATTTAAAAAAAATGTATTAATAAAATAAAGCATAGCTTTAGAATGACTAATCGAGCCATCTTAAAAAAAATACGTGTCTATTGTGCACATTTCGGAGTATTTTCTGAAATTTTTTAAGATAAATCGAAAATGACATACCGACCGAAAAAAATTATTTTTGTATATTTTTTATGAAAATGGTCATTTTTTAGACTCGAAAAATTCAGGAAAATAAATTTTCACGAAGCTTATGTAAAAATGCAACTTTTTTGTCTAAAACATTTTTCTGCTTAATCGTATGCTTTCAAGATATAACGGTACTTAGGAAATTTCAAAAATTTTAAAAACTCCAAAAAATACGAACCAAAAATTTTGAAAAAATGTACACTACTCTTTTTCATACAATCAAATACTTCGACAAAATTCCAATCTTTTTGAGAGTGGACAACTTTTTGACCGTTCGAAATCGCATGGAATGCCTCATATAGAACTCATGTGGTGACACGATGTTTCTTTTGAGTCGCAAAAAGAAGATGAAGCGAAATTTTTTTGGATTGTTGTATAATAATGTAATAATCCCCACGACTGCTAGATCAGATACATAAATTGGGCAACGACTAGTCACACGTTAATGACAGTCAAAATCAACGGACCCGTGTAATTGGGAAACATTTATATTCTTGATCGACCAATGGCATTTTCGATGAATGCGACACGAGGATAATATCAAAAAACGGTCGATCCAAAGACGTGTCGTTTTGGGCGAATACGGGAGGTTATTGCTCAGAGAAAGAATTAAAAACCACCCCCGGGCCAAGAGTTAACGCCCAATCCGACATTTTGAAAAAATCTATATTTTTTTGTTGGAATTGCCGATCAACAGCCCTTAAATTGAATATAACGACTATTTTCTATAGAAAAAATATACGAGCAATAAGTATATCTTATTTATACAAATCTTTCCGACCTTTTATGTGAAATATGACGTATATGGGCGATTCTCATTTTCAGGCAATATTGATGGGCTCCGCTCGTAGCTCCTCCATTTTCCAATTAAACTCATTTATCCTGAGTTTACAGTAAGGTTCTAATCGGGTTCTACCTGGGCACTCAAAATAGGATTATTCCTATTATTTTCCATGACCATTTTTCTAATAATAATGCGATACTATAATGATATTGATATTTTTTTCACCTAATTTTTCTGTTTTTGGTAGCGCACTCTAGGGCCAAAGGTTTAACGAAGCCGTTTACGCAACAATACGTAGCGCGTAACGAATCGTCGTAAATTCCAAATACATCCGTTACCCGTATGAATAATTTGTTTTTTTGGCCCCGTTTTTTCGTTTACATGCAACACTCGCATTTGAAGGGGCATTATTTATCCCCCGAAGTTATTCGAAATATAGACGATAGCGATGAAATGCGGGGCCCAAGCGTGTTATATCGCAGACGACCCGACACGCGGCAATTTTTTCGCGGCAGCTATTTGAATATTCGCACACGTATCATTAGCTTCTCAAATTAACCCGTAGACACCACACTGGTGCAAATCTGCACCCACGAAAATTTCAAGTGTCTAGAACTTTCTACCTGCGTCGTTGGACATTCCTGATCCACAGCATCTTTTTGTATTTGTCTGCGCAAAACTCTTTCTTCTTTACTGTCGTGCGCCGCTTGCTCCTCTGTTCTAGTAATTCGTAATAAAAATCCGGCCCGGAGCAACGGACACTCAAATACACATAACGTCGTCAATTTTGTTCCAATCGACTTAAAATTTTGGCACAATATTCTTGAGATATTATGCATTCAGTTGAAAAAATAAAAAAAAAATGCAAAAAAAAAAAAAAATGTTAATACCTTACCCCGCCCTGAAGGGTGGAGCACCGAAGAAAACATAAATTTTTTGTTTTGAACCAGTATAATGTTTATGAGTCCAAGCATATGGGGTCTAAGTGCACATCTGAAGAATCAAATATGCAGTAATTTACAATCATATGACGCTTGGTAGTAGGATTACGGATACGATAGGTTGCACTGTACGTAAATTTGAGTAAACAAAGTCGATTGGACGTTTTTAACGACCTCCTATGTTTATTACATGGAATCTTACAACTGAGTATTGGAAACGTTATAAAAATAGTTTTATTTGCGTATATACATTTGGAAACTGTTACAAATATGGTTGCCAACCGCAATACAGACGACAAAGATTAGCTGGATCGCGAGCTTGCGAAATAAGTCGTTCCACTTGGCCGGAAATGCTCAAGCTGAGACCATCCGCGGTACCTTGCAGCTTCTCATCAATCCTCAGCAAAGCTTTTCCCGCAATCTCGTTCGTCTTTTTTTCATCTGTTGTCAAAATTCATCGAGATATTAATATAGAGATACATAGAGTGAAACACACATATACCGGGTGTCCCATTTCAATATATAATTTAGCTTTCCACGGGAAATGAGCATTTAATTGAAAAATAGTTTAAAATAGACAAATTTGTAGGGTTTGGAGAGGAAGATCCGGAATTTTTTTTCACTTCCAGAAGAGCAGCACTTATGGTGGACATGTTTTTTTTTTTCAACGGAAAACATTTCAAGAAAATCTCAAAAGATAGGTCTTATCAATACTAATAACTTTCTGTACGATACAAGTACTTATATTTCGATATTTGGCCGATTTATTTAAACAAGGAGTTGGTTACTAACATCGTGTGTCTGTGCGTGTGTGTATTACGTACCCAAAGATCAGTGGCTCGTCACTTACGCAGTGTTTGAAGACTTCAATCCCTTTTTGCAGTGTGTGTGTGTTAATAAATGAGCCGAATATCTAAATTTGAGCACGTGTATTGTACAAACATCAATGGAATAGAAATATTTTTTTATTACAAACCTATTTGTAGGACAAAAAGGCCGGGACAAAATGGCCGGACCAAAAAGGCTGTGGAAAAAATGGCCGACGGAATAAATGGTCGTTGGACAAAATGGCCGCGGAAAAAATGGCCGGGAACAAAATGGCCGGGAACAAAATGGCCGGAAAAAAAGGCCGCCGAAGAAATGGTCGACTGAAAAAATGGCCGATGAAAAAAACGGCCGACGAAAAAAATGGCTGATCGAAAAAAAGAACGACTCTGGCGTAGTATTTGGTATATGAGCGCCCGTTTGTGGATCAACAGATTTGTATCGATGATTCACAGTATTGTGATTCCATCCCGAATCAAAAAGACGGCCGTATAATTTCAACCCCCCCCCCCAAACTAAATCGATCTGAAGCAGATCTGAACTAACCCAAACTGACCGAAACTAACCTTAACCACGCTACTATTTTTTCCCCGCCCATTTTATCTTCGGCCATTTTTGTCCCGGCCATTTTTTTCTCGGCCATTTTATCCCCAGCCATTTTATCCTCGGCCATTTTGCCCCGGCCATTTTTTCCGCAGCCATCTTGTCCGCGACGGCCATTTATTCCGTCGGCCATTTTTCCCGGCCTTTTTCGTCCGGCTATTTTGTCCCGGCCTTTTTTTCCAACGGCCATTTATGCCTAATACCCTACAAACTCTATCTGAACTATTTTTTAATTCCACCCTTATTTCTCGTGTAAACCTTAATTATGGAGGTTGTCCCCAAACCGTCGAACGTGGATGGTACTGGCGTACGCCTTCTTAAATTTCAAGACGAAAACCTGCTTGCGAAATTTTGATCCAACAGTATGTCCAATATTTTCGTTTTTAATCAAGGAATTTAAGAAAAAAAAATGTAAAAAATGAAATGAGCATTTTTTGTTTTATTTTACTTTTAATTTTAATTTTCAATTGTCAATAAATAATTGTTACATCGGCAATCATGAATATATTTATCGTATAGAGCGTGCAAAAACGAAAAAAAAAACACCTGTGGTCTTTCCCTTTATCACTAACCATTGCTAAGATATATCGACGAAATACGGTCACAGGTTGAAAAACTTCATTTGACCGTATCTCAAAAGCGGGTCCTCAAAATGAAAAACCCCGAAATACGGGTCTCTTTATTTTCAATATATATTTATGTAAAAAATTAAGAGGCAAAAATTTTGACCCAAGGGTCAAAGCTGTCTGAGTTGACGTGGAATACCCCATATACTGAAAAAACGGATTGGAGAGGTTCGAACAATGTTTTTTGCCGTGTTAATCAAATGCAAAATCGATATAGTGAATGTGAAACCTGTTACAATTTTTCGATTGTTCCGAAGAGTCATCAAACAATGAATACCGCGAGACTATACGTCAGTGTTCGAATGGAAAATACACGAAAATTATTACCTTGATAATCCGTCAATCCACGACCGAAACGGTTTCCGTAACCCGTGAGATCGTTAGTTTTCAACGGTGTTATAGCCCAAGAAAAAAGCGGATCGTAGAGGAGTACTTGAAGCACCGTAATGAGAATTTCACGCCTCTCTCGTAGAACGGCGACGGTTACTTCGCAACTGCGTCTCATGACGCCTTCCACACCGCATATTCCCATTGCCACTTCCATGTCACGTGTCAGACGGAACGGCACTGTTTCCGGTATCGGTAATACTTTGCCCTGAGCGAAAGCTATTCCTGTACGACACAACGACCGCATAATTTAACTTTTGTTTATCCATGATTACCTCAAAATATGACCGATAGTAAATCACGGGAATAACATATTATTTCGGTCAAAATTCATATTTACGTCATATATTTGTCGTCTGGAGGCAAAACCGAATAAGTCCAATGGTTTTTCTACGTTGTTATCCATGAGTTACAGACAATTTAAATCTTACCGAATATTACTTTCAACAGTACCCAAAAACTAAGTGTAACCTGATGATTATTATTTTTCAAATCTATTATTTCTCTGTGATAAATATTTCGTAACGTAAAATCGTTATTTCTCGAAAAATCATTCTATGGACTCGAAACCACAAACCACAGATAGACAGGTAGAATACGCGGAATACAAAGATCAAATTGTACAAAAATTTGTACCGCATTGAATTTGTCTTACCGAAATCGATGTGTATCACTTCGGCAGTCGTTTCGTCGATCAATATGTTGCTAAAGTGACGATCACCTAGGCCCAACATGTATCCAACCATAGAAGTTGTAGCAACGCTAAAAAACCATATTATATTGTGATGCAATTAAATAGTATAATATATGATTGCCACGCAACGAACGTTTCTAGTCTTTTTCTTTGGGCGTTGACGCGCCATTTCGGCAAACAATTGTCAAACCGTATCCAGTAATTTAAGTGATCGTGTATAATAGGGTGGTTCTTATTTGGGTCATTTTTTAGATGTAATTGCGGCCCGGTGTCAATCAAAGGCAAAAAAAAAAAAAATTTTTTAGTCCTAATTTGAACCTCTTAGTCCAACTCCTTCATCTTTCGAGAAAAAGGTGAAGTTTCCCGTTTAAAATACACGCAATTTTCCTCCATCCCGGTAATTATATTAGTGGGAGGACTAATTATTCTTGAAAAAATCCAATACTATATGGAATTCACGGGCATAAACCCTACTTTCAGGAAAAAAATATAACTGTACTAGCTTTTACCCGCGACTTCGTCCGCGTAGATTTCGGTTTTGAACCTCCTCCCGTTGCCCCTCCGACCCGCCCTTCGCCCCCCACCCCCCGTCGATTCCCGTCGAACCACAATACGAAAACCATAAGACAGAGACAGTATACGAAGATCCGCACAGAGAGGAGACGCTGAGAATACAATTTTCCGAACAAACGTTTACAACCCAATTTTACTCCCTCAGGATTTTATTTTCGAAAAATCCTTTCTTAGTAAGCACCTATTGTGTAACCCGAACTTACATGTAAGATTCAAGCTATCTATCTATTGCCGTTCCAGAGATACAGTAACAACGGTTACGAACGCCCACACCCTATTCTACCCCCTTAGGGGTTGATTTTTGAAAAATCCTTCTTCAGTGAGCACCTACTGTATGAGCCGAACCTCCATGCAAAATTTCAACTCTCTATCTATTGCCGTTCCCGAGAGACAGTAACAATGGTTACGAACGCCCACACCCCAATCCACCCCCTTAGGGGTTGATTTTCGAAAAATCCTTTCTTAGTGGACCTCTACACCCTCCAAGGAACCTATATTCCAAATTTCATTTTCCTATCTTCAGTGGTTTAGGCTGTGCGTTGTCTGTCTGTCAGTCAGTCAGTCAGTCAGTCAGTCAGTCAGTCAGTCAGTCACGGAACAGTTTTATATATATATAACTGTATAAAAATATAAATGTATGGGTCATTTTAATCATTTTTAACTCTTTTTAAAATTAAAAATTGATGAATCTGCACAAAACCTGAGCCAAGTGGGAGAAAATTGACGTAAAACATTCAACTCAACCTTCCCGAAAGATCACAATCAATGTAGGGTCCCGTAACTCTCAAATATTCTATTTATTTCAGAATTATCCCAATAAAATTGCAGGACGATCGTCAGGGACCGGTGCGAAGGTGCGTGTAAATGTGGCATGAAATGACCCATGTGTCATATTTTTTTTCCTGAAAGTAAGGTTCATACCCGTGAATTCCATAGAGTATTGGATTTTTTCAAGAATAATTATTCCTCCCACTAATATAATTACCGGGATGGAGAAAAATTGCGTGTATTTTAAACGGAAAACTTAACCTGCTTCTCGGAAGATGAAGAAGTTGGACTAAGAGGTTCAAATTAGGATCGTTTTTTTTTTTTTTGCCATTGATTGACACCACTCTTCAATCACATTTTTAAAATAACCAAAATAAGAACCAACCTATTATACTTGTATGTACTAGGGTCGGTCTTATTTTGGTCATGTTCGAATTTTCATTGGGACCACTCAGAAATCGATTACAAACATTTAAAAAAAAATCAAATTAAGTCTATTTCGAACCCTCTGTTCCACTTCCAACCATCTTCCGTAACCAGGTGAACACCTAAAAAAATCCAGTACCACTTGAAATTAATTCGTATGAATTCTCCTTTGAAAAAAAAAACAATATTAATATTTGGGTCATCTCATGCCACGTTCACGTGGTTCCTCTGACGATTATTATCGGGACGATTTTATCTTAGAATCCCCCTCCCCTAATTGACGTTAAATACCCTACGTAACCTTCTCAAGCAATTGAAATCAATGTCCGGCCCCGTTATTCTCAAACATTCTACTTATTTTCAAAATTATTTGAATACATCGGATGATACTCAGCAGAGGAACGTCGTGAACGTAGCATGAGATTACCCATATATGGATAGTGTTTTTCGTGAAAGCAAAATTTAGACCCGTAAATTGCATATGGTATTAAATTATCTACGGAACAATTATTGGTCCCACTAATTGGTATTTCAAATGCGAAACTTTATCTGGTTAGGGACAAAAATTAAAATTCGACCAGTTGTCGATATTTTTTTTTTTTTTTTTAAGAATCGATTGGGACCTCGTCATGATCAAAATTGGAACGTCACCCACATATCAACCGCCCCAATATATATGGTGTTTCCAAATTCAACCAATTGCTATCTCAGTATATTCGGTCAATTAAAATTAAAAAAAGGTTTGACGGCCCTTTGCCAAAGTAGCGAGTCGATAAAGCGAGAAGAGACTTATAAAATCGAATGATCGGTAATCGGCCCCTATTCGTCTCCAGCCGTAGATTAAGGGCGGGGTAAGGTATTAACATTTTTTTTTTTTGCATTTTTTGTTGAAATTGTTGAAATTAGCTGATTTTTATAGCGAAAATCGGTATTTGCTTCCAAGTGCTACGAAAAAATGAAAAATCAAAAGAAAAAAAAACTACCTCGTGATTACCCCGAGAAACATCTCCTTTAACGAATGCATTTTGATTTTTTTGTTTCAGATGATTATTTTGCGAGTTATGATAAACACCGCGAAGCAACTTTTTTTCGAGGCGCCTCCGGAGATTCACTGTCACCAGCTTAATTTTCAATATTTTGTAATAAAAATTTACGAAAATATTGTTTAAATGTTGTATTATCATATGGAAATTGATTAAATAAATTTACACTATTTGTATCGCCGGAAAAAAATCTGAAAAACATGCTTCTTTTTCGCCGAATTAACCTTACCCCGCCCTTAATTTCGTGAAACGCTGCCGAGCAAAAATCAGGGACAATACCTTCGAACATAAGCGAGTCTTCTCTCGAACCATTTCTCCGGTGATGGATACTTTTCCGTGAAGAAGTGATGAAACGCAGGATGCAAATTCTTACAGCATTCCAAGAACGTTGCTAATTTAACATCCCGCGATTTTGACTGAACTTCCTGATTTTGTTTCGTCGCGATCCCCAAGGATCAAAACACGTGTTATTAACAATGTTCGAATCAAAACCGAAACGAAAGAAAAGGATGAATAAATATCCAATACTCACGCTCATCTTTCTCTTGCATAAATTTGTGTTCCAGTCTTTCGGGTAATACTTCGTATGCATACCGAGTTTTCCTCCAGTGTCGGTTAGAACATTGGAAATCGGAAGGGTATTGTCACACCATTCCATAACTCCCGATCTTCGCGACAGTGGCACAATCTGGAAAATCATCGAGACCAATATTTTACAAATTCGAAAATAAATCTGTCGTTGTGCTTTTTTCTTTTTTTTTTTATCAAAATTATTAATTCACTAGTACGTGAGGCAATGCCTGACCTTGTAAGTTCGGATGTGCAATCTCCTGCGTTTTGTTTCTCTACTGGTTTTCAACATCGCGTTCATGACCGTAAAGACTTGTTCCATAACAGCGTCTTGTCTCAGATCATCGTGACCCTGGAAATTGCGGATATTCAATGAATTTATTGATAAGCTTTGGACTATTTCTCAGGTTTTTTTTTCTGGAATGTCATTGGAGAAGTAATTTTTATGTCAAAAAGATATATGGTCGGAAATATTGAGAATGACGTCGTGAAATGTTTTAAAGAATATTGAGGGGGTACATATGTGTAGATTGCCGGAAAAGTAGGTGAATTTTGGGAATTATTATCTCAAAAACTATTCGTCCGATTTAATTCAAGTTGGTTTTATTTGAAAGTATATACATTGAGATATGTTGACGATTTTTTATATAAATATATAGTGGATGGGAGCTCTGTTATTCTGGCCGGCGTAAAACAACCTTGTCGTCGGTACAGTTTGCGGTTCCCACTTTTTTTTAGATAACGGATTGACCGATTCCTTTAAAATTTGGACACAATATGCACGGATAAGTGATGAAGTTCGGCACGTAGGATTTTTTTTTAAACTAATTTCTTTTTTTTTATCAACCAAAAAAGGTCGTAAATTGAGGTTAAAAAGTAAATTTCAATTTCAATCAAGCGCCATTTTGTGAAAAAAAAAAATCCTACGTGCCGAACAGCTTAATACGTTACACTTTAAGAATCTTCTTGAAATTTTCGTATCAGACCAACCGACTGCGAGAAAAAGTGGGAACCGCAAACCGTGCCGACGACAAAGTTGTTTCACGCCGGCCAGAATAACAGCGATCCCATTCACTATATATTTATATAAAAAATCGTCAACATACCTCAATGTATATACTTTCAAATGAAACCAATTTGAATTCAATCGGACGAACAGTTTTTGAAATAATAATTCCTAAAATTCACCTATTTTTCCGGCAATCTACACAGATGTACCCCCTTAATGGAAAAATGGCATTTTCCTAAAAAGGGCTTTGTGCAATGCGTCAAGTGTGGTGGAAGAAGCAGCTGGCAAGATTCAGCTTGCAACTTGTTTGAATTCATCTATATGCATTAGGGTATCCTTATTCGGTTCATTTTTAAATTCTGATTACAACTAGGTCTCAATCGATGCAAAAAAAAGAAAAATTAAGTCTAATTTGACTTTTTTATTCGAACTGTTACTACCTGCTGATTCGAGGTAAAGTTTCTCGGTAAAAATACATACAATTGTTATATTTTTCGGTAATTATATTGGCGGTGCAACTAATTATTCCCTGAAAAATCCAATGCCATATGAAATTCAGACGCATGAACCCTACCCCCACGAAAAAAATATACATATGAGAGATTCCACGTGAAACCGGCCACTTCTGACCCGACCAGTCTTCGATTTGGATATTAAAAAATTTCCTTAAACTACTTGATGACAATATTCGACAATTTCTTGCCATTTTTGCCGGCATTATTTTTTTAGCAATGAATTTTTTTTTATAACGTCAACCAATTTTTCGACTACAAATATCTGAGTCGAAATATCCAAATTTAGTCGCCCGCGCGTCAAAATATGCGTTTCAAACTGATCTTTCAGAAAAAAATATTTAAAAAAATTTTTTTTAATATATATTACTTCTTTTACTTTTTTATTACTACAATCGACTTTCTGAAAAAACGCCACTTTTTTCAGAAAATTTTCGTACAAATTCCTTGTCCGATTGTGGAAATTTTAAGCCCTCAGTGAGAGTGGCAAATTCATATTTACTATTTTTCCACGAAATTTTTTTTTTTAATATTGCGGGCGATTAAATTTGGATATTTTGCCTCGGAGATATTTGTAGTTGAAAAATAGTCGAAAAAAATAATCGAATGTTGTCATTAAGTGGTTTAAGAAAAAAAATGTTCATCCAAATCGAAGACCGGTCGGGTCGGAACTCAGAAGTGGCCGGTTTCACGTGGAATCCCGGATATATAGGTCATCTCATGCCACATTTACACCTCTGATGCTTATCAACCAATTTATTAAAATAATTTCGAAATAACTCGAATGTCTGAAGGTCCCGGAGCCTAATTCTCCCAAAATTGACGTAAAGTACCCTTCTCAAACAACCACAATAAATACGAGCTCCTGGGACTCTTCAACATTTTAGTTATTCTCAAAATATTTGAATAAATTGGATGATAATCGCCAGAGAAACGGTGTAAACGTGGCATGAGATAACCGATATAAGTATATTTTTTTCGTGAAAGTAAAGTTCATTGCCGTTGACTTCATATAGTATGGGAATTTTCCATTAAAAATTCGTCGCACTGCCAATATAATTACCGAAAAATGAAAAAAATTCAAATTAGATTTAGTTTCTTTTCGTTTCGAATCAATTGACACCTTAAGCGCAATCAAAAAACGGGAACGACTCGAATATACGCATATTTAAGTAAATATAAATCCTTTTTTTTTTGCGACAATTTTTTCACTTCAAAAAATTATTTCGATCACATGAAATAAAAATAAATAGATAAATAATCGGCGTAGTTACTTTGACCATCTCACTCCTTCGGTTTCCATCGGTGCCAATGCAGATGAGCTTTTTCGGCTTGTTAACCCCTCCGGGGAGACCGTACGTGCCCACGTACTCGCGTATGCTAACTATGTTGTCGTAATTTCCAGTTGGACTGACGTCCAACGTTATAGTCGGTACGATGGTATGTTCGAACTCACGGATTCGCATTATAGGCTGATCCATCGGGATGTTCTGAGGTCCGCCAGCTAAGAAAAAATAATGCATCATATACCAAATTATACGAAAACGTCTTAATGAACCTCAGAATGATCCGTCTATCCATTGACAAAAGTCTGACGATTGTATCGTCTCAAGATTATCGTACTCTTGAAGAAGTATTCCACTTTAACAGCCAGGATTTTTACTAGTTCTTACAGATTTTTTGTTTTCAATGTCTGATGAAAAAAATTATCACAAAGTAATTTCTTAATCAACAACGCATCATCGTAGATTGAAGAAACAATTTTTTATCATCTCTTCTCCAAGCATATTGTGGATTTTTTCAGGAGTCAAAGACGAAATGTTTCAGAAACGGTTATCCGGTTAAACGATAGCCATTCTCACCCATTAATAGTGAAAGTTAAAGATCATATTCTTACAAGTATACTCTCTTGGACTGCATGAAAAAAAAATCTTTTCATAATTTCAAAGTAGAATCCACTTCACATATAAACAATTATCAACCTCGAATGCAAACATACGGAACAAACTTACTTTTTTTGTCATCGTTAGACTTTCCTTTATAATAAGCGAGCGTCACGAGAGCGTGTGAGAGTCGACTGATTTCATGAATTATCGGACCAATGTTCGTATTTTTGAGCTGCCCAAGGATCGTGGTCGCCGCAACGACCCGTGGTTCCGGTCGGGTCTTCGAATTTTTTCGTGAACCTCGTGACGTCTCTGCGAAATTCTCGTCATTGTACGTGTTTTTCAATGCAAATAAAACTGGAAGAGTATGATGCGGATGTTCCTGGGCGCAACGTTCCATCAAATCTCTTATCTTCACGGTAAAATCATTAAACTCGGTGCTCATGTGCGCCGCAATTTGATACAAAAGCGCGATGAATTTGTAAGACTGTACTCTCGGTAGATTTTCTTGGAGTATTTCATTCAATTCGTTGTGTAGAGTGTTGTCGAACCACAACGAGACCAGCCGAAATATGAGAAGATCGTGGTCGTTGCTACTTTGCAAAGTTATCAAATAATTTCTGGAAAACAAACACAAGAAACGAAGATACATGAAACCGGTTAAGAGCGCGTTGGGCTCGTTCTCACCGACTGCGAAAAAGAGTTACATAGTTCTAAATTACTTATAAAATATTTTTATGACACGCTGCGCGTAAAAGTGCGGTTTTACGCTCATTTCGTTCGCGTCAAACCGCATTTACGCACCTTGTGACATAAAAATTCGTATGATACTCGTACGAAAAACGTTTTCTGGACTCGTGTGATTGCAACACTCGCCTTAGGCTCGTTCTACAAACTCACACTAGTCAGAAAATTTTTTTTCGTACTAGTGTCATAATGTACTATTTTCGTACTAGTGTCATAATGTACTATTATATAACGCAGCCGTGTCTTCCTCGCTTTTCGGGGCGTGTTCGTTGATGCTAAAGTAGGCGTTTCCACATCTCTCGACTGTTTTTATGGTAAACAGACGAAAAAAACACACAAAAAAGTCCTAGTAAAATAAAAGTCCGTTAGTCATCGCTGTTCAGCGGTCGGAGAGCTTTTTTCGACAGTTTTTGCAGAACAAAAGACTGTCGAACAGAAGACATAACAGCTTATTCGATCTCCTGTCACATGGACTGACAGTATCAACGACATTGGGTCATCGTGCTTACAATTTTTCTTAAGACGGAAATGTACTATTTAGCAGTGTTGGGCAGCCCCGGAGTACATTTGTACTTGAAGTACCGCATAAATACGGAATACAGTTGTACTCTGTACTGCGGGAACGCGGGAGTACGGGGTACAGTTGTACCCTATTGCCATTACGCCAAAACAAGCTTTCCTCCCCCCCCCCCCCCCCCCAACCACGTTTATTCGTTGAACGAATTAACGAAACGCAATCGACGCAAAGGCTCAAATGGTAAAATAGTTGAATCGTTAATTCGTAAATCCAAACGCAATTATTTTTACTTGATTTATAATTCGAAAAAATAACTAGAAAAATAATTTATTCGGATTTAAAAAAAAAAAAAAACTCCTTACAGTTGTACGGAATACAACTGTACTCCGTACTCCCGCGTTCCCGCAGTACAGAGTACAACTGTACTCCGTACTCCGTACTCCTGAAGTACAAATTTGCCCATCACTGCTGTTTTAAGCTTCGCGGGCTTTTTGGAATTCGTTGCGAAAACATGGAGCTGAGCTAAAAACGCCCACTTTCCCTCCTCGGTACACAATGTACCATTGCTACCCTGCATCGATAGTTTATCGATGCAAAAATAGAATACGACTTTAAAATGAAATATTCCGTGACTGAACGGTTGAAATGAAAAGTTCCTCAATTGTTGAATTTTAGAAAACGTATTTTACGATACCCCCCCTCGATGGGGGAGTAGAAAAAAAAAATTTGAGTACACTTTTAAATCTACAGGAGTAAGAAAAATAATGTTCTTTTAGAAAAATCTTATCATGCCTGTGTTTGGGTCATTAATCTACGCCTGTATGCCAGATTTCATCTTAATAGGTTACTAAATTAGAGAATGGTAGAACTGTGACATACAGACTGATGGACAACACGACCGATACAATAAGGTTTGCCAACAAATGCTACGGAACCTTAAGGGCGGGGTAAGGTATTAAAATTTTTTCTGTTGCATTTTTTGTTTATTTTTTCAACTGAATGCATAATATCTCAAGAATATTAACGATTATTAATGAGAAATTAGCTGTTTTTTATACCGAAAATCGGTATTTGCTTCCAAGTGCTACGAAAAAATCAAAAATCAAAAGAAAAAAAAAATCCCCTCGTGATTACCCCGAGAAAAATCTCCTTTAACGAATGCATTTTGATTTTTTTTTTGTTTAAAATGATTCTTTTGCGAGTTATGATGAACACCGCAAAGCAACGCCTCCGGAGATTCGCTGTCACCCGCTTAATTTTCAATATTTTGAAATGAAAATTTACGAAAATATTGTTTAAATGTTGTATTATTATATGGAAATTGATTGAATAAATTTACACTATTTTTATCGCCAGAAAAAAATCTTAAAAACGCGCTCCTTTTTCGCCGAATAAACCTTACCCCGCCCTTAAAAATCGCCTACAATCATCGTGTCACAAAAATATGCAACAGCCGCAGCAGCGATGTACAGCGGAGAAAAAAAAATGTGCCGGTGCATTCGTTTACGAGAAAATATACGTGAAACTAACTTGATTGCTAAAACAAGATACATGTCTTTTTTTCTCTCGATATCCTCCAATTCAGAAGCGTCGTGGTTCGGCCGTTCCCGATGGGCGTATGTCGCGCATGCCTCGTCAGTATTTTCCAACGAAATGATTTCGATCGTCTTCGGTTGTTCGGTGCCGTCATTTTTCGAGTATTTCACCAGATTCCCGTACCGGACTGATTTCTTCAGGCTAATTATCTGCTGATACTGTGCTTGAGCGAATTTTCCAAGATCCGAACGGACATCCGACAATGTCCCGATGTCCTTCACCGATTGAACCTCAACGTTTGAAATCGTCTTGATGGACTCATCGTAATAGTTGATGATTGTCTAAGAAAAAAATGCACACGCACTTATCGAAAATATTGTTGAAAACGTCGTTTTACGTCAGAGATGTGAATGAGTTCAATCGAAATGTATTTAAGGGGTTACATACACTTGTAATTTTCAAAAAATCGTTTTTTTTCTTAATCGAATTATTAGAAGCTGCCAACGATGCGAACGGATTATTATATGGCCCTGGAATAGATGACTCCATGTAAGTTGAAAAAAAACGAAATTTACCACATGTAAAACGCTTTTGAAACTTTAAACGCGTTTTTCTCAAAACTATGTTTTCAAAATCGGTGATCAAGATTTCTCGGAAACGGCTGAACCGATCAGTCTCAAATTTTAACACAACCTTTTTAACTAGATTTTTTAGTGATTAATCGAAGATTTTTTTTCTTCGATAAATATTTTCCATTTTATAAACAATTTAAGGCTTAAATTTTCGTTCAAAATCGAGTCTTTTATTTTGAGAAGTCGCCATTTTGTCAAAAATTATTTTTTCGCTAATTCCTTCGATTAAATACTAGATAATGTATTATATTAACGAAATTTATTTGGTTTTTTCATTTCAGATAATCCGGTCCAGAGATATCGTGATCACCGCAAAATTGGTTTTTTTTGCGGAGCTCTAGGAGATCGGCGATAGCAACATTCGCGATGATTATTTTTACAAATAAAAAATATGTAAATATATTATAAGGTTATTATAATATGTACACCAATTTTCAAATTAATAAATTGAATAGTCTGCGCGAAAAAAATTCTTGAAAATCCGTCTTTTTAAAGCCTTCTAACTGTATGTAACCCCTTAAAATACTTCCATTGGTGAACTATCGTGGATTATGATTTTCATTGAGTATTTTATAAGCTATTGTAGTGGAAAAAAATAATTCATCCAAATAATCCATTATTGTTTCAAGATAGTGAAAACTTTGATTGTTTTTAAATAAATTAATCATAGTTATTTGATCGAAAATGTATTTCAAGTACATTTCCATTAAATAAATGCCCAATCCTGTTAAGGTCTTACAGATAGCTAAAGTAATATTAAATTAACACTTAGAAATATTAAGTATCTACTTTTAACAAGAATTGAAGTCAAATTCGACGATATTGGCGTGTGGTTGACAGACGTTCTGTCAATGCCTGTACAACGGAAATAAGGTAAACTGCTCAGTTTCTGACACTGTCCCAGATCGTGACCCCAACGGCAAAGTTTTGACGACCATAAATATAGTTTTTGTCGAATAATAATTAAATTATCAGCTGATTGAAGAGCGTTTTTTACTTTTAATTATCGCACAAACACACTTTTTATAATGAAATATTTTGTAATAGAAATTGACCAGTGAACAGTGTAACACGCGTCCCAGTGGCTCAGCTGCCGCCGTGCTAGACGCTGATAGCAACTGCGACAATCTACGGAAATTGGAAATTTGTTCGTACTGTAAGTATAAAACGACATAAAAATGGTATCGACATATTCAGCATGAACCAGACTGTCGATGAGATAAAAAATAATTTAACTTTTCGTTAGATATTTGGTTAAATCCGTAGTGTCAATAACTAAGTCACATAATTGAGATTACGTTGCAGTTGTTGACACTCGGCCAAAAACGTATATGGGGTATTCCATACGAACTGAACCCCCTTTTCAGCCGATGTTTTTTTATTCTCTCGAAATTGAAAGGAGTTGAAGTATGACGAGAAATAGTGGTTGACTCCAAATCTTAGGCCTTGAGGTTTATTTCTCACTATACTTCTGTAATTGGTATTTTTACTACTTTCGAAGGTTTCGAGGCGTGGTGAGTCTTTATTTCTGAATTAAATTTATGTTGTCACGAGTGTTTTGGAACGGAATTTTCCTATTCTTTCAGATGAAATTATGAGATCTCAGTATCAAAAATGTTTTCTTATGATTTGAGGCAAAAAAACACAAAAAACTTCATATCTGGAAAAGAATATTTTTTTTCTTGGTCCCAATTTTTTGTAATATTCCCATGATTATTCTGAAGCTACTGTATAAATTTCATGATGGAACTCAGAAATTTACGGTACCCAGAAATTTTGGAATATTATGAAAAATCTGATATACCCGTATTTCTGTATTTCTGATTTTTCATGATATTCCCAAAAGAAAAATCAGAAATACAGAAATACGGGTATTTCTGATTTTTTGAATTATTATGTACGTTCAAGATGACCTCCCAAGATGTATAACTCAAGAACAGTTTGAGCTACGGTCCCCAAATTTTGGAGGCATGTCGAGCTCTATAACCCCGACTTTAACTATAATTTTAATCATGATTCAAGCCGTGAATCGGATTTTGTATCGTTTTCAAATTTCCAAAAACAAGCTGCAAGTTGGAACCTGCAATTTGCTTCCTCGAAATCGTAGGTAGCGAACGAAGATTCCTCCATGAGGAAGCCAAAGATTAAATAGAAAATTACCACTCATATAAATATCGCCGTTTAATCTATCAGATTCAGAACAAAAAAAATGATTCATCATAGAGAAATCTTCGTTCACTACCTACGATTTCGGGGAAGCAAATTGCAAGTTCCAACTTGCTTGTTTCCATCGGTGTCGGCGCTGGGATTCGAACAGTAATACCTCAAACGTATAACATAAAAATCTGAAGAATTTTTTACCTGAGGTTTTTCACATTTCGTTTCCGCCGCCCAATTGGCGCAAATTCGCAGAGCCAGGGCCCGCAAACTCTGATCCAAGAAGGCACTCTTGATCAAATCTTTCAGAAAATAACAACCGATATTACGTTCTCCCTCTTTCCAAGCCAACGAAGCTTTTCGGTAAATCAACCGATGACGAGCAGCATCCGACAGATCGAGCATCTCCCCAAGGGTATCTGAGAGTAATAAATACCGATCTGATAGTTTGAATTCTGTCAAACGCGGGCACCCTAAGCGTACCTAAAACGCGCGAGGCCATCGACAAGTATCCTTGCTTTTCGGCGACTTTGGCGATCATCAAGTGAGTATGGATGAGGGTGCGATCCACCATCACCGGGACATTGCTCCGGGATTTTCCTGTTTGGCACATGGTCAATCTTTGCGATAAGATCGGTTCGACGTAACGAAAATCGTGAGTATCGGAGAAATCTTTTTCATTCCACTCGTTGAACAACTTGTCATAATCTTCGGGCTTGTTAAATCTCGCAACGAACTCTTCGATCTCTTGTACCATTTGCAATTGCGATAACAGTGGGTACACCGTCTGACTGCATTCTGGAAAAAATATTTTTTACAAATAGTTTCAATATTCATTGACGAATTTCTCACCGCCCCGAATTTTATTCGAAAATATCAATATTCTTCCTACAATCCGGAAAATTTAAAAATCAAAATATTGATTTTTTTTTTTACGTACATGGATCGGAAGGTTGTTTTGGTTCTACTTTAAAGAAAATCACCGAAATCGTGTGCGAGATGCAATATTTACAACGAAAAAAAAAAAATTACAATTTTTTAATTTTTAAATTAATTAATTAGTTAAAAATTTTTTTTTAATTAAAATTTTTTAAAATATTTTGCCCCCCCCCTTCTTAATTCTTATATGAATATTTTCTTAGCTATTGCAAAATATATGAGTTAATGAAATATATCACAACGCTAAATTTCAAGTTTCTACATCGCACGATTTCCCCCAAAAATGAAACTGTACTCGATTTTAAATATCGTAAATAATTCCCGATGAATGAAAAATAGATACAAATGTAGTAAGCTGCAACCAAGAAAACGTATATTGCAAACTGAAAAGCTAAAAAATCAAATTTACTATGAATGCGCGACCAATTAGTGTAGAACTCGAAAAAAATTGATTTCCGGCACAAGATTTCGATGATTTTATGAAGATTGTTTAGATGTGGCTAACTACTTCTTCTAACCAGTTGAAGTTTTCCAGTCAAAATACATGCAATTTTTCTACGTTTCAGAAACGATGTTGGCGTGACGACTATTTTGGAATATCTAGAATATATGAGGGTGCGGGAGACCCCGTCCACTCTCCCACATTGACAAAAAATTCCCCAAATAACCTTCTTGAACAACCGCAATCAATGTTGGGCCCTGGGACTCTTAAATTTTTCAGTTATTCCAAAATTATTCGAACAAATTGGATGATAATCGTCAAAGGAACAGTGTAAACGTGGCATGAGATAATCCATGCATGTATATTAGGGTGGTTCTTAATTATCTCTAACCTCCGGCGCAATGCAATCGAATTATACAGGGGAAAATGCATGCATTTGGCATTTTGTTAGGAAAATTTTTTATTACTTCAGAACTATACATGATAAAAAAATTTCCTTCAACAGTATTGTAGGAAATTTGATGTTCTACAAAAATGGTCTCCAGTAAAATTTTCGTGAATCTAATATTTACTACGTAAAAATGGCTTTTCATAGCTGGCTCAAAAAAGCCATTCTTTGCGAATTACATAATAAATTTTAGATTCACGAAAATTTTATGGAAGACCTTTTTTGTAGAGTTTTTCTGAAAAACTGTCAGATGAAATTTTCTTATCATGTAAAGTTTTTTTTTTTTCTTTTTTGAGCCAGCCATGAAAAACCATTTTTTGCAAAATACGTAATGAATATTAGGTTCACGAAAATTTTACAGGAGACCTTTTTTGTAGAACATCAAATTTCCTACAATACTGTTGAAGGACATTTTTTTATCATGTATAGTTCTGAAGTAATAAAAAAAGTTCCCAACAAAATGCCAAATGCATGGATTTTCCCCTATAAAATTCGATTGCATTTGCGCCGGAGGTTAGGCTTATCGGACAAATTCCCGATTGCGCCCAATTTTTTTTCTATTTATGTTGATTACTTTTGTCGGCGGAAACCACGGAAATTCCGTCATCACCTAATTAAGAACCACCCTAATGTATATTGTTTTTCGTGCAAGAATTCGTAGCCGTTAATTTAATATGGAATTGGATTTTTGGAGGAATGATTAGTCATCCCGTCAACATAATTAACAAACGGTAGAAAATTTGAATGTATTTAAAATGGGAAATTTTACTCGGATAGGGGGGATAGTTAGAATTGGACTGGAATGTTCGAAATAGGCTCAAATAAATAAAAAAACTAGGGGCCCTATGATAAGTAGTACAGACGACATTCAGCAGCAATATTGATAACTCGAGAACTATGACATCTTACCGAACAAGGATAAACTCATCGAATTATTAACGACAGTTAATAATGATAATAACAAATTTAAACTCCCAAATCGGGAAGTTATTTGTGTGGCTCGTGAAGAGTCACACACGAAATAAACATAAATTGTCGTAGGCATTACTGGCCATAGGCACTACTAACCATAGGGCCCTTCCTTTTTTTTTTCTTTTTTTTAAAGTGGCTCAAACATTTTGCTCAAAATAGCTCAAAATGACTCCAAAGACCGCGTAAAAATCTGTCAAAAAATAGATTTTTGATTTTCGAGGTCATTACAATAACTTCCCTATATAATCGGGAAGTTAAAAAAAAAAAAACAAAATATATACCGACACTGAGGAAATAAAAATATTGTTCAAGTCCCAGACGATGAGCTTTAGGCCGAATTTTACTAAAACACCGGATATAAATAAAGCGGTACATATGAATAAAACAAATCGGCATATTTGGCAATTAAAAAGTCTCGAAAACGTCCTCACCCAAAGTTATTTTGCGCAACGACTGTACGATGCTCGTACGAGCATTGTTGACGGCATTTTTTATGCCAGCTACGTTGCCTTCGTGCAAATGAGCGAGTGCGCGATAATGCGAACCGTGGAAATAATCATTGTCGGAATCTTGCGAAATGATAAAATTATGATTGACCGAGCCCGTCGTTCGATTCGATCCGAGCAAGTTCCAATCGCCCAGACGCCACGCAGCTTCGTACATGAAACTTTCGACGTTATCGGTTTTCCTATTCGTTGCATCATCGATCACAACACCGAGAAGATATTCGTAACCGGATTTTTGCAGAGCGTTGAGCATGTCTGTGATGAAATAATAAAACCAGGGGTGGGCATTGATTCATTGATGTGAATATATTAATAATACTGTCTCCAAATGAAAATTGAATTAATCAACATGGAAGTGGACACCACCCCGATTTTCCTGGGATGAAAATATGTTACAGAGGGTACTTTATTCCTCGCGGAATTTTTATTTAAGCGGGAATTTTCTTTCATTCCCAGAATTGAAACATTTCTTCATGAAATATCGTTGATGCACCCACTGGATGTGGATAATGCTGTTAATTGTGATTAAGAAAATGTAAATCCATAAATAATGGTCAGTTTAGAATTGGTTTTTCATAATAAAAGGTTATTAAAATTTTTTGAAAAAAATGTTTTTTTTTCAATGACCTTGAAACATGGTAAAAAATGGTTTCCGCGCCCACACATCTACATACAAAAATGCTCAGGAACACCCCCCAGAATCACATATTTTCATCCCAGGGAAATCGGGGTGGCGTCCACTTTCTGCACGATTACCAAAATGTCTGCAATAATTATCCATAATTCAAACGAATTATTGATTTAGAATGGATTGTTTCAGTAAAAATTGTAATCCATGATCATTTAACAACAATAGTACATTGTGTAACTCGGAGGGAAAGCTTAAACGGTCTCCCTCCACGTTGCACACGATACTTCATATAACAAAGCCGTGTTTTCCGAGCCGCATGCAACCAGGGATGGGCAAAATGTATTTAAAAAAAAAAAATATACAAAGTGATTTTCCAATTTGTATATT
This sequence comes from Sussaba pulchella, assembly GCA_963971145.1. Taxonomy (NCBI): domain Eukaryota; kingdom Metazoa; phylum Arthropoda; class Insecta; order Hymenoptera; family Ichneumonidae; genus Sussaba; species Sussaba pulchella. The sequence continues at coordinate 566,375 of OZ020169.1, forward strand.
TTGTGAAAAATCAAAGTGAAAAATCACTTCGTATTTTAACGTCAATAAAATACAAAGTGAAAAATCACTTTGTATTTTAGTCGCGTTGAAATACAAAGTGGAAATACACTTTGTATTTCGATCGCGTTAAAATAAAAATTGAACTTGAAATAAAATCGGTATTTGATCGCGATGGAAATAGAAAGTGGTTCTTCACTTTGTATTTCAGTCGCGCTGAAATACAAAGTGGATTTCCACTTTGTATTTCAACGCGACTAAAATACAAAGTGATTTTTCACTTTGTATTTTATTGACGTTAAAATACGAAGTGATTTTAACGTCGCTAAAATACAAATTGAAAAATCACTTTGTATTTTAATGGCGTATTTAAATACTTTTTCATTCAATGGTGCCCATCCCTGCATGGAACGTAATGTGTACACTGCCCGGGGTGAAGGGGCGCAGTCCGGGTGGGGTCGAGGGGCGAAGCCCCCCCCACTGAAGAAAAAACGAATTTCAATGAAATAAATACACGCACTGTCGAGTCGGTTGTTCGATGTTCAATGATAAAAAGGTCATGGTACCACGTGGCGATGACAGGAACGGAAGCTTATGTTTTTGGCTGCGGCGTCGCACATGCCAGCTGCCGGTGGCGCTGCCGGTGGCGCTGCCGGTCCGTTCGCGTTCGGTCTCGTGTTTGCGGGTCTATTCGTGAACATAAAAGTGTTGAAAAATATCTTGCTGTCCGCTCAACAGCGATGAGTCATGGATTTTGCAGTACTAGTACTAAAAAGAGGACTTTTTTGTACTGTTTACGATACCGACAGTCGATGGTCACGCAAACGCCTACCTTAGCTCCCGAGAACACCCCTCAAGTAGCGAGGAAAACACGGCTGCGTTATATTAAAGTATTTTAAATAAATTTTCACGAAATAAATTGGCATATCTACGATGAAAATGGACGATAAAAAAATGGTATTACCCCGCCGGGGAGCGGTGATCGAGCGGTTGAGTTCCATATCCTGTTCGAGTTTGACTTTGTCCCACTCCCTAATATGAGTGTAATGCTGGGCCCTGAACGAAGCGTCAATCGAGTGCGAGATTCCACATCCGTATATCGAATCCGGATCATCGATGTGCAAATAAGCTTCTCTGACGATGTGTTGCAACAATTTACCCGTACGTGGATTGAATTCGCAGATCGAATCAATGGCCGACGTCCATCTGCCCGAAACTTTTTCCCGAAGTAATGACGAATTTTGGATCAGCGATTGACACGACAATTCGGCGTACAGAAGAGACGTGAAATACGCCGACGAGTAATCGGCAGCATTGGCGATGGATAAATAATCAAAGGTCAGATTGGTGTTGGCGTTGATAGAATTCATACGCATGAATTTAACAATTGTCAGCATCGAACGAATGCAACGATAGCTCAAAGCTACGCTGTTTTCGTTGACGATATTTCGACTCGAACCTTGGCTGTCAAAATTTTGAATCGAACCATCGACTCGGCGGGTCTGTTCGAAAACGTAGCCGAAAAAACGATCTACGCAGCTGGAAAATTTGTTTTCGAGCGATTTTTCCGTGTCGATGAGCAAATTAACCAGTCGAGGAAGAATCATCTCGGAAAATTCGATGCTTCGAGAGCATACTTCTTTGAGAGCTACGGCGTAGAAATTAACGAAACAATCGAGAATATTGATCGTTAATTCGACGATCCATTTCGAATAGGTTTCGTAATTTTTCGTTATCCACAAATCGTGGGATCGTTCAAACAAAGTTTCGAGCTTATTCGCATCGATGCTGATCCGTGGGAGTCGTTTCTTGGACGTTGAGCTCGAGCTTGCGACAAACGGATAAATGGAATCGTAAAGAGTGCAATTGTTGGTTTCGTAAACGTGTTTATAAGTATCTTCGAGATGAGATTTATCAACGAATTTCGAGCCCCAAGGTGTCGAAAAAATTTCGTAGAGAGCGTTTGCGCTGGCTTCATTCAGATCAATGTCATCGTCGACGAGATATTCGGACAAATGATTGATCACGTTCAGGGTAAGACTGTTCGCGTCGTTGTGGGCCTCGTCGACGTAACCTTTACCCGGATGCAATACAATCGTCGTGAGATCGGCCGGACCGAGTCGACCCAAACATTTGGCAGCTTCGATAGATACATCGCGATCGTTCGATCTCGTAAGTTTCACGAGTTTGTAAATAAATTTGTGAATCGTGCTCGTTGCGCAATCCTCCGCGAAACCACGAATTTTTTCGAGTTTCTCGTACAACTCGTCCAATTCGTTTTTTCTCGTTGACAATTGATCGTTAAGATGTGACAATCCCTCGAGACTGCAACTCAACGTTTTTTCATCTATAGCGTTTAAAAAATGTTTTATTTCCATTTCCAATGTGTAATGTTCATCGTCGATGTATTTCAAACCATTGTGAACTCGTTTTATATCTTCGAAAGTTTCTTCGTTAGGAAACGAATCGAGTCTTTCTATAGCATCGGCCAACAATGATTTATTATCGATTATCAAGTGACGCAACAGATCGATCGCTCGTGGAACTTTACCGTTTTTAATTATCGGTATCAAGCTCGAAACGGTTATACTCAAAATTTCTTTTATTTCCTTGGCTCGTGTTGGCAATGAAAAATTGATAAATTTTTTAAAAAACGAACACGCCAAGTTCGACATTGACGTTTCGTCTTTGATAAAATTCAGAAGCGTATGAGCCACGTTTCTCACGATGTAAAGCGACATTTTATCGAAACAAGGTTTTGACAGATGTTCCATAACGCACGTGGTAAAGTAAGCGTAACGATAAAATTCTTGAATTTCGTAATCCGTTGATTTGACACGATGAACGTTGATCGTCAGTGCCATTAAGATTTTTTGCAAAATCCAAGGACGTCGAACGATTAAATGCTCGACGAGAGTTTGATTTTTCAGCGAAAGATCGATTTCCAATGATCGTAAACAATTTTCGACGTTGTTTTTGTCGAAATTTGGTTGTCGAGTTTCAAAAATCGTCAACGATGAATTTTCTTCGAACATCGTCGCGAAATGTCGTTGATCGTTGAGTCTTTTGAATACATCGACGACGACGTCGGACAATTTTTCGTCGAGTAAATCGAGAAAATTCTTGACGTTGGAAAATTCTTCAACGTTCGATCGCAATTTTTCGTGCAACGATGTCGCGTACACGAACGTGGCTTCGTTATTATCGGAAATTTTCATCGACGTGATCAACGAAATTATCGTTGCGAAATAATCTTCGATAGTTTGAACGAAGGAAACGTCGAGATATCGGCATAGAATAATTATTTCATTGAATTCGAGCCTCTGCAATCTGATTATAATCAAAATTTCGATGTATCTTCGCAAAAAATCTTTGGTAGAAACGGAATTCGTCAGAATCCATGGAAAATCGTCGAACGAATGATGAAATTCGATCCAGTGCGAGATCAATTTGTGCAGATTCATTTCGACCAATCGACGAGGCCAATCGTCGACGTTACCACGATTTTTCGTGACCGACAGAACGAGTCCACGTTTGATAATCATGGGTTTTATGTTTTTTACAAAAGCCAGATTAATTATTGCGAAAATCGCTCGGCTGTGCAACTCGCGGGAATCATTGCCGCGTATAATCGCCGCGATTACGTGCGACACTATGATTGTTCGGGTTGCGAGTTCGTCGACAGTCGCGGATGATTCGCCGATCGTTAATAAATTTTTCATTGCGATTATTATTTCGTCCAAAAAATCGAGTTTCCAACGAATATCGAGTTGATTCGACGACATAGCTACGTAAAGAGCTCGCACGACTTCCAAACGTACGACGTAGAATGGATTTTCGATGTAACTTATCAAACGTTGTATCATCGGTTCCGATGTTTCGTTAACTCTGTTAATTCGCCAATTCAAGGCCGGATTAAGGTCAATAACACGAGCGAGGGATTTGACGAATTCGGCGTGAACCAAAGGCCCGTAAAATTCGTTGGCCAAACATTTGTTGATCTTTCGCAAGATAGTAGCGAGCGAATCGATGCAACTAGTCGATCGAGTTGACTTGGCAGCGTTCATCAACCTCGGCAATACGATCAATGCAATTCTAACGATTTTTTCGTCTTTCCATCGTTTCTTCAACAGCTCTTTGACGAATACTATTAACAAATCCAAAAGATCGTTGCTTCTCGACGGTCCATCGGACAAGCAACACGCGGTTAGAAGCCTGATGGCTCTACGAATACACGTGTTTCTGGCACATCGATGAATATCAATAGTTTTCATAAGATTTTTCAAAATCGTTATACGTTTTTCGCATATTTTCTCGCCAATGCGAGAGCAACAAAAATACGTGACAATGTTGTCAGCCGAATTTCTAACGCGACAAGGAACGTTACAAACGTTCGAAAATTTCGTTGAAGTGCTCGTGCCATCTCGGGAATCGTCGATTTTGCATATTTCAGATTTTTCAGCCGGCACCAGTTCATCGATGAATTTCACAACTTCCAGGGTCAATGATTCGTCAATTATTTTCTCAACTTTATCGTGATATCGCGCACAATAAAATCTCTCGATAGCTTCCACAGCTTCCGCAACGAGATACGAGGATGATTTCAATGACGATTTATTTATCGTCACGAATGTGGATAATATATTTTTGTACGTTTTGGTGAATGCACGAACGAGTTTCGACATTTGTTTTTCTTCAAAATCAACGTCGTATTCGGCGAAATTAGATATTACTCGAGCTACAATGGTCATTGTTATCAATCGAACGATAATCTCGTTATTTTCGGTCACTCGACTCGCCAACGAAACGGTCAAGGCATCAACGAGGATTTTCCAAGTATCTTCCACAATTTCCCAACCGTAATCTCGTCCGGATGACAATTTTTCATCGTTATTTCGTTCTGATTCCTCGGCATCGTCGAATATATTCGTACGAAATAACAACGTTAAATTACATCTCTCGATGTCCATCGAAGATTTTGATTCACGATCGTCCAACAACTCGATTTCCGTAATATTTTCGCTGATCACGGAATTACGTTTCGTCGTGTTAACGTCGTTATTCTCGAAACGACGAAGTTTTACGGCAAAACGTGTGAGCAATTTACCGAGCGTGACAAAAGGTACGTGGGTTGATAATTTTTGTATTGGAATGTCGAGAGCCCATTGCAACAGCGAAGATCTTATCGAAAAATCCGAATTGCCAGCATCGGAATCGGGTATCGGCGATCGAGAGGAAAAAACGAGAAGCGTTTCAACGCTCGACGATGACCAAACGATGGATCTTTTGAGATAAAGACGTAGAAAAGCTTGGGGGTTTGGAATATCTCTGTTTCGCATCATCGACTGCAGCAATTCGTGACACGGTATTTCATTTTTATTCATAGTCGATGCCCTGAAACGTCAATTTATGCATCAATGAAATTATGCCAATTCGATTTTCATTTGGCTCAATTTGGATGTAAAAAAAAAATTTACCGCAAAACTGTTTGCCATATCTGTTGCCAGCACGTTGAAACGTTCTCGTCGTCATTCGCTTCGTTGTAGTGTTGTTTCTCGTTTTCAACGAGAACCGTCAAAAGCTCGCACAAACTACCCAATATCTTTTCATTATCGAGCGAAGCTTCTAAATTTTTCTCGACGTTCTTTAGGAAACTCAAGTAATCCGCGGATTTTAGGCTGTTGGGATATTTTCGTAGCAATACCGTGAGAATTTGTATGTAAGGCCAGGCATCTCGAAGATCGTTCTTCATTCGCAGCATTTCAGCGGGTTCTTCGACGACCGGATTGAGACGCCGAAACTTTCGCGGAAGCTCGTCCTGCTGCGTGCCGACACAACTGGACGATGCTTCTGCGCAATACGTCGGATCTCCTAACATTTGCCTGTATACTGAAATGGTACACAAATTCGTAAGATAACGGTAATTAAGGCTCCGGATTAGCGTTAAATGGAAATATATATACATATGGGGCAAAATTCCCCAATTCACCGAACTGAAACCCGACTATCCCCCGATGTGGTCAATGATTTTTTTTTTAGATTTTTTTAGACCCCTCTTTTCTCTCCCCTCCCCCCACCATTTTATTTTTATCAAGAGGTAACTGCTATTTGCCCCGTTTTTATTTGGATGAAATTTTTTTCCAGGATACTCTATTGAAATTAAAGAACTTTTTTCATAAAATTGGAATGGGCAACGAGTTCCTAATATTTTTATTTATGTTTTTGAAATTTTGCAAAAATTCGATTTTTATTCGAAATTTGAATATATGATAATGGTTTCCCATCTAAAAAAAAAAGGAAAATGAAATCTGTCTTGCTGAAAAATCGATATTTCGATTATTTCGATAGAAAATCGATTTTTGAGTATGGATTAATTGTTGCTATCATCAGGAGGTAACTCCTATTTCCTATCGATTTTCTATCGAAAAAAATCGAATTTCAATTCCAATTTTATGAAAAAAGTTCTTCAATTTCAATAGAGTATCCGGGAAAAAATTTCATCCAAATAAAAAGGGGGCAAATAGCAGTTACCTCCTGATAAAAACCAGTAGTCAAGTAGCGTGTTGGGCACGCACATGATAGTGTTCCGTAGCCGGATAACAGTTATTACTAAATTTTTCGTAAACTATTTTTGCTACAGTGTTCGTTATAATTTTGATCGAACGTACTAATTAAAAGCTACATTTAGGAATTTTTTCAGATTTTTAGCATCGATAGTTTAAAAGTTAGAGGGGGGGGGGACTCTGATAACGACTTTGAGAGCAAATATCTCATGACTGAAGGGTTAAAATGGAAAGGTCTCAGGACATTATTTGTTGCATTTGAGGAGACCTATCCAAAGATACCTCACTCAATGGGGTGAGCAAAAAATAATTTCGAGTACACTGTTTAATCTGCGGGAGGGGGGGGGTCGATTTTTTTTTTTATTTTTTATGTTGTCATTTCTATTTTTAGGTCACCGATCTACGTCTGTGTACCAAATTTCATCTCAATCAGTCCATAACTGAGAGAATGGGAGAACTGTGACATACAGACGGACGGACCTGCCGAAACCATAAGGGTTCCTAGATTTCTACGGAACCCTAAAAATGGCGGAGGGAGGGGTGGGGACGGAGGTGTCTAAAGAATCTAAAAAAAAATTTGTGATGTCGTAGGATCCAAAAGATACTAAAAAAAAAATCATCGACCACATCAGGGGATAGAAGAGTTTCAGTTCGGTGAATTGGGGAATTTTGCCCCATATATATATTCTGTGATATTGCATGTTTTGAAATTAAAGTCGTCGGAACAGCCAAAAATTAGCTTCAGCGAAGCCGGGATTTTTTAGGCCATTTAATCAACGAAAAAATAAATTTGAAAACCAGTCGATTAATCATCTTTGTCGATTCATCGTATGAAGAAAATTAAAAAATAATGAGATCTCTATTCTGCAAGGACGGTACAAGCCAATCCATTTTTCATTGAATTCCAAAAAAAAAAAAAAATAATGTATAACAAGTGGTCTATATTTCGACCATCATACTAATCTGGAATTTTAACTTTCAATTATCCATTTTACTTGTTCGTTTTAATGTATAAATCTATCAAGAAATCATAATTGAGGTAAACACTAATTGAGGCTTTTAATTCGACTCGTATTAAATTTTGATTAACATGATAAAAATTCGCAGCTGCGATACCTTCGCAATAAAGTTCTAAAAAACACGGATCGAGCATCTCCGTTTTCACGTCTCTGGACATTTTGTTATATATTCCTCGAACTATGTTCTTCCATTGTTTCCAATCGCAGGCATAAGCGCCGTCGTTGTTCCCGTCGTTCTCGATTCTCCTCGCACCTCCCGGATGATGAATTTTTACGAAGAGCAAAAGCATTTTATACATTTCCGGACATGCTTTCAAGCAGATAATCGGTGCGAGACTGTTTTCACTGAATTCGCAAAGAGCGATTCGACTCTCGGTGGCAATTTGCAGACACACCGTGTGCGTCATTTTTAACAGTGGCTTCAACATCGATTCATCTTGATTATTGATATCTTTGAATACTTCCTCTGAAAGTTTTCATAGAAACGTTGAAAACAACCAACCGAATTTGATTCTATAGTAATCAGATATTGGCATCAGTTTTGATCGTCGCGTTTGTAGCAAAATATTTAGATTGAGATGATCTTTACCCAGGAACGGTAGGATTTTTTTAACTTCCAGCAGCAAATGAGACTGCAGACAACCATACCGAACGACTGATTCCAGGCTATCGAGGAGATTGCTCTTAGATTCATTCGAACTTTCGGCGTACATTGCCATGTTCAGTCTCAAAATTTCACGCCACTGATCGGGGGTTATTTCCAACCGAAGAGTTTCGTTCGTCAATACATACTGAACTAAAATTTTTATATACGTATCACGATAGACCCGATACATTTTCGTTCCCCAAATTTCAAAGAGCATGGTAATAATATCGTTGCAACAGAGCGTAGTATAAGCGTTCCTGGTGGCCAGCCTGACTGTTTGGACCAATAAACTCGAACAGGAGCTTTGAGTATTGACATTACCGCTAGAATTCTGTGACGCCGCCTGAAACGAGGACATTCGTTTTTCAAACGACTCCCACCTATCGATTGTACTTTAACAAACCAGTTTTCGTACCATTAATGCAATTCTATAAACATCCAGCATTATTTTATTCCACGACCGACTGCTGTTACAATCTCTGGCCGTTTCGGCATTGATCGCGTTAACATAATCCTCATTGTCATAAACATCGTATAATTCTTGAAGAAATTTCTGTAAATCACACAATTTTATAATTGTTACAGAATTAGTTACTCTAAATTACATAATTTTTACATAATTACTGTGGCGAATCTTATTTGAATCATTTTCGAAATTCGATTGCGTCTGGTCCCAATCGATACCGAGAAAAGAGAATATCAAACCTAATTTGACCTTTCTAATCTAACTTTTGCGCCGATGCAAGGTAATGTTTTGTTTAAAAAACATGGTATTTTTTTTTATTTTTCAACAATAATTTACAACCAATAATTTCTAGAAAAATCCAATACTATAAAAAATTAATGCATATAAACCCCACTTTCATTTAAAAAAACAAAAAAAGCAGAGGACATATACAGGTCCTCAGGTGTATGAAGCTGGCTAGGGAAGAGTCCATAAAGAGTCGAAAATTTTGTTCGTACGCGATGAGATATTTCTGTCGCTCATCGCGACAGAAATCTCATCGCGTTCGTTTTTTATTTAATTTTATACGTCACGAGTCAAATAATTAGTTAAACAATCTATCTCCAAAAATATTCGTGTACATTTTCTGAAACTTTGCAATCACGTTTGTATGACTGTCTAGAACCCTGTTGCAAACAGCGAAAGCAATATCTCATCGCGTTAGTTTTTTATTCTATTTTTTATGCCGCGAGCTGAATAATTAGTTAAACAATCTCTATCTCGGAAAATATTCGTGTAAATTTTCTGAAACTTTACATTTACGTTCGTATGACCATCTAGAAACCTGTCACGAACAGCGACAGAAATATCTCATCGCGTTCGATTTTTAAATAATTTTTATCTATCGCGAGCCTTCTGCCGCGAGAACGAGACTCGTGCTACGGGACTCGTGAGGCGTGCAGCGTAGCGCGTGAGAACCCCTGCGCGCGCGGCGAAATGCCCGCTAGTTTCAGCCTCATAAAAAAATTCTTTAAAAATAGATAAATTTTTTTCACAATATTCGTTTCTAAAAGAGCAGTTCGAAACGCAAATTTTCACGCGCGTGCAATTGAATTTGAATGTTTCGTCTAGGAGATATTTGCATTTGAAATTTTTGTTCATCGAATGGAAAAAAACTGATGAAATTATCATATGCTGTTTTTATGACGCACTTTAAGGGAAATTTTTTTTATCCGAATCGAAGACCGGTCGGGTTTCCACCGTGCGATTAGCCGTGGAACACACCATATATAATTTTAGAATCTAAGTAGAAATGAACGAACATTGTCAATGAGTGAGACAAAAGTGTCAGCTATGAACATTATTTTTTTTTTAACTTCTTGCGTTCAGAGCCGTTTCCTCTTGATTTTTAAAATAATGTTAATTTTGTAACTTTCAGGGGCTCCCTCTTTAGCATAGGATTCAATCTGTAAAGCTCGACACTTGAATACAAACTGCATTAAGGCTTTGACAATCTCTAGTTAGAATAATTGTCACAATTTTATGATATACAGTGACGAACGAAATTATTGGCACAATGGTGCCACCAGGGTGTAGGTAGTTCTAGTAACGACGGCAGTACAGTTGAGATCGGATTTATTTAACATAATAATACTGTCATATTTTATACTTCATTATAACACAAAAAGTTCGAGTGCAAACAATTTGGTAGCACCAACAAAATGTATATGGGGTATTCCTGGGAATTTCGGCAACTTCGGACAGTTGGGTCAAAATTTTTGCTCCCCAATTTTTTTCTTTAATATGTGTTGAAAATAAAGAGACACGTATTTCGGCGTTTTTTATTTTGAGCCCCCACTTTTGAAATACAGTCAAATGAAGTTTTTGAAGTATTGACCACATTCGGTCATTCAAATCGATATATCTCAGCAACGGTTAGTGATAACTCAAAAAACCACAGGTGTTTTTTTTTCGTTTTTGAACGCTTTATACATTGAAAACATTGACGATTATGTTGCACAAATTCAACAATTATTTATAAACAATTCAAAATTTAAAATGAAATAAAACAAAAAACGCACTTTTAATTTTTGAAATGTATTTTTTTTTTAATTCCTTGAACAAAAACAAAAATTTAGCCACCTTGAACTTTTTGGGCCGACGCTTCATTCGGGAGTTATAGATTTTTTTGTCACAAAAAACCCCTAAATGTTTACCCGGTTGTTAAGAAAAAAAGCTATAACTTTCGAACGAAACGTCGGCCCAAGTCCGGCCGGGTCTCAAAATTTTTCTTTTCGTCCAAGGAATTTGAAAAAAAAATCAATTTCAATAATTAAGGGTACTTTTTTCTACATGCAATTTTTTACTAATAAAATACGTATATTTACCGGTTTTTTATGACAAAAAAAGCTATAACTTTCGAACGAAACGTCGGCCCAAGTCCGGCCGGGTCTCAAAATTTTTCTTTTCATCCAAGGAATTTGAAAAAAAATCAATTTCAATAATTAAGGGTACTTTTTTTTTATGCAAATTTTTACTAATAAAATACGTAAATTTACGGGTTTTTTGTGACAAAAAAATCTATAACTTCCGAACGAAGCGTCGGCCCAAAAAGTTCAAGGTGGCTAAATTTTCGTTTTTGTTCAAGGAATTAAAAAAAAAATACATTTCAAAAATTAAAAGTGCGTTTTTTGTTTCATTTCATTTTTAATTTTAAATTGTTTATAAATAATTGTTGAATTTGTGCATCATAATCGTTAATGTTTTCAATGTATAACGCATTCAAAAACGAAAAAAAAAACAGCTGTGGTTTTTTGAGTTATCACTAACCGTTGCTGAGATATATCGATTTGAATGACCGAATGTGGTCAATACTTCAAAAACTTCATTTGACTGTATTTCAAAAGTGGGGGCTCAAAATAAAAAACGCCGAAATACGTGTCTCTTTATTTTCAACACATATTAATGAAAAAAATTGGGGGGCAAAAATTTCGACCCAACTGTCCGAAGTTGCCGAAATTCCCAGGAATACCCCATATATATTCCAATGTCCATTTAAACGGGCACAAAAGTATTGGCACAGGGTATAAAATCCTGTTTCTAAATTGTTTTATGGCATTGCCATCGGTTGGTAAGTAAGTTTCACTGATTAGAGGGTAATCCCGGCATTTTCTCGGAAAAAATTAACTACGCAGTACAGTGGGAACCGTTGAAATGTAAGAATGGGACGAAAAAAAACGAGAAACCACTGTCGCAGAAAGAAAAATCATATTAAACCTGCACAATCAAAACCAGTCCTATGCAGAAATTCCAAAGGCTGTTGATAAAAGTCGTTTTACCGTGCGCAGTGTTATTGAACGATTTAAGGGTAAAGAAAATTTGGAAGATCGTTGGCAAAGTGGCCGTCCACCTAAGCTCTCTGAAAGGGAGAAAAGGAAAATCATCAATACCATACAACTAAATCCTAAAACCCCTTTAACGAAGATAGCAGCAACGTTAAGAGAAGACCTTGGTACGGATGTCTATCCCATAACTGTTCGCAGTGCTCAAAAGTGCCGGCTATAGAACTGAAGTTTCAAGAAAGAAGCCACACATAAGCAAGATTAATATAAAGAAAAGGATAGAATTTGCAAACAAATTCACACAAAAGAAGATAGATTTTTGGGATAAAATTCTCTTCTCTGACAAAAGTAAATTTAATATCTTTCAATCCAATGGTAAAGTTTTGGTGTGGAGAAACCCTAATACCGAATTTGACATAAAAAATCTTTAGTCCACCGTAAAACATAGGGGTGGCAGAGTGATGGTGCGGGGATGCATAAGTTCAGACAGTTTCATTTTTTTATTTTTTTAGCCTGGTTTGGCTCATCCCTCGCTGGGGGCCTGTGCCACTCTCTATGACAGTATCATTATGTTAAATAAAGCCGATCTAAACTGTACTGCCGTAGTTACTAGAACTACCTACACCATAGTGGCACCACTATGCCAATAGTTTCGTTCGTCACTGTATATTCGCACGTCAACAATTAACGATAAGCAAAATATTATAGCTCACCCGGCGATCCGACATGTTTTTGCTTTTCGCAAGATCGAGGATATTCTCGAGTTTTCTCGGGCATTGTCTGCTCGAGTTTTCCATTCTTGCAGATTTTCAACTTGCTCTGTCCTTATTTCTTTCAAATAAAGACTGAATTATTTCGTGATATTCGAATTCGATACAAACCCGTATTTGTTATTTATTTTCCTTTCATTGTACAACGTATCACGTGGTGTCACGTATTTACGAACTATGATGCACGTGGATGCACGTGTTGTCAGATGAGTGCTGCCGGATTAAGGGGAAGCGAAGATTTTGAGAGGCCCCCACCACACGGTTTTGTTGAATAGCGCGTGAGGAGAGGCAACTCGCGCGCGCGCGTGCAATAGTGTCGCTGCCGTCGGCATCACTCTGATGCTCCGCCTCCCTCGACGCGCTAAATTTGAATTCCGTATATAGCTTAGCCGACCCGTCGATCCGATTTCACGAGGAAAAATTTTATACTCATTACAATCATAATTTCCGAACAATTTTTTTGGCGGTTATTTGCTTAAGTGGGACTCGTAAATAGACGGATTCCATAAACCTAGGGTTAATAATTGGATGTTCAACTATAAAAATATATTTATGGATAAATAATGGAGAAAAAGATATCAATGGATAATAACGAAAATAAGAAAAAAACAGTCACTATCGACGCTGAAGATACAAGTAATGGAACAAAATATGATTGCAGTCGTTTGCAAATAAACGATGGCTTACATTTCTTTACGGAAATTATACTTATATTGGGAATAGAAAATCCCAATGCATCGTTCATTCCCCAGGTCCCAACAACAACAGTTAATTAACAAAAATCATAGAATATGGAAACGTCAAATGAAAAATACTGTGATTGACGAAACTCGATTTAAAAAAAAAATGACACGAAATGAAAAAAAATCGTTGACGTTTTTGACGAGGATATTTTTCAATCGCCAAAAACCAGTCAAATAATAAAATATAAAGTTAAAAAATACTGTGATTTGATAGTATTGAAAAAAAAAATTGAACAAAGAAGAAAGGAACAAAAAAAAATCATTGACGTTTCCCGAACAGCACAAATTATTGCATCAGCATTGCAGCGATGTTTTTAGATTGCAGTTGCAGTAAAATATTCCATCAACGCTGCATCGACATTTCTAATTTCAAATATTGTAATGTTGCACTGCAACATTGCAACAGCGTTGTAGCGACATTTTTTTCAAAGTATGGTTTCTATTTCAAAAACACACGTTGTGCACCATAGTGCCACAATTTTAGAATTTTCAACAATTTTTTTTTGTTTTCGGATGTCCCCCTCCAAATCCTATAAGCTTCACTCGAATTATATTTCAATTGGACCTTTATTTTTCATAAAAACCGAAAGTATAAATAAAAATGGAACACCCTGTATAACGTGCGCTGATTACGAGCAATCCAGGTAAAATGATATCACATAGACTTAGAATTCAAAATATTTAATTTTATTGCTTCTCATACCAATTAATGTCGTAGTAGTATGTCGAAAAATGTCGCTTTTGTTGAGCGTTTCAATTTGCACATTTTTTTTTACCTGAGATATAGGCCATGGGAGTTTGTGGGCCATGTTGCCCCGTCTGCGCGGCAGAACACGAATAGGATATGAATGAAAAAACTGTCGAGATTAATGTTCAATTAATGTCAAACAACGAGATCCTTACTTCTATTTCATTGTGTATGCTTTCATTATTAGCTTAGTTGAAAATAGCACTAGGGTTTCATTATGTCGTGTCGATTAATTGTCAAATTTTTTGGAAAAACATAATTCAGAGGTGTAATCCGTAATTTCGTTATGCGGATGCTACATTCGTATTCACCCCCGCGACGGAAAGAGAGGTTGGGTCGTCGAATAACGCGATTGGCCGCGGCTGAATTGCCAGCGTCGTCCATCTTCTTTGTCCATCACTCCTCTCCTGGCAACTCTCCTCCGCTCTCCCCTTCACTGCCTGTTCATGCTCGTTCAACGATCGTGCGCAATACGTTTGGCGTGTGAAGTGGTTCGAAAAAAATGGAATTAACGTGTTGTATCTCTGAAACGGAATGCCAACGGAGAAGAAGTTTGCCATCGTCGAATCCGACGATGGTTTACAAATTGTTCCGACCCTGTGGCTCGATGAAGATGCGGGGAAAAGCTGGTGGCCGAAGTTCCTAACCTCAAAATGGTCAATTGATAGAGCTATCCATCGTCAACTGCCAACCCACAAACGAGCCCGATCATTGGATAAAACTGAATGTAAAACGGATCTTTGGAAAGACAGGTAAGTTTGAGGCAATCTAAATAAAATAAATAAAGAATAAATACTCTATGGTATAATAAAAAAATGTTTCATTAGTCCACGATGAAAAAGTTGTGGACGGACCCGCTTGCCGAACTCTTCAGCTGGGACGGACGAAAGAAAAAAAAGCCTTCAAGTTATCGCGGACGGCCAAACTAATAATAAGTTAGTAATTTCGTTTCATAAGATAATCGTTTGCTACAATTTTTCCGTGATCGTATAACATTTTTTATTTTATATCATTTCAGAAGCCGCACATATCATGTGTGCACCCCACTGCACAGACGCAAGTATAAAAAACGTTACATCGAAATGGTTTGCGCAACCCAAAACACGCCGCATCCGTCAACAAAGCCGAGAATTACAACGTAATGATAACGATAACGTCGATAACTACTCAGATGCTACCGACGATGCCGCTGAATAAAACTTTGTTACGCGTTTATTATGAAAAATAAATATATGGGCCATTCCAAACCAAACCGTGGGGTCATTTCCCTCGGGTCCGCCGATTGTTGCATAATTTTATTTTTGACTTTGTTCCGACTCAAAATAGACCCTAATTTTTTTTCAGAATTTTTGCACCACTCTTTAAGGTGGTGGGCGCCGATTGTTGCATAAACTTGCATATAGTTATTTGCATAGAAAGAAATTATATAATTTGCATACGATTTTTTTTAAACTTTGTTCTGACTACAAACAGACCCTAATTTTTTTTCACAATTTTCCCATCACTCCTTAAGGTGATGCGCGCGCATCGAAGTTGCAAAGATAAGAGTAAGCCGACAAAACGGCCATTCTTAGAAATTTGATTCTTTTTCTACAAATGCTATGTTATAAAATAATAGTTTTTTTTCTAATTTGGGAGTGGGACGCAGCTTGCTTGTATTTAAAAAAAAACTTTTTTTTTTTTTAAATCTTTAAAATCGTAAAAATTTGTAATTATAAAAATCATTACACATGTGAAAAAAAAAATCAAAAATATAACGTGTCTCGAAAAATGTTGATATTTTGCATATTTCGTATCTCGATTTTTCACTTTGCTGTGCTCAGAGACGGTCACGTGCTCTCCCCTCACGAAATATGAAAAATATCAACATTTTTCGAGACACGTTACATTTTTGATTTTTTTTTTCACATGTGTAATGATTTTTATAATTACAAATTTTTACGATTTTAAAGATTTGAAAAAAAAAAAGTTTTTTTTTAAATACAAGCAAGCTGCGTCCCACTCCCAAATTAGAAAAAAAACTATTATTTTATAACATAGCATTTGTAGAAAAAAAATCAAATTTCTAAGAATGGCCGTTTTGTCGGCTTACTCTTATCTTTGCAGCTTTGATGCGCGCGCATCACCTTAAGGAGTGATGGGAAAATTGTGAAAAAAAATTAGGGTCTGTTTGTAGTCAGAACAAAGTTAAAAAAAAATCGTATGCAAATTATATAATTTCTTTCTATGCAAATAACTATATGCAATTTTATGCAACAATCGGCACCCATCACCTTAAAGAGTGGTGCAAAAATTCTGAAAAAAAATTAGGGTCTATTTTGAGTCGGAACAAAGTCAAAAATAAAATTATGCAACAATCGGCGGACCCGAGGGAAATGACCCCACGGTTTGGTTTGGAATTCCCCCTATATATATATTTTTAATCAATTGCTCGTGTTAAATCCTTTGACATATCATAATTTCAAAGGATGGCTACAGTCTGCCTCGGAACAGTCTTCGTCGGAACAGTCTGCCTCGGCATCGTTAGGCAGACTTGAAACACGTCAGACTAGTCTGCCCAACAATACCGATGCAGACTGTTCCGGGGAAGACTGTTCCGAGGCAGACTATAATCATCCTTTTTTTTAATATGATCAACTTTTGGAAGCTTGTACGACGTCGCTGGAATATTGGATCAATGCTGTGCAGCATTGCATCAACGTAGCAAGTAACTGGCGATAACTTGCTACAACTTTAACACAATGCTGCTGGTATATCGCGATAACGCTGCAAGTAATATTTCTGCATCGTTGTGCAACATTGCTGTAATGTTCTGAAGCGCGGACATAGAGACATTTTAGTAATGTTCTGGGAATATTTCGAGCAACATTGCAATCTTGCCATGCGATGTAGCTACAACGTTCCTGGAATCTTTCGTGCTGTAGGGGTTGTGGCGACGACACTTTTCAATCGCCAAAACGGGTAAAATAATAAAATAAAAGGTCACAATTAAGTTCCGAATAAACGAATATTACAGATTTCTTAAGACGATATATTTTATCATCGAAAATAAATAAATAATTCATTTCTTAATCTTAGGTTAATGAATAAATAAATATTTTTTATGACGCGCTGCGTGTAAAAGTGCTCATTTACGCACCTTGTGACATAAAAATTCGTACGGTACTCGTACGAAAAACGTTTTCTGGACTCGTGTGATTGCAACACTCGCCTTTGGCTCGTCCTGCAAACTCACACTCGTCAGAAATTTTTTTTTCGTACTAGTGTCATAATGTACTGTTCTTGCCACAGTAATTTGATTGGCGGATAATCCAAATAACGCGATTGGCTGCGCCAATCTGTAGCTGCTGCAAGCCGCGTGAGGTCGCGTCGGTAGCGGCGGATTCGGTCCGTGGAGGGGGTATCAGAAAACAGACACAGTTCTGGCAGTGGAAGGTTGGACCATCTCTGTACCGACTGTACCTCCATTCTGAAATTGAATGATTCGCATTCAAGAAAGATTAACGTTGATTCGGAATCAAGTAATGAGAAACAAGGTTCATATCATTTTTTATTACTTGCGCGTACCTTAGTCTTGGCACTCATAATTTCATCCACAATATTTTCACACCAATATCAATGAAACAATCTCGAGGTTGACGACAACATTGTTTAGATGTGCTTTGAATGAAGTTGGATGGTTTATGACGTATTCGACGTTTTTTACATTTTCGACGTATAATACCAGGTATATTACATGACATGTCGAAAATCCCAGATATCGTCATTTTACCCAACCCTGCCGTCATGCATCTCGATAAATATCACTTTTTTTCTGAAATAGAATGGGAAGAATCTGTGCCGTAAAAACTTGTCCAACTCGGACGGATAAAAATTTCACGGCACGTAAAGCCGGAGTTCTTCAGTCACTTGCTTTTTTCAGTATTCCCAAGGTAAGTGTAAATTTTTTCACATATCTAACTTATGACCAATATTATAAAATTTTTCCGTCACTGACAGTCGGTTCGGGTTTGGATTAGTGGGATCCAAATTTTTCTATGTTTTTTTTCGTGTTCCCTCCGTGATTCGGATTCCCTTGTGAGCGAATAGCAAGTATATGCTATTAGGCTGTGTAATAAATTCCTACATTTTTGTATTTCATTTTTCCTAACAATTTTGTGATTTGTCAGGTAATGTATACGAGGCATTACATGCGGTTTCAAACGGCCAAAAAGTTGTCCACTCTTGAAAAAATTCAAATTTTATTAAATTATTTAATTATATGAAAGAGAGTCAATCAACAAGAGACCAATGTTCATAACAATAAGGGAAAAATATAATGTTACGACAGAAAATTATTAATTTAATCATTGAATTTTTTGAACGAGTGATTATAGAGCGTAGCTTTCGAACGAGATCAATGGAGATCCATCTACGTTACCGATGGACTCTGCGCCAATAAGCGCCAAAAAATTAACATTATTATTGTCGATGTTCTCTTAAATTTGAGCAAAACAACTTGGGAGAGTATGATTTTTCATAATAATGGATTTTTCTAAAAAAACAAAATAAAATATTATTAATAAAATAAAGCATAGCTTTGGAACAACTAATTGAGCCATCTAAAAAAAAATACGTATCTATTGTGCACACTTCAGAGTATTTTTTGGAAGTTTTTGAGATATATCGAAAGTGACATACCGACCGAAAAAAATTATTTTCGTATATTTTTTATGAAAATGCTCATTTTTTAGACTCGAAAAATTCCAAAAAAAATGTTTCACGAAGTTTATGTAAAAATGCATCTTTTTTGTCTGAAACATTTTTCTGCTTAATCGTGTGCTTTCAAGATATAACGGTACTTAGAAAATTTTGAAATCTAGAAAAACTCAAAAAAATGCGATCCAAAAATGTTGAAAAAATGTACACTACTCTCTTTCGTATAATTAAATAATTTGACAAAATTTCAATTTTTTTGAGACTGTACAACTTTTTGACCGTTGGAAACCGCATGGAATGCCTCATATAGATGAATTCGCATGTTCTTTTCTTGGTCTACAAACCTAACTATTTCAATTCTACCTGATTCATTTTAAGCAATTTTCGAGCTTCTAAAATGGAATTTCCAGGTGCCAAAGAATTTATTTTCGACATCTCTACTTTGCGCTTTCTTTGTGGTCAAAATGGCTGGGGAAGCAGCTCATGACATTAGTAACGTGTATGGCAGGATACTATAGCTCTAAGGATTGCTCAAATTCAGTTTGCCATGTTCGGATTTGAAATAAATTATCTTGCCTCCTGGGGCATCCATTTCTAAAGCCTGGAAATTGATTTAAATTAATTGTTAATTGTTAAATTAATTACAAGAATGAAATAGAATACAAAAAACCTAGAAATTTATTACACAACCTAATCATATATACAAACGAATGATCACTAAGGATTTTTTTAGATTTGTTTCCCAGTGCCAAACAGCGTAGCTGATGATAAGTTGCTAGGCTACAACAAAACTTAAAGCAGGCCATACACCCTATGAGTGTAGCTATGCATTCCTGTATTTCAATTTCTGTAAAACTTGCTAAAATAGAAGAGAATTCTTTCTTCCTTCCAACATTTTGTAGATTTTTTTTCTCTCAAATTTTTAACTTCATGATACAAAATCAGTATGATGAAAAATACCAATTGTTAGGCAACTCCCATCTATATTTCTGTGAAAAATAGTTCGAGTTACATGATAGTTTGAAAGCTTGAATCTTCTACTTTTCGGAGCAACGGTTTGATAATTTTTATCATGCCCTGGCTCTCGGTGCCAAGAGACGAAACAAACAAAAAAATGATCCCGCAATTTATATTAAAAGCGGTCCGAGCGGTAGTGTAAAAATTCCCAAAATTTAGGCAACGGCCAGAAGACAGCTTTTTAAGTTTAAAATTCGAATGTAATGGGATCTGAAAGGTTTGAATAAAAAAATGATATTTTTGTCAAAAGTCAGTGAAAAATTTCACGTCGAAGACCGATTCTAAGTATATATTTTTCTCTGTGTAAATATATTTTTAAAAAATACTTGGAAGAAAAACTTTAATTTGAAAGTTTCGAAAGACTATAGCAAGTTTTTTCTTATTAAGTACCACTAATGATAGTCGAACGTTAATTCATCTTATATTTTTCTGTCAGCGTAACAATGCCTTACACGCTTGGTCGAGAGCTGTGAGACAAAGACTCTCGGCTTCTGATTGTATCTGCGAACTGCATTTTGCCAATACTAGCGTCATCAAGGAAGACAGGATTATGTTGGCTAACGGCGACGTGCACGTGCTCCCCCGCCAAAAAGCCAAACTCAAGGTGACGTTCTTGAAATTGGTAGCGATTTCGCTGCAGCTGAATTTTTCTGTGCATAGAACATTTTCCGTCGATTCGGTCACCATTTGGTCCTGAAGCGCTTGGACATTTCTCGTAATAAGTAAGATGTTAATGGTACTTAAAAGTATTTGTTGTCAATTATTTATCTCATTTATTTATGTCGTTGATCGGTAATCAATTATTGTTCCAATGGTGCAACATTATTATTAATATTTTTATCATAAAGCGTGTGTACTTTTAGTTTATTACTAACCGTTGTTGAGGTACATCGATTTTAATGACTATATAAATTAACTTCAACGTATTTCTCATGACGAAATATCTGTAACTTTCAGACAATGCCTCTGCCCAAGTTAAGCAAGGTCTTAATGTTTTTGTTTTTGTTCAAGGAATCGATTAAAAAAAAATTGAATATACATTTTTTTTAATTGTGCAGTTTTTAAGTGATTAATTTTTAATTAATAATTATCCCAAAGACGCTACATAATTGTAAGTATTTTCATCAAGTAGCCCGTGCAAAAACAAAGAACAAACACACAAGGTTTAACAATTTGTCACTGACCGTTGTTGAGATATATGAATTTGAATGATCAAATATCATCGATAATTGAAAAACTTCGTCCCACTGTATCGCAATAGCGAGCGCTCAAAGTGGTAAGCCCTAAAAGACTTATTATTTTCAACGTGGAAAGATTTTAGTCAACTGTTCGAAGCGACCGGGTTTCACTGGAATGCCTCATATTAGGGTGATTAGTGATTTCTGTACGTTGATTAATACCCGAGTTATGAGTCATCGAAGTAAAGATTGTTTTGACAGCTGATAACTCAGTAACAAAAATCGGACAGAGTTGTTCATCTACTCAAATTAGAGAGAAAAAAGCCTCCAGGTACATTCGCTGGAATAAAATAGTTGAAGTTCGTGTACCTTTGGAAAAATAAGTGAAAATTAAAAAACAAAAATTTCTGGACCTCTTATGATTACTAAACAAGGGTGCAAAGTTGAACCTTGCACATTGCTTTCTCATAATTTTTCACATTTGCCAGAGTTTGAGGAACTATGTTCGATCAATTTCGGAAATTTTTAGGGTATT
This sequence comes from Sussaba pulchella, assembly GCA_963971145.1. Taxonomy (NCBI): domain Eukaryota; kingdom Metazoa; phylum Arthropoda; class Insecta; order Hymenoptera; family Ichneumonidae; genus Sussaba; species Sussaba pulchella. The sequence continues at coordinate 588,075 of OZ020169.1, forward strand.
TGCAAAAAAAAACAAGAGATGTTCTTCGGTTACAGTAAAACTGGAAAAAAAGTTACCGACAGTTTCTGAAAATGTGAGAGTTTTGACCATTTTGTCGTGCCCAAGGCGACCTGCTCCATGTACTTATAAAATTCACTTTCATTATTGAATCAACAATTGATACATTTTTTTTTTTTCAATTCTTTGTTCAATTGCAATTTGTTATTTCTATAACATTCGGCAATTTTGCTGGTCGTATGTGGTTTGGCTTGTTGCTAGTTGGCATCTATTGATGCTCATTCCTAGGGTGTTGCTGGTATTTTTGTTGTGTTCAGTTTGCTGTCCCAATTCGGGTGTTTAACACGTTCGTCGCCACGTAACCCAAATATGGGTGACGCTCTTCTTGTTGAAGTTAATAGGATTTTTAGTTGGATTTTTGAGAGGAATTCAATGGAATAAGCACTGAAATGTAAGTACAGGATGTCCAACATAAAAATACAAGAAATATACACATTATACTACATATACTATTACGCTGTCTAATGAACATTTCGAGGATAATAAAGTAACTGGTCGATCTCAAGAAAAGTATGCTTCTCGACTAAATAAAGGATCTGGATAATTTTATACTTCATTCTTTGCGATAAATCGAAGATGATAATATCATAATACATTCATAATACTCAAGTTACATTGTTTATATTCCTGCTTATCACAACGCAAACGAATCGCGCTGGGCGACGAACGTGTTAAATCCATTGGCTTGTATCTCTTCAGCCTTTTTCTGATGCTGTCTTCTCTGAGCAGATTTGCAGCGAGCTGATTGGAGTGATTACCTATTTTTGTTGAATATTTTTCGCTGGATGAGCTCACTTCCTCTTTGACAGTGCTGATTTCTAGGTCCTTGTGTATGTTTTTATTAGAGACGAACCAGGGGGCGTTGGTTATTGTTCGGAGAATTTTCGACAGAAGTCTTTGTAGAATTTCGATGTCCGAATTGGTTTGAGTATTGATTTATATATGCAAATTTTGTTGTGAAGAGAGAATTATGATTTTTTGCCGATGAGCCAATTAATTTTTCTTAGTTTCAATTCGATTTCCTTTCTCTTCGTTTTGATGTGTTTTGACCAGGTCGATCGTCGATCAAGATGAATTCCTAGACCTAGATATTTCACTTCGTTTTCTGTCGGTAGTACTTGACCGTATAGTGGGACGCTGGGGCAGTTCCACCTCCTAGTTGCGAAGGTGATTTCAACTGACTTCGTTTCGCGTGCTCTCATTCTCCATTGCTCAAGCCATTCTTGAAGTTTGTACAGATATTGCTGGACTATGTCTGATGCTGTGATGGGATTTTCGTGGACCGCTAGGATGGTTGTGTCATCGGCGAACGTTGCCACCGTTACGTCTCCTTTTGCTTGTAGATCGGCTGTGTATAAAATAGCATAGGTCCGAGAAAACTGCCTTGGGATACTCGTGCTCTTATTCTTACTGGTCGCGACAGCTCTTGTCCTTGACGTACGAAAAACCTCCTGTTAGTGAGGTAACTTTTTAATAGCAGAAAAAATGGTGGTATTGTTCGCTCAATTTTGTAGAGTAGCCCATCATGCCATACTTTATTGAACGCCTGTTTTATGTCTAGGAAAGCCACTGTGCAGTAATTTTTTTCCTCAATTGCGTTAGATGCCACATTGTATATCCTGTTGACTTGCTCGATGGTGGAGTGCTTATATCTGAATCCAAACTGGTGTTCTGGGATTAACTCGTTCTCGTCTACGATTGGTCTTATTCTTTTCAGCAGTATTTTTTCGAATACTTCCGAAATCGTTGTTAAAAGACTAATTGGTCTATAACGACGTAATCTCACTTGGCGGCTTACCTGGTTTTGCGAAAAGGATTATTTGGGCTTCGTTCCATTGAGCTGGAATGTAAGATCTCCGTATTATGGCGTCGAACAACGAAGTAATGAAAACTAAGGCTTTTCTTGGTAGTTCCTTCAGAATTTTGCCATCTATAAGGTCTTACCCTGGCGCTAATCAATAAATGTCGGGTCGCGAGTTGATCATAAATATAAATCGAAGCCTTTACTTGGTTGCTTCGCCTTTTCACGATTCTCTTTGTTGACCTTACTGGGTCTGACTCGGTCGCCAAGCACCGATCGCTTGCATTTATCGAATCCCGATGGATTTAGTTCGAAATTGCCTACTCGTGTGTAATCGTGGGTCCATTCCCACATACACTCAGATCAAAGAGACGGTATGGTCCAAACTTTGACTCTCCGAAAATCAGTGAATATATGAATATTTTCACATTCGCAATTATTGAAAGAGCTGCATGTATCGAATGTTTAGTACCACTTTGACTATTTAGTACAACCAAATTCTTCGTATATTTGCAGGAATACGTTCAACCCCTTTCACACGATAAAATCAGTTCGACTGAAAATGCATTTTTCCACGTATATGCAAGCTCAAATCGGCAAAATCCTGCTCCTGAAGCTTTCCCCGTCGGAAGAGAGTCCCAAAGCGGTCTCAAAGCCACAACCCTCAGCAATAAAACGGAAACGAGACGTGAAAGCGCTGATGCGCGAATGGACAGTTCGGGATCGTCTATGCATATTCAAGTAATTATATACCAAATTTTATTCGGTTATCGTCCGTTTATTCATTTAATTTCTTTGCTCCGTCATAGAAAAAACTTGAGCGTTAAAAATAACATTCTTAATGAAATAATAGAAATTCTAGCTTTCAAGTCATATGTTCTGAACTCCACTGTTTTGATTGTTGTTTTTGTATTTTTTCTAAATGTTGCCATATATGTTACCTGTTGTTATTCATTCGTCTATTTTATTGTTTTCATGTTGTATTATTGTTTTATCATTATCTATTTTATTATTCATTTTTTTATTATTATGTCTTTTAGTATTATTATTTTTTTTCATTCTTATTTATTATCCTTTTAGTTGGAATGGGGCTAAATCTAGTTGTAATTATCGCAATAGTAGAATTGGTAAATCATGAATAAGCATAACGATATTTGATAAAACAAAAAATGACAATCAAATTAAAATACAAGAAAAATACAAGAAAAAATTTTATGCAAATATTGAAAGGAAAAGAGTTCCCCTAAATACGTAGTTAGAACGACTTATCGTACTTAGCACGGATACCGACAGCAGCTACCGATACAGTTTATCGTGCCAAAATCTGCATTAACATCGGATTTACTTCCACCACTAAAATTCGTCAATTTTCACACCTGTGTGTACGACCTTGCATCTATATAACTTCGCGAAAAATAAAGCTAGAGACTTCTTTAAGGGGGGGGTAACGTTAATTCAGGCAAAAAAAGGCACATTTTTGTGAATTTTTTTTGACGACGCAGTTAAAATCTATTTACTAAAACCAATGATCCATGAGAGTATACTATTCGAAGAATATTATGTACAATTTTTATAAAGAAATATTGAAAAATACGGCAATTACAGCAATTATTTGGAAGCGTTTCGGAAAAAAGAAGAATTGTGGTGCCCCTCAGAACTCGGTGCTGGATCATCTGAAATAAAAAAACCAAAGTTTTTTTGTTAGATAATCGTTTTCCCCAGGTAACATCGTGAGGGTTTTTTTGAAATTTCAATTTTTCACTTTTTGGGAACACATTGAAGTGAAAAACGCGATTTTTACGAAAAAAATCGGCTAATTTGTTATTGTAAAATAAAAAATATTAACAAATTTTAAAAAAACTCCACGATGTTACCTCGTAAATTATGTACAGAGATAGTGTTTAAAATTTCAAACGGGTCGGTGCAGTAGTTTTGAAGTTATGAGGGGCACCGACTTTGAAAACGTGAGTTGTGGGAAAAACGCTTTAAAGTTTTGAACACTATAACATTTGAATTAAAACGTTCATAAGCGAGTTTGATCGGCTTACCTCACACTGAATCATCGATGCCAGGTCCATAAGCGACGATGCTATTATCGTTGATGTCTAAAGCATCTTTTTGTTCCTGTCGACGACGAATCTAACTCAACACTTAACAAAAACGGAGCTACAATGATACGAAAATCGAAGCGCGCGTGTAAGTCTCCTCGATATAACGTTTACTGCTACTCTAAATTATATATTCTACACTGACTAAATATACAGTACAGGTACGTTTGTACTCGTGTTGACATTTCTATAAAGAAAGGTGAGGGCAAAGGTTAGAGATTATATAGAGAGCGAAACAGCCAGATAACAAGAGCGCGATCGAGCTGGTCAGTTGATTTCTGATGCGCTGTCATGGATGAAGCGCGGTTGCTTAGACCGCTGTATCTTCGTTAGTTTTGCTCTGATTCATCTGAAATTTCCACACAATATTCTTGAAAGGTTCTCCATTCAGAAAGTGAAATAAACAAAAAATGCAAAAAAAAAAGTTTAAAAACGTTACCCCCCCCTTAAACCACCGTTAGTAAGGTCATGAATGTTCGAAGCCATTGATATTTGTCTCAAATCTATCCCCGTGTTTGAAACATTTGATTAATCAATTCTTGAGTTATTATTCAAGCATTCATTTATGCTTAAAAAGAAAAAATCCGTCTAGGAAGATGGAAAAAAACTGTTAGAAAAATTCGAAAAAAATGTTGAGGCTCGCCATTTTCTTATTTTATTAGCACGAAATTTCCCTTACCGTAGCCACTGCTACAAATATTATAAATCGTTGTCACTTTTTTCGGATGGGGGGGTATTATCAATAATTTTCTTATCTCGTACTTCCATTAAAAAAAACTGTTCGAATGTTTAAAAAAACATCCGATAATAATTTTTTTCTTGTTTTTAATTAGTAAAAATACTTTCACTACTCAGCTCGTAACAGTCATTCGGCGGAATAATGCAAATTAAACATACCTCTTATAAACCATGTAAATATTCCCCAGCCCCAAGGTGTCAAAGAAGAACACGTTACTCTCGATCAAGAATCAGCAAGGAAAAATTATAAAAATGTGCCCGAAAAATCGTTTGGTAACGATTTTGCTAGCAGGGGTGATAGTAATCATCAATGTCGGAGCAGTTGGTCGTCCGATGTCAAAAACGAAGAGGTAATCGAATAATATATCGCGATTTTTATCTTTGACTCTTTGTTATCGTCTTAGGTGCGACAACTCTACAATTTTTATCATATATTTGAAAATCATTTGAGAAACCAGAATTCAATTTTCAAGTCAAAGTTTCAGAAATATTCCGAGTTTTCGTATGTCAGGGTTGTATCAAAGATTTTCCTAATCGCGCCTCTCACGATTTCTTCGAAAACTTACTTCTTTTGGGTGAACCAAATTCATAAAAATATTGTCAAAGAAAGAGAATAGCGGCCTTAAGGGATCTGGCCACCCTGGCGGACCGAAAAATGCACTTTTTTCAAAAAAATTAATAAACTCGAAACTATGGGCCGGAATATTTTTATTTTTTAATTCAATATCATAAAGGGTTTCAAGAATAACATTGTAAAATTTTATTTAAAAATATTCAAAAATGGCGCCGTGATGTTGGTTGCCGCGGAGGTCCTCCACACGATACGCGCGGTCCTTGTACTGGGTTATGGTACATCTAAAAAAAAAAAAAATTCAGGTTATTTTTAAGTAGCGTGACTACAATGTAGCGTAGCCGTTTTTTTTCGACCATTAGAAAAATTATGGTGAGCCGAAAATTAAAATTTTACATTTCTTACCAAAATTTTTCAAGCAAAAACATTAATTAAAAAAAACGAATCAAGTTATCAAAAAAATCCTACGTGACATTGTAGATAATGTATCTAAAAATATTCAGTAAAAATTTGAAAGCAATCGGACGGATAGTTTCCGAGATCTCGAAGGTGCCAGGTCAAAAAATGTAGTTTCGAGATAATCGCAAAAGAAAGTAACTGTGCAGTTATGCAGCATTTTGGCGAGTCTTACCTTCAATCAGCGATTCCTGGATCATAGACGACTCCTTCGGCAGCTGATTGAGAGTCTTGGGCCCTTTTTTGACTATCATAGTAAATGTTGGTATCACAGTAAATGGTAACACAGTAAATGATTCAGCATATTAAAGGACACAATACGACAGCGGCATGAGCTAAAAAAAATGCCTGTAACTTGGCCAATTTTGAGTGTTTCGACACGCAACAGGTCTTAAAATGTTCGTTACAGTTCAGGGTTTATTAAAAAAAAATTTTAAATGAAAAAAAAAAATCCAGGATGGCCAGACCCCTTAACCTTTCACCGTTACACTGGGTGGAATCCAATCGAACGCGAAAACGACCGGCGGTTTTTGTTTCCGTTTTCATGTCTTTTGAATTTTTTTTTTAACATGTTGCAATTTCATTTTTTGTAAATAAATTTTTCGTACATCATCTAGAATGTTCAAAGCATGTCCTGTCATTTTTTTAAACACTTCGGACGGAAAGTGTGCTAAAAATCGTTTTTTGAAAACTGACTGAGTGAAATCCACCGAGTGTGACAACCGTGATATTATTTGGTAGTGTGGCGATAAAGGGTTAAGAAAATAAGTTCGATTACTGGCTAAATTGTTTTGATTTAACCTTTCAAAAAGTGTGCAAAGTCGAACCTTGCACATTGCTTCCTCATAATTTTTTGAATTCGACAAAGCTTCCTCTATGAGGAACTGTGTCGATCAATTTTGGCTTCCTCATAGAGGAAGCTTTGTCGAATTCAAAAAATTATGAGGAAGCAATGTGCAAGGTTCGACTTTGCACCCTTGTTCTTCTATAAAATCGGTTCGTAAATCGATCTAGTCCAGAATAAATATATGATGAATTCCATGTCAAATTAAAAAAATTGAAAGTCGCATCAAATTTTAACGCCTAGATGGATTTTGCCCAAATTCGATACGAAACATCTTTTGATGATAGTGCGACTTTGTACCAAGTTTTGATCCGATATCTCAAAAACTGTGGAAGCTAGAGCGCGCGCGACGTTTTTTAAAAAATTTCTAAACGACATAAAATATGAATGGTTGGATGGATTTTTCCCAAATTCAATACGAAACATCTTTCAATAATAGTGCGACTTTGTACTGACTTTTAGCCCGATATCTCGAAAATTGTGAAAGCTACAGCACTTACGTTCATTTTTGAAAATTTTCAATTGACATAAAATATGAATAGCTCGATGGATTTCGCCCAAATTCAATCCGAAACGTCTCTTGATAATAGTGCAGCTACGTACCAAATTTTAGTCCGATATCTAGAAAATTGTGACAGCTAGAGTGCGCACACCATTTTTTTACACCTTTTAAAATTTCTTAAAACAAAAGCACTGCATGGATTTTTTTCCAATTTAGTGGCGAGCATCACCCTGTGGTCGTACAACATTATACTAAATTTGTGGTCGATATCTCTAAAATTGTGGAAACTAGAGACCAAAAATAATTTTTTGAATTTTTTAAAAATCGCGTAAAAACGAAAAAACTGTATGGATGTTCCTAAAAATTGAATCATGCTATGCGCCGTGAACCCTCTACATGTGTGACAAATTCCAGCTTGATATCTTGAGCCGTTCTCAAGTTATGAACGCTCAACCAATGTTACATACATACACACACACACACACACACACACACACATACATACATCCGGACATTTTTTCCAGTTGTGTTTTTTAGATGTTTTGGGACATTCTGAACACGTTTTCATGAACATCTCAAAAAAAAATTTTGTCACGAAAACAAAGCTTCCTCTATGAGGAAGCAAAAATAGAAATTTTTAAACGATTTTAAGAAAATCCGAGTTCACAGGATAGAGACTTCAATATGAAATAAAATAAATCGTCTAACATTCAAATCTGTCTATCCGTTTTTTATATATCGAGGGCAGCAATCGTAGACATTTATTTTCGACACGAAAAAACAAAGAAACGCGTTTGAAGTTTAAAATTGCAAACCTAACTGCCGTATTTTCAACGTTAAATGTCTTAGAACTGGTAAAATTTCACGAGTTTAAAAAAATACTATCAGCTATTAATTCTCGAATGCTGATAGAGAAACAATCGCTTAAGATATCGATTCTTTCAACTGATAAATAGAAATACTGCTGTTAAAAGCGCAAATGTGTCGCGTTACAGATTGATGAGTATATCATCGTGAAACCGTGCGATGAGGAGCCAAGAATGCCATTTACAATTGACAACATTATGGGACGCTTATCCGTGGGTTGGATGCCCGAACGTTGGAGCTGGATGAGAAATCCCAAAGAGGAATCGAGCATTATCTTCATTCAGATCGATGCCTACACTCTGGTCCCCCGGCAGCAATTAATATTGCGAAACGATCTTTCGATAACAGTAATGACATCGTTGTAACGTTAAGATTCTAGTTTTCTTTTTGCACTTGCGAAATATTTTTCTTTGCCAGGTTTGCACAGGCGATGGGAAAGTCAGTTATAAATTGGAACAACTCGCGAAATCCATCGAGACCATAAAAATCCTTCTGTACGAGCATGGAAAGACAATAATATGCGGTGGTACTGGACATGAGGACAAAACGTACGTGTGCATGTGTGCGATTAATCTAACAGCTTGACGATTGTTCGAAATATTTTGTTATTTTCAGACGAGCCGGGGTTGACGTTAGTGAATAAGTTTTCTTGTATTCTCGATGAAAAAGAATTTTTATTTTCAACAGTTCATAGACTTTCAATTTTCATGTACCACTGTCAGTTCGATCGAATCATCATGACAGATTTTCCGCGGTAATTGTTAGAGCTTTCGTTGTTTTTCGGAGAAATAGCATGATTCTCTCGAGAAAATATACATACTTCCATCACTAATGAAATTTCAAAGTAAATTATTTTTTTTCTCTGATCAACGGGGAACGCGCGAAAGGCATTGTGTAAATAGTCGTTAGAATAGTTCTCACGCCTACTACCACACTCTGATATAGAAAGAATCAAGTCCCAATTTGAAAAATTATCAATTACCTTGAAGAGTAAAAATGTGTGATCTTAAAAAAAAAATGTTTATGGGTGACAGTATTCACCGTCTGACAAGAAACAATTTTTGTCTATAACCATATTGGTAGAACCAGTTTTTTGTCTGTCTGTCTGGTGTTTTTTTGAGTTTGAAGTTAAACGACGGTTACCAATCGCGATAAAACTTGAATAACTAATGTCACTTGATATATACAGAACTTATGTATATAGGGCCAAATTCGTCGTTTCACCGGACTGAAACCGTTCTATCCCCCAATGTGGTCGATGATTTTTTTTTTTAGTATCTTTTGGATTCTACGACCTCACTAATTTTTTTAAAGATTTTTTAAACCCCTCCTTCACCTCCCCCCACAATTTTTTAAAATCAAGAGGTAACTGCTATTTGCCCCCTCTTTATTTGGATGAAAATTTTTACCCAGATACTCTATTGAAATTGAAGAACTTTTTTCATAAAATTGGAGTGGATAGCGGGTTCCTAACATTTTTTTTCTTTTTTTTTTAATTTTGCGAAAATCCGAATTTTCCGAAATTTGAATATATGATAATGGTTTCTCATCCAAAAAAAATAATTATATTTATCTTGCCAACGATCGATATTTCGATTGTTTACGATAGAAAAAAAGATTTTTTCATTATTTTTTTCGTAATCAAATCAGTTCATACTCAAAAAATCGATTTTCTATCGAAACAATCGAAATATCGATTTTTTTGCAAGATTTCAACGGATACTATAATTAATGATTATTCATTGATAAAAGCATTTTAAATACATTTTTATTCGATCAATGACCATCGTTGTTTACGGCTAATTGAAAATAAGCGAGATATCCAAGGCCGTCCAGCTAACTGGGGCATACTCTGTTTGATATGAATTTTCTGTCTAAGAGTCTTGTGACAAATCTATTAAATTCTCTTGGACAGGCGTTCAAATGAGTGTTGTGGATTTATGAGTCCAAACGAGTATCGTAAATTCGTTCAAACCCCGAGATGTATAGACTGTCGTCAATTGCGACAAAAACTCCAAACTCGCTACAATCGTAGCAAGGCAGACGTCAATATGCGGTACGCTCCATCGAAACACGCGGTTCGTATGGAGCCACCGTTCAATGCAACGGTAAATAATTTGATATTTTTAAGTAAACACAAAAATTAGCAGCGAGCAGCAGCTATCTCATTCAAAATCAAGATTTCTTCGAAACTTTCTCTTTTAGCCATTTTCTTTTAGCTGTTATTTACATTACTCCATTATGTCATGATTTTTTTTGACAAAATGGCGGCGATTCGAACAAAAAGTAGTGAATTTGGCCTTTTTTTTCGACAGTTTTTCGAGAAAAAAAATAGGAAGTTAAAAAAAAAAAAAGCTTCCATAGGACGATAGCGGCTTTCCTACAGATTAATAATCTTTTTGAATTTTTTGTTTCAGATCAAAATTGAGCCCGGACAAGTGCACACCGATTAGGACTCTTCTTTTTTTACAACATTTTTTATATTAACAATAATAAAAAACTAAAAAATCACCGCAACAAAAATCATTTTGTATTCTTCATCGCTGCTTTAATTTATTTTAACAAACCCAGACCGATTAGGATATCCTAACCATGAAAAAAAAAAAAAAAAAAAAAACGCGAAAATCAGTGATTTTTCGGGCGGTCACACTGAGATGATCCCTTAAATACTCAATTTGCAAGAAATTGAACCTTTTCTCCGATTTCGTCGCAGGCGAAACAGTTGTGACAAAAAATCAAACGAGCTGAACAAGAATGAGCGGCTATCAAGAAGCAAGCATTGATGATACAATTTCAAAATTGTCATCCTTTCAGTGAAAAGCTTTCCGTGCTCGCTTCGATTACGAAAAACCGACGAGACCGACATTTTTTAAATGTGATTTGGACTAAGTGCATCTTCTGAGGCAACGGTATCGATAACAGGTTAATGGTACCATTCACTTATCAATTTCCTTATTTTTTTATACTTCTCTGCCTATTCCAATATCTTTTTTAAGCTAATTTTCAATTCTAGAGCTTATTAGAATGATGATTGTATACCAATTAATACATTTTTTCAGTATTCCTGTATCCCCTAGCAGCTTGGGTGCCGTAGTAAATGCCAATTGATGCCCATTGAAATGCCTATCAGTGGCTGGCTAAATGCCGTGGTTATTTGAGGCATTCGCGGTCACTTTGGTAGGCATTTTTGTTCAAATCGTGACGGTAAGTGCCTAAGAGTCACCGACCCCGAATTTCTACCCAAAAGGCCGGCACTCAACGGCATTTTTTTAGGCATTTACCGAAAAAAGAATGCCGGCGAATGCCTAAAAATGCCGCTGAGTGCCTAAAACTGCCGAAGAGTGCCTAAAAATGCCGGTGTGTGCCTGAAAATGCCGTCACATTTCGGCATTTCGGATGATAGTCATTCATGGGCATTCACGGGCACGTTTTGAACAAAAGTGCCTACCAAAATGCCTTAGGCATTTTTATGGTGATTTGATAGGCACTCAATCTGCTAGGGTCCCTTCTGAACATCCTAAGCCGATGGACACATAATTGAAGAGAAAAAAAGAAAAAAAAATGGATTTAAAATTTTTTTTAATTATCTACTAAATGTAGCCTCATCCTAATTATTAATTACCGAAAAATAATAAAATTCCTATCATTTTTCAAGGTACATTAACAAGGAAACCGCGCGATGTGTCCCCCCCGCGATGTGATTTTAACCCTTAGTCGGGAAACCTGCGTCGTTTTCGTCCGGCCAGAAATCGAATGTAGTTGTAACTTTTGAAAACGGCAAGAGATGCCGCTACTATGCTTCGGTAAAAAAAATTGGGTACCTCAAGGACCGACCTACCAAGTTTCAGCGCGGGAGACCCCCTCTGACCCTTGTACCAGGCAGTTTAATTTTGCTCCGGACGAAAACGACCCAGGTTTCCAGAGTACGGTGATCAAAACTGTAAATAATGTTTTTTTCGAATTTCCGTTTTTAAGTGGTCATTGTGAGTGTAATAGTGCAAAAAAAAAATATGCGACTACGAAAAAAAATTACAATTAAAAAAAAAAATTTAATTAAAAAAAAAAATGTTTGACCAACTTTGCGGCAACTATCCATGCGTTCGACGAAGTAATCGATGGACGATGCGTTTCTTTTGGAAATGCTTGACCAGGCGAACGTAAACTCGTGTACATTGTACAATTTTCTACCTGAAAATGACAGTCGAAACAAACGAGAATTTTTGAAAGATCTCGTCATGTCTCTGATCAAACTCCATCTCGAAGAGCGTGCAAAACAGCCAGAATTGCACAAAGTTTTATCTGAAAACATTCGGGAGGAGCTTTTCGGAACGAGACAGTCCGGAGACGTCCTGTATTATATCGCCAAACATTCATATTTCATATCATCACACGGTTAAATTAATGACGTCTCCCGACTGAATCAAAGGCTCCGTGAGAATCATAAAGAATTCATAAACATGAACGGTCATAATTAAAACTCTTTCTGAACTAAGATGATATCGAGAACTGTTGAATCATTTTTCATTTTTCAAATAATTCAAACTATTAATAAACTAAGACGATATCGAAAACTCTTTCATCCTTTTAAAATGTTGAACTAATTAATTAAAACTATTGATAAACTAAGATAATACCGAGGATTGTTTCATCCTTTCTGAATTTTTAAATAAGGTAATTTATTATGCCCGCAGCCGGGAGTTTTTTCAAAATTTTTAATTTTTTATCTGCTGAGTACCATACTTGGAGGGTGAAAACTGCCCTTGAAAATCGAGGGATTTTTCGTTTTTCGATTATAACTCCTGAACGGGGGAGATAAAAAAACCTTCAATGAGGGAGTTATTGCATTTGATGCGCACTATAAATTCGTGACAAGAACGATCAATTAATTTAAACAAATGACCATTATTTATTTAAAAAATGGATTTTTTTAAAATATAATTCCGAGGGTTTTAGTTCGAACAAAATGTGACTTTGTCAATGTATACATTTTGGAAAAACAAAGTTTACGTGTTTTTGGGTGTTTTTACAGATCTTGCATATAAGGGGGTGTGAACCACCCCTGAAGTTTTCGATGATATTGTATCATAATTGGTAATTCCATTCGTGAATTTAGATCATTTCGCGTCCGTAGCAAGTGTTGCAAGATTTGGTTGGTAATCGCGACGGATCGAACGATAGAAAATCCGTGAGGATCAAACTATTGTGCATCGATTAAGTTGTAAAAGAAAGAAAATTCATTGAAAAATTAAAAATCTTTTGGCTAACTTCGCGCAAAAATTTGTCGAATATTTTAGATAAATAATTAACGACAAAACGTTGGGCTTAGAGTGAACAATGCAGAACAAACGACGAAAAATTAAGGGATTCAGTGAAAAATTAAAAAACGCGTTCATTGTCGGTTAAATCTATAAGGGGAGGGGAGGGGGGCTCTATCGAGGGAGCCTAGAAATCAAGAGAGCGAACTACGGTTCCGAAATATGGGACAAAAATCCGTCGAAAACTTGAGTTCCGAGTTTCACCGGTACTAACGCTATAGAAGATAGAGGACAACTTACTCTGCTTAGTCCGGAGAGCACGTGAGTGTCCGAAGACGTGTACAAGCTACTCAATAAGTCAGGGTACGTCACTGATATGAATCGTAGCGATTAGTTTTTATTTGTTTCCGTTTTTGAATACGTGTATCAGGTAGAATAGACGATTAACGAGCCGTACGATTTTTTAAATTATTTTATATTATTTTATATTATTCCGTGGTCCGTAGTTTCTCGTTTTTCTTGTATTTTTATGTCTTCAAATTTTGTATACTCAATCCCTCTTCGCGAATCGAAGAAATATTTTTCGTATCATTTCACGACATTATTGTGTAATACGAAGATTTTATAATATAATTCAGATTCAGATAGATTTATTCACGATATACAAATTATCCATCGCCTTGGCAATCATTTCTTCTTCAGTGCTGCACTTTCTTCGAGCTTGAACAACTCAACCCTGGTTTTCAACTTCTTCATCTGAAGCAAAAATTTCAGTGTACTATAAAGTAAATAAATATATCACAATAATTAATTATATACAACGAAAGAACTTAATGGCATTAAGAACGAACGATAACGGTAATAAAAATATAAATTTAACGGTACAAAGATAAATATAAAATAACGGTAATACAAATTTATATTTGTATTACCGTTTCCTGCAAAGTTCTGTGCCGTTTCTTCAGTAAACGTAGCTTTTTCGACATTCCCGACATCTGAGAATCTTTGTCATCGACTTTTCGCTTTTGAATCTTATGTCGCACAGCTCGGCATGAGCGACACCGTTCGAACCCCAATCTTCTCCGGTAAGATTCTTCGTGATCAAGGAATCCTGGACAATCCGCAGCTCGCCTGTGACGGAGAAAATATTGTATAGCGCTTGGAGAATTCACATTATCCTCAACGAAAAGTTAAATGGTCCCTCGTCCGTGTAAAGTTCACGCGACAGTGACCTTTTAATTAATTAAAAAGCTCTTCAATACTTTTTTAGAATTTTTTTTTCACGTTTTCGACACATCGACATCGAGTCAAAAATTTCATTGACAAATTTTCATATTCTGTAGGAAGCCAGGGCGAATTGATGTCTTCGCCGATCACAAAGTGTAATTATGAGGAATGATAGTTCATAATAGAACAATAATTCATTAATCATTTCAGAATTATCGTTACATAATTTAGTAGTTATAAATTTATGAATTTAACACGATAGCTTATGGGAATGAAGCTTCGGCAGACGTTAATGATTGCAAAACGAATGAAACTACATGGCCGTAAATTAAAACAAAAATTATGTCATTAAGATTTAGCGTTAACCACGCGCCAATAGCGTCGAAGTCGACTCAATAGTACATTGTGTACCAAGGAGGGAAAGTGGGCGTTTTTAGCTCAGCGCGATGTTTTTGAAAAGCGCGCGAAGCTAAAAACGGGCCCCCTCCAGGGTGCACACGATACTTTATATAACGAAGCCGTGTTTTCCGAGCTGCGTGCAAGGTAATGCGTACCATCGACATGTAGGCATGTTGATAGAGTCCAGGGGCAAAGCTCCGGTGGGGTGCAAGGGCAAGGGTTGGGGGGTTGGGGGGCAAAGCCGCCAAATCTGATGCATATTGAAAAAATTATCTACTTTTTTATCTCTTAAAACAAACAGAACCTGAATAGTATATTTCCGTCTCAAGAAAAATTGTAAGCACAATGACCCAATGTCGTTAATACTATAAGTCCATGTGACAGAAGATCGAATAAGCTGTTATGTCTCCTGTTCGCCGGTATTTTGTTCTACAAAAACTGTCGAAAAAAGCTCTCCCACCGCTGAACAGCGACGACTCACGGACTTTTATTTTACTAGGACTTTTTTGTGTGTTTCATTGGTCCGTTTGCCATAACAACAGCCGAGAGATGTCGAAACGCCTACTTTGGCTTCCCCAAACACGCCCCGAAAAGCGAGGAAAACACAGCTGCGTTATATAAATCATTATTAAATGTGATAAATAAGCATTTGATTTCGGACTATTTGTCTGATGGTCCATTCAGTAAGACCTCAATCGTCTCTATGACGGTCCGACTCAAAACGAAATTTAGGATTTCCTAAGGTAACTCACAATTCCGCTTGGTGTCCGGTACCGACACACACTTTTAATTCTTCCATCATGTCAAGCTGAGCCATCATTTCGGCGAATGATGTAACTGTGCCAACGCTTATTCCAGGAGCTTCTTCATCAACGAACAGCTGTCGAACGTCAAATTATTAAGATTATTTGTAAAGTTAGAAAGCCCACGAACATATATTACAGGACGTAGACGGTTCTAAATTATTCCCACCGTAATTTCCATGTTCGAGCTGATAGAGCAATAAATTCGCGGTTTAAAATTGACTGTATCGTAGTGCACGAATTCTATCGATGAAGATATAAATCTGCGAAACCAGACCCAGCCCTCTTTCCAGTGCATACGTCTCAAATCCCGAGCCAAAGTTTCAATAGAGTAGCCATCATTTTTGTTTTTGTCGTACAATTTGCATGCTTCAGTCGTATCCACTAGGTCGATGTCACTTGCTTCGGATGCCTCACCCGTCGCTATGGTTGCCTCGTCAATGGTTTTGTTTTCCTCGTCGGTCGCTTTGATTTCCTCGTCGCTAACTTCGATTTCCTCATCGGTAACTTTGATTTCTTCGTCAGTAACTTTGACTTGCTCGTCAGTAATATTTATTTCCTTGTCAGTAAATTTGATTTGCTCGTCAGTAACTTTGATTTCCTTGTCAGTAACTTTGATTTCCGTGTCAGTTACTTTGATTTCCGCGTCAGTTGCTTTCATTTCTTCGTCAGTTGTTTTCATCTCTTGGTCAGTTGCTTTGACTTCTTTGTCAGTTGCTTTTATTTGTTGGTCGGTTGCCTTGATTTCCGCATCGGTTGCTTCAATTTGTCCTGCGGAAGACTGAAATATAGAATTGTCAAATTAATTTGCACTTAACACCTTTTTCGGCGATCCAGCACTCTTTGTTGCTGTGTTAGAGTTAGCTCTGACCTTTTTGGTTACCTTTGTACACTCAAATATTTCATAACAATACAATGAGCATTCAATATCAAACTTTACGTGCAACACAAATTATTGTAGATAATAATAGTTTGACAGCACAGGTAATTGATCTCTTTTGTGCTGAATAAACAGTTTCAAAGGAAATTCATCGTTACATTGTTTACCAACTTTAGAGGGATGGCGTTGTCTCTCAAACGGCACCTAGCACGTTCCAGACTGTGCTTCATCCCATCAGTCGTAACGGTGACAAAGTGAGTTTCGACGTCTTCATCTTGAAAGTGCAATTGGCACACGTAGTCGGAGAATGAGAGTTTTTTTTCATTCCCAGAAAGCGCATCATTCCATTCGTTCAGCAGACTCAGACTCTGTTGAGATTCAATATTTCAATGTCCAAGCAACGATTATTAGACGAGAAATATTCGGACGATAGCAAAAGTACCAGAAATAATAATTTTGTATCATGAAAATGATACAATATGGTTGCGGAATATTAAAACTCTACTCACTTTTGGCGTAGAAAATAACGGTACTTGCTTTTTCCCAAGCAATTTCATTCTTTTTCGCTCTGCTAACCGCCCAGTTTGACAACCATCAACAGCACACCGATTTGGCATATTGTTTCTTGATTCTGGAAAATTTGAAAATAAAAAAAAAAAAACGTAACTCAAACATTTAAAAAACATATAATCCAGTATTGTTTCTTCTCATATCCATTTGAATCACATGCAGTCAACTCAACCTCAAATTTAAATTAGTTTTTAAATCTACTTGTCTGCTGTATTATATGAAAATACTGAATATTAACAATAAAGATTGACAAAAATTCATGTATGTACCAAAACATATGTACAAAGAAGAAAGATTACATGGAACCGCACTTCCCGTGTTAGATTTTGGACGGTGCGATTAGTGTCGCTTTTTTCTGTTAGATGGCATTACTTTCCTATCGGTATGAAGACACATGGGCTGCGTTCTGAAACCCAACTCGAGTCAACTATAGTATAACTATAGTAATAGAATTATAACGACGCGAGTTAACTATAGTTGACTCGAGTAGGGATTCAGAACGCAGCCCTGGCGATCTCTTTAATCTCTGGCCTGCACCCGATGTAGTGCAGACAGCGCCACGAACCGGTGGACATGAAAGTACTAGACTCTTCTGGACACCACCACCGCCCCACTCACTTTTGCCTCGACCAATCGGAAGTGTTATACTCTGAGAAAATCGGCCTTTGTCCCAATCTTCCTACTCATCCCTGCTTCTAGTCTGTTAGCTCGCGCATGCGCCTTATCCGATTATCCTTTTGGCGGTAGCACAGAATGCGCGCAACTCCAATTCATACCATCATTCAAACTGTTATGCTAACCTTCGGCACAAATGTTTGCAAATTCATTATATATTTTTTCAAAGATCTTGAAAGGAATTTATGAATTTTCGCTGTCGAGACTCTTTGGCATTATGCCCCCACTTTTGAAATACAGTCAAATTACGTTTTTGAAGTATTGACCACATTCGGTCATTCAAATCGATATATCTTAGCAATGGTTAGTGATAACTCGAAAAACGACGGGTCTTTTTTTTTCGTTTTTGAACGCTCTATACAATGAAAAAATTTACGATTATGTTGCACAAATTCAACAATTATTTATAAACAATTCAAAATTAAAAATGAAATAAAACAAAAAACGCACTTTTAATTTTTGAAATGTATTTTTTTTAAATTCCTTGAACAAAAACGACAATTTAGCCACCTTGAACTTTTTGGGCCGGCGCTTCGTTCGGGAGTGATCGATTTTTTTGTCACAAAAAAGCCGTAAATTTACGTATTTTATTAGTAAAAATTTGCATGAAAAAAAAGTACCCTTAATTATTGAAATTTATTTTTTTTTTCAAATTCCTTGAACGAAAACGAAAATTTTGAGACTCTGCCGGACTTGGGCCGACGCTTCGTTGGAAAGTTATAGCTTTTTTTTTTTAACAAACGGGTAAACATTTACGGGTTTTTTGTGACAAAAAAATCTATAACTCCCGAACGAAGCGTCGGCCTAAAAAGTTCAAGGTGGCTAAATTTTTGTTTTTGTTCAAGGAATTAAAAAAAAATACATTTCAAAAATGAAGGGTACTTTTTTGTTTTATTTCATTTTTAATTTTGAATTCTTTATAAATAATTGTTGAATTTGTGCAACATAATCGTAAATGTTTTCATTGTATAGAGCGTTCAAAAACGAAAAAAAAGACCCGTGGTTTTTTGAGTTATCACTAACCGTTGCTGAGATATATCGATTTGAATGACCGAATGTGGTCAATACTTCAAAAACTTCATTTGACTGTATTTCAAAAGTGGGGGCTCAAAATAAAAAAACGCCGAAATACGTGTCTCTTTATTTTTAACACATATTAATGTATTTCGATTGAAATCAGAAAAAAACTTTTTTTTTCAAGCCACCCTAATATATATGTATATCTTTTTCGATAAAATTTTAATTAATGTATGTGTGTGTGTGTGTGTGCGTGTGAGTGCGTTTGGATCGAATCCGAAAATAAGAAAATGTTTAAATGAAATTATATGGAATTATAAAGCAAACGATGAAACTCTAACGTAAAATTTGAAATTTCATATTAAATAAATACTAAAACTTTACATGCGTGCCTCGTTCAGTCGACGGATTCCGTAAGATAAATTCAAACCATGCGCCGTTCTGTCAAAAACGGCGGCGTAAGAGAGTTATGCCATTGGCTGCGACACTACCGTGAGCGCCGTGCGCCAGCTGCCTCTCCTCACACGCTGATATGCGCTGATACATCGAAAACCGTGAATAAGGAGCATCTCAAAGTTTTGCTTCCCCTCCATCTAGCATCACTGTCTGCCAGACAGTGTCTGGCGTCTCTGCATCACTCTGCATCGAGCAGAGCAGTGTAAGAACAAAGCACTGTCGTAGCGGAAGAAATCGACGCTCGTTGGCGTTCCTGATTATCGTCCGCGTAATTTTCATTGTCGACAATCATCATACGTCGCAAAAATAAAAGGTTTTGCGCATTCTTCCATCGTCATCTCGTGGCTGCTTGCAGGTAAACAATTTATTTTGTTAATTATTATTTTTTATTGTACGCATAGTTTTGGCGACTGTAATTACTGGAATTATTCCCGTGTTATTTTGCTTGTTGCTTCTCGTAAGTAAAAAAAAATGAATGAAGATTTTCTTGAGATTCTCGTTCGCGTTTCAAACGAATTCTTTGTTTTGACGAATTTTTCAAACGAATTTAAAAAAATTCTGGTAATCTTTATTCTATCGTGTGAAGACTTGTTTTTTTTTGCGGGAGATATGTACGCTAGAATATTAATTACAATGATAATCGTGGTCGATGCATCTAATGAAAACAAAAGCAAACAATGATAATGGCGAAAAATATTTGAGATAGCCAGGGGTCAGTATGCTATCGTTTGGCACGCATTTATTTGAACATGACGCAATTTCGTTTATAGAAAATTTAATGTTTTGCAGAGCAACTGCTGAGAGCCAAGATGTTGACTTTAGCTGGGAGTGGAAAGTTACTTCTTCTGTTTATGGGTATGTCCTCTATTTATACTTGATATTCCACAACACTCATTCTAGTTTCAAAGAAGATCTGTGATCATCCTCTTACTCCCTGTCTCTCTCTCTTTCTCTGTCTGCTCTGAAGTCCAAATTCTAATTTACTTTATTAATTATTCATTTTTTAACTTAAATTTATGCACATCAGATTAGACGATTGTGTCGCTATGTCTTTGGAGGCAAAACTGAATAAACTGATTTCATTCTAAAAATGATATTAAGTAAGATTCTCGTAATTTAGAATTTAAACGATGTTTGGAGACCCAGGGATACGGAAAATTGCTTATACAGGAAAAAATAAACAAAATTATCCAAATTTTAAAGTTTTCTAAAATTTTCTTTTCCAGGAATATTTAGTTTGTCCTCTAGATAAACAATCTAGTGCGGGAGGTCAGAAAATGTTATCAGAAATATTTTTTGTTCGGAGAAAAAATTTCTTTTCCTTTTCTTTTTTGAGGTTTAGGCGTTTTTCTCCTGTACCATACACCCGTGTGTGCGTGTATGTGCACGTACGCGCATAAATGGGTTAATATGTCTGTGTGTGAGCACGCGAAACTTAAGGTAATGGACTACAGCGACCAGTGTGAAGGTGACAGCGCTATTAGCGCTCGCTGCAGAGCGAGCGAAAGGGAGATAGCATTTGTACTCCATCGTCGTAAACGTCTGTAACTCGGGAACGGTTCGAGCTACAGCGTCAGTAACCTGAAATAAACTTTAAAAAATAATCCTGAATATTTGGGTCATTTTAGGTCCTAGTTTGATTTGGGTTATTTCGAAGATTTTGAGGGATTTGTATTCAGGTGCATCAACACACATCCACATATTAACCCATTTATGCACACACGCACACGTATATTATACAGAAGAACTCCTGAACCTCGAAAAAAAGGAAATAAATTTTTTTTTTTTTCAAATTTCGAATAGATGTAAAAAAAAAATGTCTGATAACAATTTCTGACCTCCCCCATCCGATTCTTCATTGAGAGGACATTCTAAACATCCTTGAAAAAGAAAATTTTAAAAAACTATAAAACTAGGAAAAGCTGCGATTTGTCCCAATTACCTTCTATTCTTTTTATCCATGAGTTACAGACCATATAAATTTAACTCGACGCTACTTTGCTAGAATCAAGAACTAAGAGTAACCTGATAATTATTATTTTTTAAATAAATTAGTACGCTGTGATAGAGCATTCATAAAACAGAATCATTATGCCTTGAAAAGATATGAACTTATTTGATTTTGCCTTTAAATCACATATATTTTGGAGAAAAGACAGAGTGTGTATTTTATAATTACATGTTTATCATCATATTTAATTACGATAATATAATTATGCTCGTTATCGTTAATTTGTTATATTCAAGACCCTTTTCTGCTTTTTGAAACCCTCCGTAATTTCCAGGCTCATATTATTGAATTTTTTCAATAAATTTTAATTCAACTAGATCTGACAATTGAACCTAATTTCCCTTACGTATCACACAATGTGTGAGCCTCAAAATTCTTTTCATGAGGATCAACTTGAACTAGTTTTTAATATAATTGTACGAAATTGAATTAATAACTTCTGCAAAAGATTGGAAATGAAAACGAGAAAAAAAGAAAGAAAGGAATATAAAAAGAAATGTGAGATATGCCACATATTTTCTTTTTTTTTTACATTAATATAAGTGCGAGAGAGATAACAAACTCTGCAAAGCATCGTTCTATGCTGTCGTTGACCTCTCGGATGGGTAATAAGAACAATTGACCGCACAATTCTGATACGAGCTCCATCATTCTCTCAATCTATCCAAAGGATCCATTGTGACTGAAAACAATGCTTCGTAGTTTTTTTCATCGCCTCCGCAGTGCACATCGTCATGAAATTAAATTATTGCCCGATAAAAAAAAAAACATATTATCTCTTTAGATCAAAATTTCAAAGGCTCAGTTCCTCCTCTCTCCATCCTCTTCCCCGAATTACTTCTTTTTTCCAATAATGACTGACGACTTATCTTCAACGGTGAGCTCGATATTGAAAGGATTGAAAAAAAAGCCTCGCACAAATTTAAATTCAATATCACTTTAGCCAAGTAATTGCGACAAATGGATTCTTCATTTATCGGAACAGCTAGTAGCTATTTTGGGATTGTATCAAATAGTTTTCCACAGTTCGATATTAACATTGACTAATATTTCAGGAATTGTCTACGTTACGGCAGAACCGACTGTGACTGCTCCTACATTCAGCAATGCTTACGCGGTCAAGGGTACTCTGTCCATTCCTTATGCAGAAATTCGCGAACCCTTTTATGCCTGGTACGACAAAGATGCCGGCTCTAGTCGGATAGATTATTACGGAGGTAAAAAATCATTGTAACTGTGATGAGTGACCGATAATCAAGAAATAAGTAATTAGATCGACGGATAAAAAAATTTTTAAATGCTCGAAAGGAATGGTCAAGACCTTCCAACTTTCCAAAGATGGACCTTACGGATCTAGCATCAAGATAGTGCCAATGACCACGGAGACTGAAAGCAACAAGGAAACTTGTCTCAAAGTAAATGGAAGCATGGAACTCAAATTTGAGCCACAAGTAATTATTCCGGACACCACAGGGATGGAGGTGAATATTGTAACAAATACAAATCAATTGAAATTTATTGAATTTTTCAATCAACTCAGATATTTTTTTCTGTGGAAATGTGCCCCTGCAGTTTTTTTTTTAGTATTCTTAATTTTTGAATTTAGATGCATTAAATACGGAATTATTTTAACGATAAAAAAAATGAAAACATCGATGAATCGATTAGCAAACGTGATTTTTCCACTTTCATTCAATCAATATGAAGATTTAAGAATTCTTCTTTCCCAATGAAACACTTCTTCATCGTCTGGTTAACATTAATAAAAGCCCTCGAATGATCGCATTGAAAAGAAAAATATTCGTAACCGGGTAGTAAATAATAATAAATTTTTTTACAATAATGCAGTGTGTAGGAGAGGAAATAATCAATGGATTGCCGTGTGAAAAGTGGCGTTTGTACGAGACTATTGGCGAAAAATCGAGCAAATATATATTGTGGATACGTTACAAGGTAAAATCCGAAAAAAATCGCCCATTGTCATGAGCAAACGACGAATTAATTTACAAAATTCGTTGGAAAATGTAATTCGACGGTTGTTTGTATTGCGTTTCACAGGTTCGAAAGTCCAATACTCAATCTCCGGTTAAAGAACCAATCCCAGTTAGATACGAAATGCGGGGCTACAACACTCTACTTGGTTCTCACTACGATCATTATTATCTCGACTACGACGAGTACTCCTCCGACACGCCGAGTTCCGACGTATTCAAACTTTCCGAAAGTATGCTTCATCGACTTTATTAACACTAGTCGGGTCCTCCAATTTATTTATTTTTTTTTTTACCTTTAAGGGCGGGGTAAGGTTAATTCGGCGAAAAAGAATCATGTTTTTAAGATTTTTTTCTGGCGATACAAATAGTGTAAATTTATTCAATCAATTTTCATATAATAATACAACATTTAAACAATATTTTCGTAAATTTTCGTTCCAAAATATTGAAAATTAAGCGGGTGACAGTGAATCTCCGGATTTTTGGTCTCTAGCTTCCACAATTTTAAAGATATCGAGCTCAAATTCAGTATAAAGTTGGACGACTAGAGAGTGATGCTCGTTACTGAATTGGAAAAAAATTCATGCAGTGCTTTTGTTTTAAGAAATTTTATAAGGTGTAAAAAAATGTTGTGCGCACTCTAGCTGGCACAATTTTCTAGATATCGGACTAAAACTTGGTACGAAGATGCACTATTATCAAGAGACGTTTCGGATTGAATTTGGGCAAAATCCATCGAGCCATTCATATTTTATGTCATTTTGAAATTTTTCAAAAATCAACGTAAGTGCTCTAGCTTCCGTAATTTTCGAGATATCTCGTTAAAATTTGGTTCAAACTTGCACTACTATTAAAAAATGTTTGGTATTGAATTTGGGCAAAATCCATCGAGGCGTTTAAATTTGATGGGACTTTCAATTTTTTTAATTTGACATGGAATTCACCATATATCAATTCTGGACTAGATCGATTTACGAACCGATTTTATATAAGAACAAGGGTGCAAAGTCGAACCTTGCACATTGCTCCCTCATAATTTTTCAAATTTGCACCCTTGTTTTATTTAGTGTTTTATATTTGATGAAATTATTAAATTAATGCTTTTTATTCGCGTTTAATTAAGATTTTACGTGTGTGGGCTTCCCTGGACCTGGTGACAAACACGCTTACACCTTCAATCCAATGCGAGAATTCGTTCACAACGACGACTCCCACGTCGACGTCGAATTCGATCGTTTCAAGGAAAAGCACAATAAAAGTTATTCCGACGAAAAAACTCACGTAAAGCGCAAGAATCTTTTCAGACAAAACTTGAGGTAATGCAGTATTGAATGTGATTTTTTACGATAACGTAACTTTGTTGTTAAACGATTGTGATTGTTGCTACGATCTTACAATTACGTTACAATTGACGATACGGCACGATTTCGTGTATCGCAAGTGATGAAAAAAAATTAACGACTTTTATGTATAAAAAAAAAATAATAAATTGGAAACAAATCGTATTTCAATACAAAAGTACAGTACAACCCCGATTAATCGGGGGCGTCGGGACCGAGAAGTCCACGGATAACTGAAACCAAGGTTAATACGAATTAAGGGTCACAACTTTTTATTTTGACTACATAGTAAAATTGAAATTTAATCACATGGAGTTAATGAATATTACATACTAATATATAAAGCTCTCTGGTTTCTTTCCGATATTGCGTTAATACTTTAGTCTTGTTTTCTTAAATAATTAGTTCATTTAGTTCGTTTTTGGCTTCTCTTGTTTTCTTCTATCACATGACTCATTTTTCTGAGATGTAGGTAGTCAATTGAACTGCTTCCTGCTTGCTGGCGATCAACTACTACTGACTGGCAAACGTCAGATTTTAATATACCATATGAGTTTGATGAATTTAGTATGCATGGAGTATTTGATACATTGTAAGTTTGTATCAGGTTAATCGGGGTTGTACTGTAATTCGATTTTAACACTTAAAGGGTAAAGGTGGGTCACTCGTGCCTTGCCGAAAACGTTTCCCATTGCTAGCTTGGAGAGAAGAGTGGGAGAAAGGCTGAGACTATGCCTTAAAAAACGGTACACTAGTAGGTTATAAGCTCACCAAGTACCGCTGGTTTTGTTAGTAAACAACACTCTTAGGAGCTCGTCGAAATTTTGAAAAGGCACGAGTGACCCACCTTTACCCTTTACGTTGACGAAAAATGGAAATTGCATAAAATTCTTTTTTTCGAAATTCTGATGTTTTTTTGTTATGAATCGTTGGATTAAACTTACCTGATAGTTTTTTGAGATAAATTTTAATCGAAATTCGAGTTTCTGACATTTTTTTTTCTAAATTTTAATGTTTTCCGACTCTAAATTGATTAATTAAAGTTAACCAAAAGTTCCCTAAAGTGAAAATTTGAATTATATTATATAGGAAAGATAATGTAGCAACAAGCAGGCGTTGAGATTGGTCGCATACTACGTCCACGCGATAATGGAGTTGATTATGGTGGTAGACCAAGTGACTTAGTAGGATTACATGGAGGATCAGGAATCCAGCCAGACTGAAGTTTTCTGTCATGAAAGAGAATCATATAATATATAATAAATAAAATAATCAAATAAAAATTATGTACTTTATTTGCAAATTATATCTATTTACGTACATTGGAAAAACTCGATTTTCATTCTCATAACTTAAGCATTTTTCTTGTTCATGCAGAATCTAAGTATTTTTTTCCTAAAAGTCCTATTTTTAAGCTTCAATTTGCCGTTTGATTTTTGAGAAAATATCAATTACATCCAAAGTGATGATTTTTCAAACAGAACGGTGCATTCTTCACTTTTTCTTTGTTTATTTGATTATATTGTTCAAACAAATGATCAAATCAGGAATATAGCGATTGGTCCTTATACTAGAACAGTTGAAGAGATTTCATGAATTTTTCGAGATTTTTTAGAGCACTTTAGAGCATTTTTCAAAGCGTGGGACACGAGTGACCCACCTTTACCCTTTATAGGTGCCGAAAAATACGTTACCTTTTAATTGTTAATACATCTTTCCAAATATTGGTGAATGATTGGTTACTTCGTAGATTCATACATTCAACGAACCGAGCGAATTTGGGTTACACCGTGAAAGTTAATCATTTGGCCGATCGTACCGAGATGGAGCTCAAAGCTCTGCGAGGTAAACAGTATACGCAAGTCGCGGACAACGGTGGTATGCCTTTTCCGTACGACGTCAAAAAAGACGCGCGTTCAGCACCGGAAAGCATCGATTGGAGGATGCACGGAGCTGTTACACCCGTCAAAGGTGATTGACGGAAATCACGACGACAACAACGATGAAAAAATAGCGAATATCAATTATTTTTGGTTTTAATTACAGATCAATCGGTTTGCGGCTCGTGCTGGAGTTTTGGAACTACCGGTGCCGTCGAAGGTGCTTACTTCGTCAAGTACAAAAAACTCGTGAGATTGTCTCAACAGGTAATATTAAATTACATTTTTTAAATTATTTCATTAGTTTTTTTAAATTTATTTTTTTTTAATTCAAATGACGTCACTTCCGTTTACTTTTTATTTGATTCAACATTTTTTATTGGTGGTCAGCCCGATCAATAACAAAGAAATTAATTTTTTATTCGAATTATCTGTAGTAATTAAATTCTACATACTACAAGAAAATTATTTGATTTAAAAATCTGGCTCGAGCGGTGTTGGGCATGCACGTGATAGAATTCCGTATCCATTCTACAGTTATTTATAGAAGTGTTTCCAAAATTTTTTCAAATCAGGCCAAAAACCAATAAAACCAATAAAACCAACCAACCAATAAAATTTGGTTTTGAAACATTCAAAATTTGATTAAAAAAGAACGGGGCCGAACATAATCATGAAACTTACAGACAATACGTTAAATTACGTGTACTTTAACATATAAGCTTTTCAAAAAAATCCAATGTAACATATAGTTGGAAAAAAATTTGTAAAATCCAAAAATGCAAAAATCGAGGTCAAAAACAGAACTTAAAATTTTCGAGTATTTTTTTTCGAAAAATTTGGACAAAAACCCAACATTTAAAAAGAGAGAAAAATGTCACTTAAGCCATTATTCCCTAAGTTACGAGCGTTTGAAAAAAAAAAAAGATACGATTTCGAAGAAAAAAAAATCATAACTTTTGAACCGTTTGATAAAAAAAAATAAAAAAAAAACTGTGAATACTCCATTTAGAGTTGGCACAAAAACATATAAAATAATTAGCTGAATCAAAAGGGGTCAGGAAAAAACCTCGTCGATTTGGTATGGATTACCTCATATTTAAACCCGCTGTCGTATTTTCAAATTGATACCATTTTATTTTTATTTTTCAGGCTCTGATCGATTGTTCCTGGGGATACGGTAACAACGGTTGCGACGGCGGCGAGGATTTCCGTTCGTATCAATGGATAATCAAACACGGTGGATTGCCGACCGAAGACGATTACGGTGGATACATTGGCCAAGTGCGTAGTCGATTGATAATTCACGTTGGACGATATTTCCTTTTTTTTTTTTGTTATTTATATGACCGATTGTTAATAAACACTGCTATGTCACAGGACGGTTATTGTCACAAAGACAATGTTACACTTACGGCCAAGATGTCTGGATTCGTGAATGTTACTCCGAGGAATGTCGACGCCCTGAAAATTGCCATTGCCAAGCACGGACCCGCGTCCATCGCCATCGACGCATCTCACAAAACTTTCTCGTTCTACTCCAATGGCGTATACTACGATCCGGATTGCCGTAAAAAATTAATTAATTTTTTTAAAAACATTTTTCGTAATTATACAGCGACTTGCTATTTAACCACTTGACATACAAATAAAATGTCGGAAATCGTTCTTGAGGTCTCGAAGACGTCAACAATGGCACATGAAATTAATTACGTCTCCCAGACGTCATTGTACGTCAAGGAATTAATTAATTTTGAATATTTTTCAAATATCATTGAACTAATTGTGTTCGAATATTTTTTCGAACGTTTTCATCGTTTAAAAAATTTATTTTTCAAACTTTCGACGTAATTGTTTCAACAATCAACCTTAATTATAAATCATATTGAATTGACATGAAATAACGGTTTAAAATTTCGTGTCTGAAACAAAGTATTTTGTGATTCGTTGCAATCACATTTCCATTTAATCCGTCGTGAGATTATCGCAATTTATTTTACTTTTCGTTAATTCTACAACGGATCACAAGGTTTTTTGGTTTTTCGTAAATCAATGAAACACAATATTTACAAAACAATACGATACTTGAACGAAGTGAAATAGAAATATTTGAATTCAAGAATCGAACATACGCGTTGACATAAAATTATTTTTTATCAACGAAATCCTATTAAAATATTATTTTTATTATTTTCAATTGAAATTAATTGCAGCGATAAAATTTCCGTGTAATATAACGATTTTTGTAATTTCCAGGAAACGAGGAAGATGGTTTGGATCACGCTGTTCTCGCGGTCGGCTACGGAACGTTGAACGGACAAGCTTACTGGCTCGTCAAAAATTCTTGGTCCAACTATTGGGGCAACGATGGATACGTTCTCATGGCCCAAAAGGACAACAATTGCGGCGTTCTTACCGCCCCCACTTACGCCGTTATGGCCTAAAAACTCAACTCTCGCGATAAAATATTATTTTTTTATTCAAAAAAATTGTACAAATCGTGAAGACAAAAAAAAATGAACTCACTAAATTCATGATTAAATACAATTTGTATCGCGTGATAATCCCGTAACGAGCGACGAAAAAAATAGTAACAATAAAGTCGTTGAAACAATTATTCATTCGTGGACAATGATTCGCTGTTTTCGGCGTAATGCGTGTGGGTTTTTAATATTAAGATGGGATAGAATATTTTTTTCTGGTTGAACATTGGAAAGAAAGAAATTAATTTTTCGTCATATTTGTTGTAGCTCTTGTTGTCGGTGTTGAGAAAAAAATTATTCACCGTTCTCCTTGTCGGAGTAATTAATTAATTCATGATCAATGCAAGAATTCGTTGACAACGACGACTTCCACGTCGACGTCGAATTCGATCGTTTCAAGGAAAAGCACAATAATACTCTGACAAAGTCGGAAAATACTCTGACAAATCGAGGTTATGCGATAACGTAACTTTGTTGGTAAACGATTGTGATTGTTGACTTTCTTATAATTCAATATTAATTTATATATTGAGGATACAAATGGTTACAATTGTCAGCTCAAAATTGTTCATGAGTTTTATTTGAAAAAATAATCGATCAATGAAATTCATCATCAAAAATTACGACGAGAAATTAATTTTTCGTCTTCATTTTTGTTGTAGCTAGTGTTAAACCAAATTAATCCATTGTTTTTCTTGTTGTCAGAGAAATTAATTCATTGTTATAGCATTTGTTGTGAGTGTTGAAGAAAATAATTTATCGTTATAGTACTTATTGTCACCGTTGAAAAAAATGAGCGATCGACAAAACGTTTTATTTGAGCGCATGCGATTTTTTTGTATTTTCCAACCAAAATTCGACTTGCGATTTATTAATGGACATTTATTCTTCAACCGCTCAAGCGAGTAAATTAAATATTCAAACATCGACATCTTCTTAGCCGTAATCGAAGATTGAATTGGCTAAAAGTTTATAATACGCGGTGGATTTTTTATACTGATGATGGAATTGGTTACGCAGATAATAGCCGCCCTAAGGTTCAAAAGACATATGACAAATATTTTTTTTTGCTCAAACATTCTTTTTTTCTAGTTCGATTTGCTTTGAGGAAGATTATGAATTTGAATTGGACTTGAAAGTGGAACTGGAATTAAATATGATTGAACGGTCGAAAATTCTCAATGCATGATACTTTTTACATTAATTTGTTGCTTTTGTCCCGATATAAAAATTATATTGTCTTTTTCTTATTATGCTTCGAAATACTGAATAAACTTCGAAGTAAACGTTCGAACGATCATTCGGCTAAATTCTTATCTCGATCAACAGGATCGGTCAATAAACCGATTGGAATTTATGAAAATAGGACGTGTGTGACGGATCTGAACGATATACGAATGAATTATGTGTTTCAAATACTTTTCAGACCAAAAAATGATGAATTTTTTTGAACAAATGATTGAGAAATGACTTTTTTTAATCTTTAACCGTTGAGGACGTAGCAGCAAGAAGTGAAACAGATTTCGGAATTTTTTTGTTATTCATAAAAATTAAAACGCAAAAAAATCCTGATTTATTGAAGATGCATGATTTTTCGCAGAGATACAATAAATAAATTCTTTCCGGATGTTTTTTGTTCATCAAAATGACTTTTTAATTAAATTAAACATGTGGACATGAAGAAGAAACATCGCAGCAATTCGGGATTTTGCAGGAACATCAGAATGGCAGAATTGAAAATTCCGCCATTTTTACAAAATGGCAGCCAGAAAACTAAGAAATAAAATAATGCCATTTTTGTGCATCTTTGAAAATAAAAATTATTCAAGGAATTTTTTTTTAAATTTCGTATGAGCATTTAAAAGGGGATTATTTAAGCTTTCCCTGGAGCTTTCAAAAGAGATGTGGACATTTGAATCCGACTATTTTTCGCGGAGATACAGATGCCTGAAATTTCGTAAAATTTTGGTTTTTTCCGAGTGGTCCTCTAATTTATTTGAGGAGTTTATAATAATTGATTTGCTCATTGGAATTAGATTTCATGAGATTTAATTGTAAATAACTAATAATTTGATTAGACTCCAACAGCTTAAAATGAATTATCCTCGTTCGAGACTAAAAATATTTTTTAATAAACTTTTATTTGACCATCGCCGTTTGACGATTTTTATTAGTAGTCGGTGGACTACCATACATTTGTTTAGTACGTTTACGATCATAGCACAATAAAATCGAATTGTGTGTCAATGGTTGTGCATCGTTTGATAAAATGAAATGACCGAAGTCGATGTCCCGAGTACGTGAGTACATAACGACAATTTTCTTTTCTTATAATTCCGATAAAATTCATTTCTATACACATACAAGTTATAAGCTCGCTAATATCTCAGTTGAAAAAGTGTCACAATTTTTTTTTTGTAAATCTCTCGTAATTTATCCATCGCAACTTCTGGACTCACGATCGATCGTTTATTTTTTAACTCGACGTATTGCATCAAAACAAAATGGCGCTCCGTTCCAAATTCACGTTTTTTCCCTTCAGACCAATCACAATAACGGACTTTGACGAATATCCAGAAATCCTCTTAAAATTGTTATCATCGTCGATGAAGAAAGTACAAAGATTTTAAGAGAAATTTGGCAAAATTTAAACCGTTTTTTGCTGGATATATTTTGAGCGAAAAGAAGGAGATAGGGTTCTTCACACGTGTGTTGTTTTATCGTGAAAATCGGTATAAAAAATCTAAGGCATTGCAAGAAAACTGTTAAGCTGATTGTTGTCAATCTTGTTTTTTGTTTCAAAAGACAACTCTCGTAAAAAGAAAAACACGTTTACATAAAGTTGCAGTAAAAAATGAACATAATTTACAACTGAAAACTGAAAAATTTGTTTCAATTTTCTATAAATAAATAAAATTTTTGTGAAAAAAATAAATGTCGCGAATTTCGAGACCCTCTGAAGCCCACCGCGGTCGCTTCGTCCGCTTGCCGTTTGATTCGCCTCTGGTGCTACACGAAACTTTTCGAAAAGAAAAAATGGAAACTGTCACGCTTATAAAAGTTGTGAAAATTTCGATTTCGAAAAAAATTATATATTTCCGACTACCATTGAAAAATGGTTAAGGTTCTTGAGTTAATGGCTAAAAATCGAAAAGAAAGTTCTCGCAACTCGATAATGGCAATCCTAACAAGTAGTTAAAAAAATTAAAAAATTTCGTTTAAGGCAGGATTCTACTTTGAAACTTTGAAAAATTTTTTTTTTTTTTTTTTTACATTTTTCGAAAGTAAATATGTTCAAGAATGTTCGTCGAAGGCATATTATATGGCCCAGGCATCGCTGATTGAGGGTAAGATAATTTTTTCTACGATTTATCACTCACCAAAACTTTAAACGCGTTTTTCTCGAAACGACATTTTCAAGTACCGTGGTCGTGATAACTCAAAAAATACTGAACCGATCCTTATGAAATTTGGAACACATATTCTATATGTTTGTACCAACCAACCTAACTACAATCAACTTAAAAATTTTGATTGGAACTATTTTTTTATTGCAAAAAAAGACACAAAAAAACGCATTTTTTTTTCTTCGTATTTTAGCCGCCATTTTGTTAATTTTGCACGTATGTAAAATATTCTAGTTAGGTCGGTTCCTGAAGACATACTGAACATGAAACTATTTGATTCTTTTGTTTCAGACCATCCGTCGGGAAGATTTCACGTCCACGGCAACGGTACCTTCTTTTCGAGGCGTTGGCTTTAAACATATTTTACGTGTACAAAAAATGAATAAAATACATTTAAAAAATTTTTTTTATGCACTTAAAGAGTGTATTTATCGAACATTTTAAACCCCATATCGATATCTTTAATAGTATTCTCAGAAAAAATTCACGAAAATATCGTTTTTTTCATGGTTTCAAAGTAGAATCCTGCCTTAAGATCTATTCTGGGACCTGAATTAACTCCACCGCGGGAAAAAAAATCTGCGTCACTGTATGCAGTTGCTACATTTATTATCCCTTTTTTCCGTTAAACCCGTTTCTTATTTAACGAGAGTTTCCTTCTTAAGCGATAACAATTTTAAGCAATCGTAAAAATAGTACTCTCGCATAATTTACACTTTTTGTCCCGATTTTCGGGCAAAGAAACATACATGATAATTTTAAAAAAAAAACGTTTCTCGTCGATTTACAGATTTGGCAAATTCACGATCGATCCTTCTCGTTTGCATATTCAACATTATTTATCTTCTCTTCATACGTTTACGTATCTACGATAATAAATAGTAAGGAATAGGTATATCGAGGACCCAGTCGGAGACGAAGGAATCAATGTCGGGAAACCGTGAAAATTTGGCTCGTGAGAAAAATCTTCATGGGTTGTTCTATTAAAGAAATCCCATTTCCAGAGCGTTGTACAAATTTTGCGTGTCCGAATGGCTGTTTATTCGCCAGAATGGAAAATTATGAGCACGGGCCGCTGCTTCTTCGTCCGAACCGTCGCCGACCACTACGTACGTACAACGACGACCGAAACGTGCGACCACCCTACCAAAACAGCTCTCTTTACCTGGAAAATAAATAATCGTTCAAAATCTCTTGTTGCGATCTGTTTTTATTTTTTTTTCTTTTCACGATCGGTTCTTTTGCCTAACGACTCCACTCACGAAAACAAAACTTCCATAGGGGTAAATATCGTTCGTTTTACTAGATTTCAAGGTATCTGAAATAATTTTGATAAACGTTTTTCACATAAGCAAGAATGATAATGATGATGGATTGATGCGCATAATTTATATATGAATACGAGGCGGTACGAGTGGACAGCGAAATTAGCGGTTAGAGACAGGAAAATGGGGCGAGCAAGAGGAGGGCAGCTAGTAGGTATCAGAAAAGGGGGGAGGAAAATAGCGGTGCGAGAGTGGAAGTATGGGTGCGTGCTGGAAGGAGAAATCGAGGCAGATAGATGGAAGATCGTGTCAATATATAATAACGAAGGAATTAAGGAAGTTAAAAAAGAAATCGAATTATTGATACAGGAAAGCGTCAGGAAAGGAGAAAAAATGATGATTGTGGGGGACTGGAATGCGCGAATAGGGAGGGAGCAGGGAAGGGGGGGCGGAGGACGGAATGTAGAGGGGGTAAGAAATTCGGAAGATGAGAAAGTAAATACGGAAGGAAGGAAACTGTTGGAGTTATGCCAGGAGTATGGACTGATAATATTAAACGGAAGAGCGACGGGCGACACGGAGGGGAAACTCACCTACATCGGGCCAAGGGGGGCGTCGGTATTGGACTACGTGGTGGTGAAAGAAGACGAAGAAAGCAGCATACCCATCGAAAGGGTAGAAGTGCTCGTAAGAGAAGAATCGGATCACCTACCGGTAGCAATCACGTTTGAAACGGGTGGGGGCGAGGCGGAGGAAATAGGCAGAAGTGCAGCAGGCGGGGAAGAAAGGAGAAGAGTGCTTGCATGGAGAGAAGAGAAAAGGGAAAGATACCAAGAAGCACTGGCGGAGATTTGGAATACAGAGAGAGGAAATGGTTCAACGGAGGAGGCCATGGCAGACTGGACGACAAGCGTGGAAAAGGCGGCAATCCAGGCAGGGATGATGAAAGTTGGGACCAGGAAAAAGGGGGGAGGATGGTTTGATGGGGAGTGTAAAGCGAAAAGGAGGACAGTGTGGAGAGCACTAACAGAATTTTTACGGCGAAAACCGAAGAGAGACGCGGCACGGCAGGAGCTGATGAAGGAAAGAAGAGAGCTGAAAGCATTATATGAAACGAAGAAGAAACAATGGTGGGAGACGCAGTGGAAAAAAGTCGAAAAAAGCAGAAGCAGTAGTGAATTCTGGGGTGCACTAAGAATATTTAGAAAGCGGAAGAAGATAATGGGGGGAGGGGTAAAAGAGGATGATTGGTTGGAACATTTTAAAGGGCTGCTGGGAGGAGAGATGAGAGAGGACGAGAGGGTAGAGTGGAGAAGGGACATAGACGAGGAGATGGAGGGGGAAGAGGAAGAATCGGAGTTGAATAAAAAATTGCAGTGCAAGGAAATAGAAGAAGCGATAATAAGAATGAAGAAAAATAAAGCTCCGGGGGAGGATGGGATCAAGATTGAGTTTGTAAAAGGGATGCGTAGAGAAGAGAGAAAAGCATGGCAACAAATATTAGGAGACATCTGGGAGGAAGGGAAAATCCCAGAAAGATGGCGAGTGGCAAGAATCTACCCGATTTTCAAGGCAGGAGACGAAAACAGAGCTGCGAATTATAGAGGAGTCTCGCTATTGGCCGTGGGGTACAAGGTTTTGACGGCTGTAATGGCGAAGAGGCTGAGAGGGTGGCTGGAGCGAAACGGGAAATTGTGCGAGAGCCAAAATGGCTTCCGATCGGAGCGAGCAACTCGGGACCACCTATTTGTGCTGAATTCGTTAATTGAAAATAGACTGAGGTCCAAAAGTGGCAAGCTCTATGTGGCTTTCGTTGATTTTAAAGCGGCATTCGATATGGTGGACCGAGAGTTAATGATGGAAAAGCTACGAAGGATCGGGATAACAGGCAGGATGCTGAGGATGATCGGAAATATCTATGAAAAGACGGCGAACGAAGTGATAATGCAGGAGGGAATGACGGCGAGATTTCTGACCCACAGAGGTGTACGTCAGGGATGCCCGCTAAGTCCGACTCTATTCAACGTGTTTCTGGATGATCTGGACCAGGAGTGGTTGCGAAGGAACGAAGGAGGAACGGTAATTGGTCAAACGAAGATTTTCGCGTTAAAATTCGCAGACGACGTCGCTATATTAGCCGAGGATGCACAAGGGCTCAAAAGTATGCGAGGGACGCTGGCAAGGTATGTGCGGAGGAATCGAATGCAGGTGAATGTGGCAAAAACAAAGGTGATGATTTTCAAGAAGGGAGGAAGAAAGGGGAAAAAAGAGAAATGGGTGTACGGGAGGGAGGAAATTGAGGAGGTTAGCAGTTACAAATACTTGGGCATGTGGTTCACCACGGGAAATTCATTCACATTGCACGCAAAGTCCCTGGCGGCAAAGGCGCAAGTAGCAACGAACGCAGCATGGGGGGTAATGAAGAGAGCGAAACTGGATGAATTGAAGAAACGGAGCTACCTAATGGACACACTAGTCAAAGCAATTTTAATGTACGGGGTGGAAATCTGGGGGTGGAAGGAGAGGGCGGAAATTGAGAGAGTAGGGGGAAGATATGTTAAAATGATGATGGGGGTGAACAGAAATACGCCAGCGTATATCTGGCGGATGGAAGCAGGAAGACAGCGGATTGAGGAGGAGGCGAGGAAGCGAGCAGGAAAGTACTTGCTGAAAGTACGGAAAATGAAGGACGGAAGATGGCCGAAGATATGTCTGGACGAGGAACTGAGGAATTGGAAGAACGGGAAGGCATCGCGATGGATTAAAGAGGTAGAAGGAGCCTTAAGGAGAGTGGGAGATGGGGAAACAATGGAGGAGTTGAGAAGAGGCGGGAACGTGGAGAAGATTGAGGCAAGGATGAAGAAAGGTTGTGAGACAGTCAGGGAACAAATAATGCAGGTTGATTGGAGTCGGATTGACCGATCAGGGTACTGCCCGGAGTACAGGCGGCGAAAGACTACGATAGGAAGACCGGCGTATTGGGACCAGAAAGGGGTGACAGGCAAAGACAAGGAGCAGTGGGCAAGGATGAGGTGTGGGAACGTAGGAAGGGCAGGGAATAAAGGGTATGAGGACGAGAATTGTCGGTTGTGCGGGGACGGAAAAAGTAACCTGGAACACATTGGACAATGCCAGGAACTCAGGAAAAGGGCGAGAACCGAATTGACGAAAAGGGTGGACGAGCTATTTAAGGAGGGTAGAGAGCAAGAGCAATGGAACAGAATTATGAGTGGGGAAATAAGAACGGAACTGTGCGAATATAGCAGGTTGTATGAGAACGAGTCAAGGCAGCTAGAATAAGCGAAATCGAAAATCGAAAATGTGATTAATGAGTGATGCAAATAAGTAGGTGGAAAGCCAAAGAGTGTATAGAACTATGTATAAGACATGTACAAAACAAGATGTATAAAAATGTAAAAATTCTAAAGCCCGCAGGGCAAGAATGGCTATATTACTAATAAAAAAAAAAATATATATGAATACGAATAAATTGATAATAAATATTAATTATTATTATTATTATCACTTACAATTATTGATTTTTTTTTATATCAATTTATCTTGTATAATATACAATTATATTATAATAATATATATATACCTAAATAATAATAATAATAGAGTAATTTATTATTATTATTATTATTATTATTATTTTTATTGTAATATAAATTTTGAAAAAAATCAGAATACAAAGTAGCGATTATTGATAAATCGAGGCGATAGCCCGTTGAACGAATGGAGCTGAGTCGTTAGACCGAAGGATCGAATGAAGACATACTCACCGATTTTCGTGGCCGAATAAATGTTTTCTATCGGAAATACTCCGCCTATGCCGAACAGCAAAACTTTCGACAATGCGGGAACAAGTTGTGTAGTCGTGACGAGTATGTTAATACAGTGTCCTCTCTTGTTTATGAGATTCAAACATTTTACGGCCGATGTTAGCCAATTATCCGTAAGTAGCTCTATTTCCGAACGCAATTGCAGCCACTGATCGCGCTTCGCAACTCCCAACAAACCACCGACGTTATTCCTGTAATTGCAATAGATCTCCTTGATTTTTCTGTAACGAAAAGCCAATTTTCGCATCCAATCGACGCCACCGCGTACACCCGAAGCCAAACATATTCCGTTGTTTGCCGATACGCATTGAAAACCGTCGGCTGCAAAATTGTACGACGACAAATCTTGTCCGTTGTCATCCGACGCTACGTCCTCGATGTGAACTTGATCGCAATCCTGTAATTATTCGGGAAAATACGAATTACAGTATTGTTGGAACACCGATTAAATGAAGTTTGAGCCACGGTTTGGAGCTTCCAACGATTTCAAGTTATTTCTTCGTCACTTGCCAATTGGAAACCCACAAACGACGTTTCACGGTAAATTTATCGACGAAAAACTTTATCCGGAACAATTTAAAATTACGATTATAATTATTGTTAGACCGCGTTATTGATTGGGAAAAATTTATGTGAATTAAAATTAATTTTTCCGTTTAAATTGCAGATTGTAAGGAATTCGGCAGCTTTGGATATCGTAGAATTAGTGAATTAGAATTTAAAATAAAATTTGATTTATTTATTCATTTATTATTATTTTTATTATGTTCAGTGAGTGTAAAAAGTATTCGGACAGCGACCATTCATCGAATAAATCCATTTTTTCAATGAGCATTGATGATATTTTTCTGCTGAAAAATGTGAGGCACTCTTGGTAAGGGTTAGCAGCAACTGTTTCATTTATCAGAACGACATTTTGTTTTTCCGTAACTGAGGAATTAATTAAATCACAAGTATGGCAGCAAAAATTAAGCGCAAAAAGTATTCGGACACACAAATAAAAAGTCGAATTCAACGACATTTCAAGGACAATTAATCACTTTTTCTTTCTTTTAGTATCTTCTAAGGTTTCCACGATGTCTTATTATTACCTCGAGCCGGTTTGGCATCAATCGGACAAATTTTTCGCGGACGGTACGACTAATCTTTTCCCATTCTGCGGATAGCGCGATTTTTGAGTCATTTCTATTTTGTATCGGCTGTTTTCAAACATTTTGGTCCAAAACATTCCAAAGACGCTCGATGGGATTAATGTCTGGGGACTGAGGAGCAGGGATGGGCGGACTTTAAGTCTATTGAGAATTTAAGTCCGAGTTAAAGCACAAAATCCGTGTCTACTCGCGATTTTACGCGAGTCAAAATATAAACACGCCGTGAATTTGAATTTTGCGCGACGTAAAGTCCACGGCGTGTTTACACGAGGATTTTACACCGGTCGGAATTCCAAAGCCCTCGGGACTTTGGATTTTTGCTAGCTCAAAGCCCTTTGGGACTTTGGATTTTGCCCGACCGAAAATCCAAAATACATCGGGACTTTCCCGAACTTTAAGGACTTCCCGGGTTAAATTCCCCAAAATTACATGAATAGTTTCAATTACAATTCAAAACGTACGGGAGTACGTATGGATAACATAATTAGTTATAAAATTAATCAATAAATAAATAATAATACTCACACTCGCACACACTTGCACACACTCGCATACTTGGAAGAAGAGTAAAATTATTACATTGATTAATTTTATAATTAATTATTTTATACATACGTACTCCGGAGCGTATTAAATAAAAATTCCAACTTTTCGTGTAATTTTGGGGAATCTAACCCAGAAAGTCCTTAAAGTCCGGGAAAGTCCCGATGTATATTGGATTTTGGGTCGGGAAAAATCCAAAGTCTCAAAGGGCTTCAAGCTAGGGAAAATCCAAAGTCCCGAGGGCTTTGGAACTTCGACCGGTGTAAATTCCGAGTGTAAACAAGCCGTGGACTTTACGCCGGGCAAAATCCAAATTCACGGCGTGTTTATATTCTGCCTCGGGTAAAATCGCGACTAGTAGTGTATCATGGATTTTCGACGATGCAAAATCGATTATGCCCATCCCTGCTGAGGAGGGGTTTCGAGGCATTTGGGGGTGTTGTAGAACAGCCAAAGTCTCGTATTCAGCGCCTTGTCTTCAGGATCGTTATCCAGCATGAACAAATAATTCGGTAGAAGTCCTATTTTTCCGACGGACGGTTGCAAATTTTGCTTCAGGATATCCATATACATTTTGTAGTCCATTATCCCATGGATAAACACCAATCTCTCAACTCCTGTTGCACTCATACACCCCTACACCCCCACACGACCACAGAACCCCCACCGTGCTTTACTGTCGGAACCAAATTTCGTTTCTCCAACGCGTTATTGATTTCTCTTCTAATTTTTGCCCTTTCATCCGATTTGAAAATATTACACTTGCTCTCATCCGTTAATACAACGCGTTCCCAATATTCCAATGGCCGGTCGATATTTCCTTTGGCGAAGGAAAGTCTTTTTTCATATTCGTCTTATTTATTCAGCATTTCTTCCTGGGTACTCATCCATGTAACCCAGATTGACGCAATACATTTATGACCGAGCTCGCACATACGTTTATTAGATCGTGTCAAAAAAACAATTAATTTTTTTTCTTGCGTTGCATGGTCTTCATAGCTAGTGGTTGGCCTAAAAAAATCCTCGCGAAGAGCACACTCGAAAATGTATTTTTTTGGCTCGTCGCAAAGGGCCGCAAATAACATAGGAAATAGTATATTACGATACAAGAGCGAAAATATTTTTTCTGACGAATGTGAGTTTGTAGCACGAGCCGAAGGCGAGTGCTGCAATCACACGAGTCAAGAAAAGGTTTTTCGCACGAGTATAGTATACATTTTTATTGCACGAGGTGTGTAAATGCGATTTGACGCGAACGAAGTGAGCGGAAAAATCGCATCTTACGCACGGCGTGTCATAAAATACATTTTTCGCTTCTTTCAATACCTAAGCCCATAAAAATTACTGGAACTGAGTCCGCCGCATATAATTCTGTAGGAAATTGAATTTCCTTCAAAAAGTACCGGAGCCTCGAGTAAAAAAATGCAATATCTCTAAGATATACAGGCATTTGAAACCGGTGTTTGACGAAAATTTGTCTTGAAAAGAGTTTTACAGCCAAACTCTTCGTTCTACACGAAAAATGTAGGGATACATTTTAGAGACAATTTAATTCTCTACAAGATTACTACAAGATACAATTATTGGATTAAGGCTATTTTCACTATATACCTTTCTTGTAGAAAATTTAATTGTTTCTAAAATGTATCTGTACATTTTTCATGTAGAACGAAGAGTTTGGCTGTGAAACTCGTTTGGAGACGAATTTTCGTCAAACATCGGTTTCCGGACTCGTTGCTTAGGGTAGTATACCCCTTAGGTGACTATCGATAGATTTTTTTCTCCTTTAACGTATCTCAAGAGTAGATTTTTCCGCATTTTTGACCGTAAAAAAAGGCACTCTACTCTATAGTTTTTAAAATATTTGTTGTTAAAGTTGGGCAATTTAACACGGGCGGTATAGGGACACGCGCGCTATGGCGTAGATTCAACGAATTGCGAGTACATTTATCGTAAGATTGCATTGAAAAACCGTCTCTTAGAAACAGCATGTAATCTTGATCATTGTTGCAAAGTTTTAGAATGCTTCACCGTATAGTTAATGAGTATTTGTTGGTTAAAGTTTAAGTTTCAGTTGGTGCGAACTCACTTCTGTAGCGACGCCATTTTGCAGCGACGTGACAACGCAGTGCTGCGGTCAGCTGATGCCGCGCAACCGTCGAGTATAGTGACTGTTGGTCACACTGTTGTGAGTGAGTAAAAATCTAACCTATTTACGCTGTCCGAAGCTTCATCGACGCTTCACGATTACACGTTTATCATTGCTTTTTGTTAATAACTAATGGTTTCCACGGCTCTCTCACCATGATTCAACGTCGACCACCTAATGGATCGGACATTTTGTCTCGCTTGAACAATTTCTAACCTCATTTATACATACTTCGTAACAACTTTCAAATCTACCGCGGTTCAAAACTTGGTACCTTTTGGAGTGACATCAGCGGAGCCACTCTCGCAAGCGTACAGCGTTGCAACGTCTCAATCTGTATTTCGGCCAATTATTATGGCACAAAAAGTCAGTGTTCAATGATTGTAAGGGCCAGAATTATTTTTCTAATTGAAAAATATTCAATAATCTTCGAATAAATATTGTTTATAGGTCAAAATTCATTGATAATAATTATCACAAAGTGTTCATCGGTTACCGACGGAAGGTAATAGCCGGCGAGATTGAAGTCAAGCGATCGATATAACTCGGAATAATATATTGATTGTAAGCTGATAATGATCGATTCCTTGGTGTCATTAGTAGCTCATAGTTTCTTTTACTATTGTATACATCGACGCTGCTTACGAAAACTAGCATGTTTCAGATTTCTTACGAAAACAAGCACGTTTGGCATCACCGCGAAAACTAGCACGTTTCGGCTTTTGCCACGAAAACTAGCACGTTTCGATATTCGCCGCGAAAACTAGCATGTTTCGGCCTGCTAGTTTTAGGGGTCGAAGCCGAAACATGCTAGTGTTCGCGGCGAATATCGAAACGTGTTAGTTTTCGCGGTGAAATTAGAAACGTGTTAGTTTTCGTAAGAAATTTGAATCGTGCTACTTTTCGTAAGCAGCGTCGACATGATTTGTATTTATTGCGTCATTTTGACGCTCTCTATACAAGCGCGCAATATCCTTATAGTTGCGGAATTGACTTCAGCCCCTGAGTGGTATACCACCTTAATATACTATTTTTAAACGGAGAGATGTTGAGAAGGTCATGCACACTAGTACCAATGGCCGAAAACTGATGCCGCTGATATATTGTAAACGAAGACACGTGGTAAACAAATTCTATCCCGAATACTTTTTGCGCGTATTTTTCGCTGACATCCCGATAATTTGATCGATTCCCCAGTCATTATTGAATGAAATGTCGGTTTGATGAATGGAATCGTTGCTGCTGACTCTTACCAAGAGTGCCCTAAATTTTCGTACGAAAAAATATCATACATTTTCAGTGAAAAATAGTATATTGAGCAACGAGTGCGGAAAGCCGTCCATTACCGACGAGGGCGGCGAAGCCGCACGAGTAGGTGATTCCGGCTGCCCGCACGAGTAGCTTATACTATTTTTTTCACGAGTACACAAAGATGCCCGCACTAGTTGTCCCTTTACCGTTGAAAAGATACGTGGTCTTCCACGGTTTTTTGATTGTCCGCGGTGACAGCGTGGTAATGTAGCAAACGTGCGATTTTGACAAATTACTCACGCCGTGAAGTTAGTTACCGTGGGTAATCGAAAACCGTGGGAGATCCCGTATCTTCCAAACGGAAAAG
Organism: Sussaba pulchella; assembly: GCA_963971145.1. Taxonomy (NCBI): domain Eukaryota; kingdom Metazoa; phylum Arthropoda; class Insecta; order Hymenoptera; family Ichneumonidae; genus Sussaba; species Sussaba pulchella. The sequence continues at coordinate 630,987 of OZ020169.1, forward strand.
AGACAAGAAATGAGAGCATTTTCACGCAGCCGCAAAGAAAAGACAGTTGAGTCAACGTAAAGTTTAACGGTTGAATTTGGACAGCTTCTCAACTGTTCATCTTAGAAAGTCAACCATCCTGCGTTGAAACAACCGTTGAATCAACCATTAGGATTCTTTGTTACGGTCGACTTTATAGTTGCAAAGCTGTCCAAATTCAACCGTTGATATTTTCGGTTGACTTTGCAGTTGCCAAAAGTGCTAGGGAGGTTGTTGATTGTAAACAACGGGCGCACAACTACAATCGTAGGTCGTGCGTCCTGTCTCTGGAGCCTCGTCGTTGCCCAGCTGCTTACCGTGCGTCGGCTACGCTATTTTTTCCCTGTCTCCGTCTCACAATATTATTATTATGCTGAGACAATTTCTTATGATAATAATAATTTTATTATTATTATTATTTTTATTATTATTATTATTTTTATTATTATTATTATTATTATTATTATTATTATTATTATTATTATTATTATTATTATTATTATTATTATTATTATTATTATTATTATTATTATTATTATTATTATTATTATTATTATTATTATTATTATTATTATTATTATTATTATTATTATTATTATTATTATTATTATTATTATTATTATTATTATTATTATTATTATTATTATTATTATTATTATTATTATTATTATTATTATTATTATTATTATTATTATTATTATTATTATTATTATTATTATTATTATTATTATTATTATTATTATTATTATTTTTTTTATTTTTATTATTATTATTATTATTATTATTATTATTATTATTTTTATTACTATTATTATTATTATTATTATTATTATTATTATTATTATTATTCTTGTTGTTGTTGTCATCTTTAATTTCTTTTTATTCATCGTAATTTAAATTCAAAATGTATATTGATAAAATACAAACTTTCAACAGAAACTTTACATATCTTCAATATTGCTTCGAAAAAATTAAAATATGAATCAAAAACATAAAAACCAAGCGACAAGAAAATAAAACTCGCCTGTCTTTGAACGAACGAGGAATGTCCTATTGAGTTGATGATTATTGTAGCTCGTGACCTCAAAGAAATTTAGTTCCGAGACGAAACGTAACGGTTAAATTCATTAACTTTTTGGTGCTTTGCGGTAACTTTTCGTTGGTAAAAAAAACGGAGGAAAAAACGTTACCTCGACGTCGTTGAAGAAAAAATGTGTATCCGCTAGATTGAATATCATCTCCTCCATTCTGTAAGCGAGTTGTATGAGAGGTTGTGGATCCTTGCCATGTTTTGTGGCAAATTGTCCGGTCAGTAGCGAGTGAAACACAACTATGGTTTCGTCGAGGTCCCAAATGAATATCCGATCGGGGCCGGCTTCCGTCGTGTCCGCTGAGCCAATACTGTTTCCGCTTCCGCTCTGTCGTCTCCCGCGTTTGCAAGGCTTCGTCGACACCCCTGACGATCAATTTCTCGACGTTAATTTTGTAACCGATTATGCAGCTCACAAACTCGATTTACCCGTCTCATAGACGGGTTTACCTGTTCTTTCTGTCTTTGGCTTACTCATAGAGAAAGCTATGTGACGTTGGAAGAAAGCTGTTGTCGAAATATTCATGTCGATGGGTTCAAAATATGCCAAAACGTTCGAAATTCACACTTGAAAAAAATGTCTTCAGCCACCCTCTAAAATTCTATTCAAGAACTATTCGAGCTGGAGCGTCTGAATTTTTCTGACATATGTTACCTCACAATATCTCTGTTATCTGTGATTTCAATGATAATTGGCCTAGCTGCTCGAATTTTACGGGGTTTTGAAATTACCAAAAAATGTCGTTTACCAATCTACTCTTTGAAAATTGTAAGTTATCAGTCTAGAAAACTTCTTCAGAAATAAAGTGATGCTCACCGATGTGTGGTATTGAATTCGGTCCGAATTCCATCGGAATGTTTGGATTTCATGAAACTTTGGATTTTTCGAAAAATGTACGTTTCATTCTAAATGACGTCAGCTTCGAGCAATTGAATCCCGACGCCCTACAGTCACGAACCATCATGTATGTGTATAGAATCTCGTAAAGATCGGTCGAACAGATCGAATTTTGAACGAATTTAAATTTTGCCAATGTTTTACGTATCTAACGGGGAGAACAAGCTGCAAGTAAAAACTTGTAAATGGCTTACTCCGAATTTGCCTTAATGCACCTGTATGAGGAAGCGAGAATCAATTTTTTTTAAATTGTTTATTTCATCGAATTGCAAGGGAGCAGTTTACAAGTTCCAACTTTAACTTGGTTTTGTCTTCAGCGAGTCCTCCAGGGGAGCAAGAGTTTCCCTTTTTGTCCCGGGTTCATAATTTTTTGTCCTTGGCCAGATAAAGACTTCTATACACCCCGTTCTGTTTACTTTCTAACGACGAAGAGGACGGTGTATATAACAGTTTGTTTAATTAAAGTTCAAATGGTAAGAAAACTCTTTTGATCAAATTAGAAATGAGGAATAATTTCTCAGTAGAACAGAAAGAATTCGGCCTGGGGGACATTCACCCGCCGGAGGATACGTCCAGACGGTTGATTAGGTGAATCTGTACCTTCGACGTTTGTGCCTTCCCGCGACGTTGGTTCGTTCGCTTCGTGAGGCGTCGAATCTAACGACAGGGCTGTTTTTGTAGAATCTTTCAACAAAAGACAGAAGAAATTCTATAACCATTCTATAATTTATAATTCTATATTTCTATAATTATTTTTTCGTGTTCATTGAAAGCTTCCACATTTATATATAACAATTTTCTCGGCTACTATTCAAGTAGTTGAAGCCTTATATGCGAGTAAGAAGAGGAATTGTGAATACTGCAGCGGTTAGACGGATTTGTTTATTGAAAATTTTTCAAGGACTCAGCCTCCACACAAGACTGGGCACCGAAAATTATTTTAGAACTAGGGATGGGCAGACTTTAAGTCAATAGAGAATTTAAGTACAGGTTTAAGCACAAAATCCATTCCCACTTGCGATTTGGCGCGGACTAAAATGTAAACATGCCGTCCCGTAGTATTTTGTCCGGCTTGAAACACAGGGCATATTTACACTTGTATTTGACGTCGGTAGAAATTCCAAAGCCTTCATGATTTTGGATTTTTGCCCGCTTAAAGCCCCAAATATATTTCCAACGGTTGTTTGACGCCGGACAAAATGCCAAATACATTGGGATGTTGGATTTTGTCCGACCTGAAATAGAAAATACATTTTCACTTGTTATTTGACTCGGGCTAAAGTCGTCATTTTGTATTTTTTCCGACCCGAAGTACAAAATACATCTGCACTTTCCCGGATTTTAAGTACTTGCTGGTTTAAAATACCGAAAATCACACGAATAGTTAAACTTTTAATCATTTTAGCCCTCCGTCCGTAATCGGGGTCATTATTGGCACAAGCCGAATTTTTAAGTCAAATATCTCCGAAATTCGAAAAGGGCGGAGCTTGACTCCCTTCTGTAAGAAGACTAGGTGTGAGCCGTGTGATTGAAAACTCTTTCGCACGAGGTCGCTTGGATCCGTTCATTTATTCCTAAGCAGTAGAAATTGAAAGTTTAGATCGGGCCATTAATGACCCATATTTTGGTTGGTGCCGGAATTCCGTGCAAGTAAGTAAAATTTAACTACCGTTACTTTTGGACTTATGTATATGATTATTTTTTATTTGTTTGAATGATATTCAATGATATATGCATACTTCATAAACATAACTACAAAATGTAAAAAACAAAAAAAAAGTAGTGCAAAAAGCATCGCACTACATTTTGCTTATCATGCGCTACTAAAAATTTTTCAGACTAATGTATATGAGTATGATAATGACTTCTTATAAAGTATGTAAAACTTTTCTAAAAGTTTGTGATAAAGAAAGGGAAAAAAAATACCAAAACTATTATTTTTTCATATTTTTCCTTACCTGCCGGAAACGACATTTTCTATAGTCAAAATAATTATACGTTTTGAAAATAACTCTTTTTTTCCCTAAAAGTACATATATTTAACTGTGAAATCCCGTTGAAATTTCTCATTTTTATGAAATTTTCATTAAGACATGATTTTTTGCATAAAAAGTGAAGTTTTTCCGATTTTGTTGTGAAAAAGACACATACTTGCACCCACTCACATCCGCACACACTCGCACACATCAACAAACTCTTGCTCATATTCGCTCACACTCGTACACACTCGCACACATTCGCACACACTCGCACATACTCGCACATCCTTGAACACATTTGTACACACTCGCACATACTCGCACTCACTCCCACACATTTGCACACACTTGCATACAATCGCACACACTTGCACACATATGCACCGCACACATCTGCACACGCACTGATACACATCCGCGCACATTTGCACACACTCGTACACATTTGCAAACACTCGCACACCCTTGCGCAACCTTGCACACACTCGTACACTCGATAGAAAAGAAAAATTATTTATTTACTTATTGATTCCATAATTAATTCATTTATCCATACGTACCCGTGCCCTCTCATAAGAAGAGACGAGAAAAAAATGCATTTATCTATTTATTTATTCAATCCTGCCAATTTTTGATGGATAATAATATTCACCGGATGTTAAAATGATCGAAAGTTCAACCTTGTATGTGATTTTTGGTATTATAAACCAGAAAGTTGTTAAAATCCGGGAAAATGCAGATGTTTTTTTTCAATTTCGGATAGCACAAAATAGAAACCGACGATGTATTTGGCATTTTGGCCCGAGTCAAGTTATAAGTGGATATTTATTTTGCATTTGAGGTCGGATAAAATCCAGAATCATAATGTATTTAGTATTTTGTCCCGCGTCAAATAAGAAAAGGTCGCGGAATAAACGGCCGGGCAAAAATGGCCGATCGACTAAATGGCCGACGGAAAAAATGTCCGATAGAAAAAATGGCCGCGGGAAAAATGGACTTAAAAATAAATCGTTGACCGTATCGTTATTTTTTTATATTTTCTATATCATTTTAAAAGGAATATTTCTTGGATATAGTGGATATTTATGAATGCGGGCTGGCAAAATATATTATTATATTTTATTATATTTATTATTATATTATTTTATTTTATTATATTTATTATCAAAATATATTATTATATAATATATATTATTGTCGTCAAAGCTCACGCGGCGGGATGAAAACAATTTATTTTTAACACAAGCGAAGTATGAAAATCGAATATGAACATTCGCGCACAATTTTTTTGTTGAATGTTCAATGGATATCCAATTTCAATAATTGTGTCCGTCTGCGCTGATTCGAAAATCGCGCCAATTACGAGCTCTGAAATTTTCACGACGAACCGCAGATTGAGACCCACTGGACGATTCACCTTCGGGCGAGCTCGGAAAAGGGTGGGAGACTAGAGGCAAACTGACACGGGGCCACTTTTCCAAAGGTCACTTTCCGCCATACCCTCTGCACCCCCTACAGCACGAAAGATTCCAGGAACGTTGTAGCTACATCGCATGGCAAGATTGCAATGTTGCTCGAAATATTCCCAGAACATTACTAAAATGTCTCTATGTCCGCGCTTCAGAACATTACAGCAATGTTGCACAACGATGCAGAAATATTACCTGCAGCGTTATTGCGATATACCAGCAGCATTGTGTTAAAGTTGTAGCAAGTTATCGCCAGTTACTTGCTACGTTGATGCAATGCTGCACAGCATTGATCCAATATTCCAGCGACGTCGTACAAGCTTCCAAAAGTTGATCATATTAAAAAAAGGGATGATTATAGTCTGCCTCGGAACAGTCTTCCCCGGAACAGTCTGCATCGGTATTGTTGGGCAGACTAGTCTGACGTGTTTCAAGTCCGCCTAACGATGCCGAGGCAGACTGTTCCGACGAAGACTGTTCCGAGGCAGACTGTAGCCATCCTTTGAAATTATGATATGTCAAAGGATTTAACACGAGCAATTGATTAAAAATATATATATATATTTATTTTTCATAATAAACGCGTAACAAAGTTTTATTCAGCGGCATCGTCGGTAGCATCTGAGTAGTTATCGACGTTATCGTTATCATTACGTTGTAATTCTCGGCTTTGTTGACGGATGCGGCGTGTTTTGGGTTGCGCAAACCATTTCGATGTAACGTTTTTTATACTTGCGTCTGTGCAGTGGGGTGCACACATGATATGTGCGGCTTCTGAAATGATATAAAATGAAAAATGTTATACGATCACGGAAAAATTGTAGCAAACGATTATCTTATGAAACGAAATTACTAACTTATTATTAGTTTGGCCGTCCGCGATAACTTGAAGGCTTTTCTTTCTTTCGTCCGTCCCAGCTGAAGAGTTCGGCAAGCGGGTCCGTCCACAACTTTTTCATCGTGGACTAATGAAACATTTTTTTATTATACCATAGAGTATTTATTCTTTATTTATTTTATTTAGATTGCCTCAAACTTACCTGTCTTTCCAAAGATCCGTTTTACATTCAGTTTTATCCAATGATCGGGCTCATTTGTGGGTTGCAGTTGACGATGGATAGCTCTATCAATTGACCATTTTGAGGTTAGGAACTTCGGCCACCAGCTTTTCCCCGCATCTTCATCGAGCCACAGGGTCGGAACAATTTGTAAACCATCGTCGGATTCGACGATGGCAAACTTCTTCTCCGTTGGCATTCCGTTTCAGAGATACAACACGTTAATTCCATTTTTTTCGAACCACTTCACACGCCAAACGTATTGCGCACGATCGTTGAACGGGCATGAACAAGCAGTGAAGGGGAGAGCGGAGGAGAGTTGCGAGGAGAGGAGTGATGGACAAAGAAGATGGACGACGCTGGCAATTCAGCCGCGGCCAATCGCGTTATTCGACGACCCAACCTCTCTTTCCGTCGCGGGGGTGAATACGAATGTAGCATCCGCATAACGAAATTACGGATTACACCTCTGAATTATGTTTTTCCAAAAAATTTGACAATTAATCGACACGACATAATGAAACCCTAGTGCTATTTTCAACTAAGCTAATAATGAAAGCATACACAATGAAATAGAAGTAAGGATTTCGTTGTTTGACATTAATTGAACATTAATTTCGACAGTTTTTTCATTCATATCCTATTCGTGTTCTGCCGCGCAGACGGGGCAACATGGCCCACAAACCCCCATGGCCTATATCTCAGGTAAAAAAAAATGTGCAAATTGAAACGCTCAACAAAAGCGACATTTTTCGACATACTACTACGACATTAATTGGTATGAGAAGCAATAAAATTAAATATTTTGAATTCTAAGTCTATGTGATATCATTTTACCTGGATTGATCGTAATCAGCGCACGTTATACAGGGTGTTCCATTTTTATTTATACTTTCGGTTTTTGTGAAAAATAAAGGTCCAATTGAAATATAATTCGAGTGAAGCTTATAGGATTTGGAGGGGGACATCCGAAAACAAAAAAAAATTGTTGAAAATTCTAAAATTGTGGCACTATGGTGCACAACGTGTGTTTTTGAAATAGAAACCATACTTTGAAAAAAATGTCGCTACAACGCTGTTGCAATGTTGCAGTGCAACATTACAATATTTGAAATTAGAAATGTCGATGCAGCGTTGATGGAATATTTTACTGCAACTGCAATCTAAAAACATCGCTGCAATGCTGATGCAATAAGTTGTGCTGTAGGGGACGCGACCCATCAGTGGGTCTCAACCTCTGGCTCCTAATCCGAGTTTTTAATAGATAATGAAGAGCTCATAAAAAATGTATAAACTCTTCTTCAATCCTCCTGAACTATCGATCATATGACATTTTATACGATGCCTATAATTTATGGAACTCTTCATATACATATATACGGCAAATTTCCCCAATTCACCGAACTAAGACTCTTCTATCCCCCTACTCTTCCTTCTCCGGATACTTCTAACAAACATTCTCAACCAAAGGGCCATCAAAATCTCAGTACTACTTGATAGGCCAGAAATCTGAAATAATCGACGTTATGAAAAATTGATAAAGCCATTTTTTCCGCGGCCATTTTCGTCATGTCATTTTTTCGACGGCCATTTTTTCCATCGGCCGTTTATTCCGCGGCCATTTTTGTCTGGCCATTTTATGCCGGACGAAATACAAAATCACGGCGTGTTTATATTTTGGCTCGACTTAAATCGCGAGTAGAAATGTTTCGTGGATTTTCGTTGACGCAAAATCGATTGTGCCCATTCCTGTTTAGTACATTGGAAGAAAAACTGATCAAAATTCTGTTGGGCACGCCCATGAAAGGTTCTCGTGAGTTATTTTTATGGTACGTAATAGTTTCTTCATTTTCAAAAATGGGCTTGCTACCGAAAAGAAATTATGTTTCAATTTTTCATTAACTATTTTTCATACAGTGCTCGTTATAATTTTCATGGGATGTACTAATTAACACGTTGACTGCCACGTCACCCACATCTGGGTAACACGCATCGGCTGAATACATGGCTGAAAAAAACTCGGTGTTCAACGTGTTCAAAGGAGTTATGGATTTTTTTCATATTTTTTGCATTGATAATTCAGATATTGGGTGGGGCAGACATTCTGGTAAGGACTGAGAGGAAATTTTCCGTAACTGAAGGGGTAGAATAAAGAGGTCCTAGAATATTATTTGGTGCATTTTGGAAGATTTATTCAAAGACTTCTTACTCGATGGGGTGAGGAAAAAAATGTCAAGTACACTTTCCAATCTGGGAGAGGAGTCAAAAATGTTGTTATCCCAAAAATGTTATCATTTATTTTCTTGGGTCATCCATTTACGTCTGTATATGGAATTTCATCTCAACAGGTAAGTAAATGAGAGTATGGGATGACAGTGACATCCGGACAGACGGACGGACCGCCTGACCGAAACCATAAGGGTTCCTAGACCCTCACAACGGAGCCCTATAAATGCGTAGCTTTGAAGGAACGGAAAGCAATCACGTTTGCGATCGACGGCTTATTCAAACGGCTTATACAATGAATCGAGTATGAAAATAGGTGATTATTTACCGCTAAAGTTGAGATTGCTGATATTGAAGGACGTGGGCGTTGTGTGGTAGCCTGGCATCGGATAATAACCGGAATACTGGATCGGTACTCTGTCATTTCCATAAAGACCGCTACCGTATGCGCTGTAGTCTAATTTCTGACGCAAACAGATGACATAATTCGATTTGTTAAAAATGTTAGCAATTCTTAGGAATCGACGCTACTACGCTTGGTTTTTTAAATTTAAGAAAAAATTCAAATGTGCGAAGCTGAGAAAGACTTCGACATGAGTATCGGAAAAATCAAAAATTTATTCCACGTATGAAACTAAAGCGATTCACGGAGTCCTGTGTCCCACTTCACACTACAACTGTCATTCAACTAGGAAACGCAATTTTGACAACAATTTATATATTCATAGCTCAGTTTTTTATTCATCAATTGCATTAAGTCATTGTCGATTAATCAATTATGTCCATTGACTGATTAATATAATTAAATATATAATTGATTAAATTATAATTTATATAAGTAACCTTTGTTGTGCACTAGGGGTATGACATACCCCAGCACATTTTCAAGCGTAATGTTTTCGTAAAACGTTCTCTTGAAAATAATTTTTTCTATATAATAATATTCGGAAAAGTGATAAACACCTAGTAGGCCTCGCTTTAGAAGCTTTGCAGAGTACCTGGTATTTTTCTAAAGTTAACATAGCAAATAGTATGCCGGTAAGACACTTTGAACTTGCTGGCATACGTTGTACTGCATGTGCACAAAACGTAATTCTTCTGAAGTGTGCACAACAAAGGACAATCGATCGATTAATTGTGTGATGTTAAATTGTTTTCAATTATTCTTGTATGGATGATCTTCGTGATTTCACATATGACTTTGCATTCGAAACTCATATCTGATCAAATTTTATTAAAGCAAGAACTCCTGAGAAGTGTTTATGAGCAAATTAGTACTAATATTTAGATGATTACCAATTTAAACGTACTTGTGAAGCTGATGAAATGTTTTGAGGTACGGTGGAAAACGTCGTTCCATTACTGTTGTAACCGGAATACGGGGTGTACTGTGCCATCGAGGTTGGGCTCGAATAAGAGCTCAGATAAGAGCTTTGGAAGCTCGTCGAATTTTTCGGAGCCGTCGTTGATCCATAAGTCGTAGAGTTATAAAGGCTGCAGAATTCCATGGTGGATAATGAGATATTTGTATGACAAATATAACGTATATTTCAATTAATAAATTATAAAATGATCGTACAACGAATTAATATATAAATATATGGGGCATTTCACGTCAAATTAGACAGCTTTGACCGTCGGGTCAAAATGTTGGCCTCCTTTTTTCTTACATGAATATATGTTGAAAATAAAGAGACCCGTTTTTCGGGGTTTTTCATTTTGAGGCTCCGCTTTTGCGATACGGTCAAATGAAGTCTTCAACCATTGACCGGATTTGGTCATTCAATTCGATATATGTTAGCAACGGTTAGTGATAAATTAGAAAACTATCGGTGTTTTTTTTCGTTTTTGCACTCTATATTTGATAAAGTTATTTAAAATGTTCTTTTCTATAAACCGTATATGAAATATAGATAAAAATAATTACAACAATAATCTAAAAAATATTTTATTCGTTATGCATATGGGGCAAACCAGGTCGTTTCACCGGACTCAAATCCTTCCGTCCCTCGAAGTGGTTGATGATTTTTTTTTAGTATCTTTTGGATCTTACAGCCTCACTAACTTTCCAAAATCACGGAAATAAACTAAAATTCGAATTTCTTCGAAATTTCAATATATCATCATAATGGTTTCCGATCTAAAAAAAAATTGAATTTATCTCGGAAAAAATCGATATTTCGATTGTTTTTGATACAAAATCGAGTTCTGATTTGACTGATGACCCGCTCGAGCCGGATGTTTGGAGCACCTGAATTTCGCGACCCGTTTTTCAGTTGATTCGCGATTTTTTTTTCTTTTTGCCTTGGATAAATAATAATAACGGTTTACACCGTCTCTTAGGAACACTTCAAGCTACACTTTGACCTACCGGCGAGTTGAATGGTTCTGTTATGACGATTCTAGACATAAAAATGTAACCTATCCCATACTAGCCCGCCGTGGTCCAGAATAGCCCGCCTTGACGGTATTTTTTTCGTAATAAAATCGGTTTATACTCAAAAAATCGATTTCCTATCGAAATAATCAAAATATCGATGTTTCGCTGGATAGGTTTCATTTTTCATTTTTTTATTTAAATGGGAAATCATTATTATATAATGGCATTTCGGAAGAACTCGAATTTTTGCGAAACTTCAAAATAAAAAAAACATTAGCAACCCGCTACCCGCTTCAATGTTATGAAAAAAGTTTTTCAATTTTAATAGAGTATCTGGGGGAAAAATGTCATCCAAATAAAAAGGGGAAAATAGCAGTTACCTCTTGATTGAAGAAAATGGCAGTGGGGGAGGGGAACGAGGGGTCCAAAAAATCTAAAAAAAATTTAGTAAGGTCGTAGGATCCAAAAGATACTAAAAAAATCATCAACCACATCGGGAGATAAAAGGGTTTCAGTCCGGTGAAACGGCCTGGTTTGCCCCATATATTAATACATTAAAATATCGATATTGTCTTATCAAAAAATAGATATCATATCATCATCGTTTTTTTCGTTATTGAATCGCATAATAACGATCATTGATAAATTGATGAAAATGATCATAATTCAATTTCGAAAAAGTTAAATTCTAGAAAAAGAAAAACAATCTCGAACGTGCCTGTTATAATACTGATTGGTTCCGTAGAGAGAGCTAGAGTCCGTCTTTTCCAAGGATTCTGGATACTCCTGATCCTTGTCATCGGCATTCTCGTCAATGTACAATTCACCGCCAGGCACATTTTCGGTCTCCGAACAATCTTGCACTTCATTTTTTACCTCAGCTTCTGAAAAATAAGATTCGCATTGGATGAATGAAAAGCTGATAAATTAGAAAATGTCACATTGTGAGATTAGAAAAATGTATGTATTTATAATTGTTTATGAGAGTATTGTATAATTGACGGATCATCAAAAGAGAACCGTTTCAAGAGGCAATGGTAAAGTTGGTAATTATTATTTATTTATTACTTATTTGATTCAAATCGTTTTCCAACGGAAAATCAAAATTATAGAACGTAACAAATGAACGAGCGAAGTATTATTTATTATATATTATTATTCTTTTATAAATAATACAGCCATTCTTGCCCTGCAGGCTTTAGAATTTCGTGCATTTTAGCTTACCTATCGTTTTGTGCGTGCCTTACTCCTACGTAATTTTTTGCTTCTCACTCTTTGGCTTTCCACATACTTATTTACATCTTTTCAATCACATTTTCGCTTCCACTCATTCGGGCTGTCTTGTCTCTCTCTCATACAACTTGCTATACTCACACGGTTTTGTTCTTATTTCCCCGATCATCATTCTGTTCCATTGCCCCTGATCGCTACCGTTCTTAAACAACTCGCCTACCCTTCTTCTCAATTGGTCGATCGTTTTTTTCCTCAGTTCTTGACATTGCACAATATGTTCCAAGTTGCCCTTTCCTTCCCCGCACTGTCCACAACTCTCGTCCTTCAATTCTTTATTTCCTGCTCTCCCTACGTTTCCGCACCTCATTCTTGCCCATAGCTCCTTGTCTTTTCCTGCCACCTTTTTTTGATCCCAATACGCCGGTATTCCTATCGTACTCTTTCGCCAATTTTATTCCGGACAAGTAGTGATATAGGGGGGCTTCTGGCGCACGATCCTTGCTCACCGACGTTACCGACCGAGTTCAGCCAAGACACGCACCTTCTTTTACCGACAGCTGATAACCACCCTGCTGATCCCTTTTTTACCGACAGCCGGTGGAGCCATCTTGGACTTACAGCTCCCTCTACCGGCGTCCTCTTAAACCCGCAGATCCCCTCTAACGGTATTACAAAGCAATCTCTTACCGACACTTTGGAGAGCCATCTCGGTGATCCCTGGCGCCCTCTCAAACCTGCAGGCCCCCTCAACCCGGATTACGGAGCAACCTTTTACCGACTGCAGATGGATCCATCTTACAGATCCCGGTGCCCTCTGGAACCTGCAGATTCTCTCTACCGGTATTACTGACCAATCTTTTACCGACAACCTGCAAAGCCATTTTACAGCTCCCTCCGCCGGCACCCTCTTGAACCTGCAGATCCCCCAGACTTTGACCGACAGCCGGTATAACAGACCTATTTTACAGCTCCCTCTACCGGCGCCCTCTTGAACCTGCAGATACCAAGACTTTTACCGTCAGCCGGTATTACAGAACCATCTTACAGCTCCCTCTACCTACGTCCTCTTAAACCTGCAGATCCCTTTTACCGAAAGCTGGTAGAGCCATCTTGCAGATCCCGGCGTCCTCTTGAAGCTGCAGACCCCCAGACTTTTACCGACAACTCGCAGAGCCATCTTGGAGCTCTCTGGCACCTTTTTGAACCTGGATTCCTGTATTACCGAGATAAACGTTAAACGTTCGAACGTTCAACGACGAACGATGAACGTTGAACGACGAACGATGAACGATGAACGTTCCTCTTTACCATCGACCAACCCCTCCTCTTTACCATCTACCGACATTTTTTGCCTGACATTATTAACTTTTTTCAACATTACCAACGTTGAACGATGAACGTTAAATGACGAACGTTAAACGACGAACGTTAAACGACGAACGTTGGACGACGAACGTTTAACGACCAACGTCGAACGATGAACGGTGAACGGAAGTTGCGCGGTGTGATGAATACGAATGCGTCTCACTTTGACCTTTTTTAGAACCATGGAAGTTCGAAAAGATTTTTATGACCTGAATCGTCGAATTTCGGAGTTTTTCAAACGGAATCGCGGAGGGGGAAGGCGAACGGGTGGACCGCACAGCGAACGAGAAACGTTCGAATGGCATGGTAATGACGCCTGCCGTTGCCTGCTCCCTCAGTGCGGAAGATGCGGAGATAGTATTTGATGCGAATTCTCAATCAACTACATCAGCAGGCTGCAGCAACGACGATTCCCAACTTATTCACCCGAGAGATTCAATGATTATGGATGAATAATAACCCTTAGTATGGAAACGTTTTTTTGGCACCTTTAGTCTGGAAACCTGGGTCGTTTTCGTCCTGGCGTTTGCTTAAACTGTCAAAGTTCTGCGAATAATCTGAAAAAATTCACGAAGGTTCTTCAAACCTTCAATTTGAAGTCTCAATTATCCAATTAGGATACATTTATTTTTTTAATATTTTTTTTATACAAAATATAAGGCAACTAAGGACATAGTCGATAGTTTACTAATAAAATCATATCTTTATGAAAAATAATGATATCAAAATGATTCAAAATAGATATTGAAGGGGAATAGTGTAGCTTTTATAGAAAAAATATGGCATTCAATTATTTTGAAATTAAATCCTTAATTTTGCTATCTCAAAATCGGTTATAAATTAGCCCCATATTTCGTAGAAAAAACAGTGAAAACTGTTCAATAATTAAAAATTATAAATGAAATCGATAATAATTCAATTTTTACGTTCTTTTTATTATAAAAAAGAAGAAAGTTGGATTCCTCAATTATTGTTTTATTGATAACAACATGGTTTTTTGCATTTTGCGCAACAATAAATGGTCTTGCGATTTTTCTCGAATGGGCAGAAATAACATGGCTTTCTTTTATTTATTTTTTGTTCACCGACCTCAACACTAGAATTTTTGAGCCCCGCTCCGAAAAGCACCTCACGAATGTTTTCAGATAAAACTTTGTGCAATTCTGGCTGTTTTGCACGCTCTTCGAGATGGGGTTTGATCAGAGACATGACGAGATCTTTCAAAAATTCTCGTTTGTTTCGATTGTCATTTTCGGGTATAAAATTGTACGATATACACGAGTTTACGCTCGCCTGGTCAAGCATTCCCAAAAGGAACGCATCGCCCATCGATTACTTCGTCGAACACATGGATAGTTGCCGCAAAGTTGGTCAACATTTTTTTTTTAAATAAAAAATAAAATAAAAAATTCTTTTTTTTTTCCGTAGTCGCATTTTTTTTAGCACTATCACACTCACAATGACCACATAAAAACGGAAATTTGAAAAAAAATTACTTACAGTTTTGATCACCGTACTCTGGAAACCTGGGTCGTTTTCGTCCGGAGCAAAATTAAACTGCCTGGTACAAGGGTCAGAGGGGGTCTCCCGCGCTGAAACTTGGTAGGTTGGTCCTTGATGTACCCAATTTTTTTTACAGAAGCATAGGAGCGGCCTCTCTTCCCGTTATCAAAAGTTACAACTACATTCGATTTCTGGCCGGACGAAAACGACCCAGGTTTCCAGACTAAGGGATAATTAAACGCATGTTACCGATAACTTAAAAAATTTATTAAATCATTGAATGATTAAAGTCTTTTCCATCATCGAAAAAAAAATAATAATGATACAATTATTTTTACCATGCACAATGCATCATGAAAATGTTGCATATCCATTTTGAGATTCAAAATTTAAAAAACCTGATTATTATACGTATTTTAAGCGTCAATAAAATTAAAAACAATATAGACATTGCAATCACAAGTCTGATTTATCGATCTAGGAATTATCGAAACCCCACTTTACGAATGAGCTATGATAGGCTATCATACCATAAATCCCCGAGAGCCAGAATATCCTAGTGCCGAAACTTCCTTGCACCGAAACATCGTCGCGCCGAAATATCCTCGCGCCGAAACATCCTCGCGCCGAAACATCTTCGCGCCGAAACATCCTCGCGCCGAAACAACCTCGCGCGGAAACGTCCTCGCACCGAAACATCCTCGCGCCGAAACATCCTCGCGCCGAAACATCTTCGCGCCGAAACATCCTCGCGCCGAAACAACCTCGCGCCGAAACGTCCTCGCGCCGAAACATCCTCGCGCCGAAACGTCTTCGCGCCGAAACATCCTCGCGCCGAAATATCCTCGCGCCGAAACATCCTCGCGCCAATACGGCTGGCGCCGAAACGGCCGCGCCGAAACGTCATGTACCCCTTAATTTCGGCCACTAGGCTACGGATTGTAGACGGCAGGAGTGCTGTGGACATTCCGCTGGTGCTCACCAGACGAATGCGTGTTCCGGGGGGGGGGGGGGTGCTGCTGGCGTGTCACAATTGTACGGCGGCCAAGTTGCCGGAAATCGATCATTCGGCGCTCGATAGTGTGGCATGTGCCATCGTTCGGAGGTGGATCGAGGCGAAAGCGCAACTTATAAACTATGGATAGGCATTTAAGAGTTTGTCATGTGAATTGTCAGTCCCTGCTGCCACATTTCGATGAGCTGTGACTCCACTTTATGGCCCGCCAGTTCCACATCATTTGTCTTTCTGAGAAGTGGCTGAAGCCTGATTTTTCGAATGATCTGGTATGCCCGCCGGATTACGTGCTGCTGCGAAGGGACAGGGTTGGTCGGCAGGGGGGGGGGGGAGTTGGCGTGTACATGCACCGTACGCTCTTTGCTACTGTTCTCTCGACGTGTCCGGAGCAATACTGCCGGTTGCTGGAATTCATGATAATCAGCGTCAAGGTGCCGGGTGCTGCATCGGTTTTAGTTTGCCTCGGTGGTGTCTCGGCCGCCTAAGCTTGGACATTCGACGCTGTTCGAGGAGCATTTTGTCGACATTGTGCCAGACTTTCGGCATGGGATTGTGCTTGGTGATTCTAATGCGGATATGGCTGCGGTGTCGTTCGATGCGGACCATCTTCATTGCGGCATTTCATTGCGGAGAATGCGCTTCACCTTGTGCCTCATTGTGCCACTTATCATACGGCGGTCTCGAGTACGTGGCTGGACTTATGCATCGTCGACGATAGAGATAAGGTTCTCGCGCATGGGCCGTATCCTGTGCCCTCTCTTTCTGCGTATGATCTCATTCACGTCGCGTACGGGGTAATGGCACCGGTGTGGAAGGCGACTACGTTTACGTGCCGGGGACTCAATGGCGTGGATGGGGACGTGCTTCGGCGTGACCTTGGGTCGGTGGAGTGGGGCCAGCTTTATCAATTGCCGTCGATTGACGATAAGGTGGCGCTCTTGGGTGGGGGTGTTGGCGGAGGCCTGCGCCGTGGATCACTAAGTTACTAGTGAAGTGGATGCGGCGAAGGGATCGGCTTCGCAGGGCTTTCAGGAAGACGGGGTTACCTCATGTGCATGCGAGGTTCATTGTACTGCGCAATGAGGTTAAGGCGTGTCTCAAGATGGCGCGTGACGATTATTTTTGTGACAGCCTCCGTGCGACGGTGGCGAAGGATCCGAGAAGGGCGTGGGCAAAGCTTCGAGAGCTGGGCATTTTGCTGTTGGTAAAGCCGACTAGTGACCCGGCTTTTTCTTTGGATCAGTTAAATGTGCAGTTTTTTTCGGCTGGTGGCGTGCTGCCGCTGAGTGGGGATTTTGCGGTGTCGATGGCGGATGCGGAAGGCGCTTTTCTACGGCTTATCTTCCGGCACGAGCTTGTGACGGCGACGAAGTCGGTGGCTTCTGAGGCAGCGGGAGTAGATGCGATTTCAACGCGTATATTGCAGATGGCTATGCCTGCAATATGCACGCATATTCTCCACGTCCTCAATGGCTCGATTGGTTCATCTGTTTTCCCTTCAGAGTGGAAACGGGCCCTCGTGTGCCCTATTCCGAAGATGGCGGTGCCAGCTGCGCTCGGGACTACCGGCCTATATCGCTGCTGTGCGTCTTATAAAAAATCCTCGAGCGTTTGGTTGCGAAGCAGCTAACGGTTTACGTTGACGAGGTGGGCCTTCGCGATGCGTTTCAGTTCGCATATAGGAAGTCTCACAGCACGCAGACGGCGTTGTTGCAGATCGTGGATGCGGTTCGTCTTGCGGGGGATAAGCGCAAGGTCACGCTTACGCTCCTTTTCGATTTCTCGAAAGCCTCTCATTGCGTGCGGCATGGGCAGCTGCTTGCGAAGTTAGTTGAGCTCAATTTTTCGTCGGCAGTTGTGCGCTGGTTTGCGTCGTACCTGCGGGGACGGTCGCAGTCGGTGTATGATAGGTATAGAAATTGGTCGGAGTGGGGGCATCTGCGTCCGGGTGTCCCGCAGGGCTCTGTGCTCGGGCCACTGCTTTTTACGATTTTCCTGAGGGATTTTGGCAATGTCTTATCGGGTTGTGAGTATAGTTTCTCTTCGGACGACCTCCAGATTTATTTGTCGTTTCCCCCTGCGGGCGTGGATGATGCGATTGGACAGATAAATGGGATGTGGCGGCGATTGGTGTGTGGGCGGATGAACTCGGTTTGCGTCTGAATGCGTCGAAAACTCGTGCGATACTGCTCGGCTCTGCGCGTTATGTTTGGGCTTTGCGTGAGGCCCCTTTTCTGCCAATATGTGTGGGTCAGTAGGTTGTACCGCTGTCGTCTACAGTTCGCTGTTTGGAAGTTACGATCTCGGACACCTTGTCGTAGCGGGAGCATGTGCTTCGTGCGTCGGGGATGATCAATGGTATTATCCATCGACTTAGGGCTGTGCGCAGCCGTCTGCCGAGGGAGGCGCGTAAGTTGCTGGTGCGTCCGCTGGTGCTGCCTCATGTGGATTATTACAATGTCCTGTTCACTAATGCCACTATTGAGCATGATCTACGGCTCCAGAGAGCTCTCAATAGGGGAGTGCGGTTTATTTTCGATGTGCCTCGAGATGCTCATATCACTCCGTATCTTTCTGCATTGGGTTGGCTGAAAGTTGTCGATCGTCGGCGGTACTTTGAGGGTGCTCTCGTGTATGCGGTGCGGCGTGAGGAGGTGCCGCAGTATTTGCGGGAATCGTTGATGCGGCCTGTTCCTCCGGCAGTGCACGAGGCGAGGCGGAAAAGGTATCCCTTGGATGTCGTGGTTCCGCATTTTCGCACTGAGCGTCACAGGCATTCTTTTGTGGTGGTAGCGTGTTCTTTGTGGAACGCTCTGCCGGTGGAGCTGCGTGCGAAAGGGACGTTGGGGGCCTTCAAGGGGGGGTTGCGGGCGTACTTGCTGGCGGATGTGGGGACTGTGGTCGAGTTGGGACCTACAGGCGTTCTTTGGTGTGTTGTGGGGTGCGAAGTATGTGTTCTTTTGTATTTTCGTATTTTTATATTTTGTACTTTGTATCCTTGTAAATATTGTGTATAATTGGCGGACTGTATTTGAGCACGGTAGACTTAGGGGGCTTCTGCCCTAGAGTACGGAATAAAACAGACAGGATTCATTCGGTCTCTCTCTCTCTCTCTCTCTCTCTCTCTCTCTCTGTTTGTCTTATCCTCCGTTTGGCTCTCGCCCCCCACGGGGGAACTATAATCATTTGTATGGATGAATTCATAGAGCGTCCGGTGGGAGCTCAGTTGTTCGTTCGATCGCATTTGATCAATCATTATTCAGTCTGACGTCAAAAAGTGGATAAATGTAAAAAACATTTTGTGAATCAAACGATTGCCACATGTGAAAGAATTATACATTTTATGAATCAAGCGCTTGCTACTCGTGGTGATAAATCATCACCCGGTGGAAGAGAGCAGTGTATAAAGCTTGGAGAGGAAAATGTGAAACTGTTAGATGACATTTTGCGAAAAGATGATTCGCTTACGGTTTATCAGAAAATGCAAAGTCCGCCAACTATATTAACTCTTATATCATTGACAAGAAAATTCCAAAGAAGCGGTGCTGATGTCAGTGGTGCAGCGAATAAAGTGGAATGGCATGATTCGGAAACAGCTTTTAAGCGACGTATAAGAACTGCATTGGTGCTCAACCTTAGTCACAAATATGTCGGTGATTTTCTCGATGATGGAAAAGACTTAATCATTCCGCCATTGACAAAAACAGTGCAAGAAAGTGGAAATCTAAACGTGAACGTGATTCTTTCGGGGAAATTTCATTTAACGAAAAGTGTTGGAATCTCGGAAGAGGACCGAAGTTTCAACACTGCGAGTGAAGTGATTTTTCCTACCACGAATCTCGATGAATGGTACAAAGACTTTGTGAAAGAACCTCTAATGCAACAAATTCAAGATCGGGAGGGGACGGAATCGGGATGGAGTCTCAGTGAAATTAGATATCTCACGGTCAACATGAATAAGTATGTGCCGCTACGTGGAGGATTATCAACGTTCGTTTATTTACCCAAAGATATCCAGAAGAAGCACGCAGTTGTCAATATTAAGAATAATGATGAATATTGCTTCTTTTGGTTGGTGGTAGCAGCCCTTTCGCCTGCAACGAGGGACATTGATAGAAAGACATCGTATCCGCATTTCAAGGACGTGTTGGTGTATGAGGGTATAGAATTTCCAGTGACCCTCAAAAATGTGCCACGATTTGAAAAGATGAACAATTTATCAATTAATATTTATGGTATTGCCGATCCGGAGAGAGGTACGAAAAATGAGATAGAACCTATTTATCTAAGTAAGCATCGCCTCGATGTAACAATTTCATCTACCATACATCTACTTATGATAGATACAACCAATGAATTTGACGAAGAAGATGACACTGTGATTCATCACTTTGCTTGGATTAAAAATCTTTCGCGATTAGTTTCCTCTCAAATATCGAAGCACAAAGGAACGAGTTGGATTTGTGATAGATGCCTGAGTCATCTTCAAGCTGAAAGTCGTCTTGAAAACCATAAAGTTTATTGTATCAATAATAATAATCGTAGAATAATCCTACCAAAGGCTGAAGAATTGCTCATGAGATTCAAAAATTTTTAAAACGAGGTAGCCGCCCATTTGCAATGTACGCTGATCTCAAATGCCTTCTGCGGCCCGCAAATTCAAGATTCGGCCAAAATAGTATCAGGTATCAAACAAATGTACTTTATAGCATAGGGTCTTACCTTCAATACAATTACTTCGATGCGATCTTTGGGTATAAATCTTTTAGGGGTCATAACTACATACAATTATTCGTCGAAGAATTGAAAAAAATAGCTTTCGAAGTAAATACGCGCTTAAAACATATCGTAGCGATGGAAGAATTCATTCAAGAGATAAATCAGATTTTTTATTCGGCAACAGAATGTCATATTTGTGAAAAATCGTTTACGCCGGATGATGCGAGAATTCAGAGAAATCCTGTGGGTTATGAGGGAAACGAGAGTAGGGATATCCGTTGGTAGAGATTCGGGTAAGAGAAACACAAGAGTTCGATGTAATAGTTTCAACGGCCGTTGTCGGTTTATTACCGAATTGAGACGGGTGTTGAGACGGGTGTTTACTCGATAGATGTTCGAGGTGTACAGACTCGACAACGAGCTCGTTGCAACAGTGCAATGGAGCTGAATTTATTGACAAGAAAAGCTGTTTTCCCTGACGATTATCTTGATAGATGGGAAAAATTGAATGACATAGACTTACCGACGAAGAAAGAGTTTATTCGCGATTAAACGATGCGGAAATGAGTGACGACGATTATGCTCATGCACACAACGTTTGGCGAACGTTTAACATCAACACTTTGGGCGATTATTCAGACTTGTATCTGAAATCAGACGTGTGACTGTTAACAGATATTTTCGAAAATTTCCGTCGTAATTGCTCAAGCACGTACACCTTAGATCCATTGCGCTACTTCATTGCTCCGGAGCTCGCGTTCGATGCAATGCTAGAATGCACTGGTGTAGAACTGGAATTACTCACAGATGTAGATATGCTACTTTTTCTCGAGAAAGGTATTCGAGGTGGTGTTGCACAACGTACAAATAGATTTGCGAAGACAAACAATCGATTCATGCCTGATTACGATTCGAACGTAGATGAATCGTACATTAGATACTACGATGTAAGTAATTTATATGGGGCAGCTATGAGTCAACTTTTGCCTCGCAGTTCGTTTGAGTGGTTGGAGGTCTGTTAATATAAATATATTAAAGATAAAAATATAAAAACGGTCGATTATTATTTCCGGGTTCGGAACATGAATGGGGAGCAGCCAAGATTGAGAGGGACCGTTTGGGGCGAGCACCGTGCCGGTCGGGGAACCGAGTCGAGCCTGAGCCGAGTTGATACTGTAGCGAGGTGGGACGCCCGAACGGCACGAGATGGAGCCGAGCCGAGTTGGGTCGGTGTCGAGTTAGCACTGTGCCGAGTCGCCACGATCCGACTTGGCGAGGCTGAGATGGGACCGGGGCG
Organism: Sussaba pulchella; assembly: GCA_963971145.1. Classification (NCBI taxonomy): domain Eukaryota; kingdom Metazoa; phylum Arthropoda; class Insecta; order Hymenoptera; family Ichneumonidae; genus Sussaba; species Sussaba pulchella. Next base: position 653,237 of record OZ020169.1, read on the forward strand.
AGCTGGAGAAAACGGAATTGCCCCCCATCTCGGCTGGAGGATCCGAAAGAACTGGATACACCGAATATCCCCGATAATTCTCCGACGGGTCATATATTTGAAGTGGATTTGGAGTACCCGAAAGACCTCCATAAAACACATAAAGATGTGATCCCGCCAGTCTCGGGATGTAAAATACCGAAACTAATGAAAACTTTGCTACCCAAACAGAAATACGTGATTTATCATTGTAGTTTAAAGCTAAAGGTGTTTTCGACAGCGGCCTCCGAAATTGAAAATTTTATCATGAAAAAATGCATATAAGTAACTCAATATATGTTGTAATTGATAACTTAGATAGTGGATAATAATAAAATTATGTTAACATGGCCAAAAAAAATTATGAAAATCTCTTAGTTTTCCGGCAAACAAGTAGATGTACCCCCGTAACAAATTTTTTACAATTTTCATCTTCAACGTCTTTAGAAGTGTTCCACGTCGTCCTTATATATAAGTAATTTTAATGATTTATACCACGATAGAAAATCTTATAAAGCAGCTTTTTCCAAATTAAAATTGACTAATGAATTTCCATTTTTATCATCATTATTTCGACGCTGCTTACGATTCAAATTTCTTACGAAAACTAACACGTTTCTAGTTCCACCACGAAAACTAACACGTTTTTAGTTCCACCACGAAAACCGACACGTTTCGATATTTGCCGCGAAAACTAGCATGTTTCGGCTTCGACCCCTGAAACTAGCAACCCGAAACATGCTAGTTTTCGCGGCGAATATCGAAATGTGCTGGTTTTCGTGGCAAAAGCTGAAACGTGCCAGTTTTCGCGCTGATACCAAACGTGCTTCTTTTCGTAAGAAATCTGAAACATGCTAGTTTTCGTAAGCAGCGTCGGTTTACAGCAGTTCAATTTCTTTGAAGCATTGAAATAATAATTTTTCTTATATCAATGCAGGTTATACTAAATTTTAAAAAATGCATGCATATATATTAGAATGAATGCTTCTGAAAGGGTACCCCGTACGAACGCCCGTTGCACTCAAGATCCGTTTCGGTCCTGCCCCCGCGAGAGAACAAGCGAGCGAGACCGTCGACTTGTGCAATCGATGGCCCGCGCTCGACTTACGCACGCCTGCACAATTGTTATGATAACTCAAGAATCCTTGAAGATTTTGTATACTTCTTGAGCTCGAATTACAGGTAAGGTTTCAGAGATCATGCGTGAGAAATTTCAAACTTCTGAAAATTTCTTCCTAAGTTTGGCGATGAGTTGAAATCGAGATAGAAAACTTCGGAAAAATTTGTTTTTTTTTCAATCTTTCTTACACGCGATGTCAGTGCTCAGTGATTGGAATATTATTTGAAAAATATCAAAGGATTCAAATATTCATGACCTTTCTAACGGTGGTTCAAAAAAATCTCTAGCTTTATTTGTCGCGAAGTTATCGACGTTCAAAGACACAAGTTATTTCTGCGAGCACGCCTCGCTAGTGTTCTGATAATATCCGACAGTAGTGTAGCTTTTGCCCAATAACCGCGACTAAACATCCGACGACAAAATAACCGAAAGACAGAATAACCGAAAATACATGAAATATCATAAAATATTTTTGATTTTTGGCTTTCGGTTTTTTATTTTTGATTTCTTTGTGTGCGTGTGTGTGTGTTTGTGTGTGCGGGTGTGTGTGTAGGGTGGTTAACGATTATGGGGCCGACAATATTTTGTGTTATTGAAGAAATATTGCCTGCGTTTTGAAATTATTGATTATCATTCATCGATGTTAACGCCTTATTGTTAGTAATTATTAGTTTGATATTGCAATATCTCATGAAGTGCCGTTTATGAATTGTAAATTATTATTATTGATAAATGTTAATTTATTGTTTTTATTTATTATTTATTTATTGTTGTATTTATCCGATGTTGCACTGTATTATGAATTGCGTTTTAAAATAGTCAATTATCATTTATCGATGTTGACGTAATATCGTTATTTATTATCAAATCGATATTGCAATATCTTATATAATTTTATAATATATAAGTTTTATAATTTGAAATTTGAAATTGAATCATTTATCATTGTTATTCATCAGTAATTTGATAAATGATAATGAACTTAATCGGTGTTATTCATTATTAATTCGGAATGGTATATGAAAACAAATGGATCTTTACGATATTTCATTGTAATCATTAATTTTCATTTTAGTTTCTGCGGTTATTTTATCTTTTGATGATTTTGTCTGTCGGCTGTTTTAACCCTTAAATGCACGATATTTTGTTTACAGTTTGTATTTATCAATTACTACTTTAAAAAAAAGCGTATATTAAGGGAAAAATAATTTAAAAAAAAAATTGAAAACAATTTTTTTTTAAATTATGAAAAAATTATTAAAAATTATTTAATAACATCTGCATCGCATCAATGGCGCTCACTGTAAGCAAATACATTTAAGCGGTTCGTTGCCTTTTGCCTACAATGCTTAAAAAGCATCCAAATGTACCTGCAGTAAATATAGAGCCAGAAAATATATGTTGCCAAACGGCAACACCAGGCATTTAAGGGTTAACATCCCAGCCGGACAGCTGAGTCCTGCGAATTACGGAATCCACCACGCGAGGACACGCACACGCGCACGCGCACACGCACACACACGCGCACACGCACACGCACATGCACCCGCACACGCACACGCACACGCACACGCACACGCACACGCACACGCACACGCACACGCACACGCACACGCACACGCACACGCACACGCACACGCACACGCACACGCACACGCACACGCACACGCACACGCACACGCACACGCACACGCACACGCACACGCACACGCACACGCACACGCACACGCACACGCACACGCACACGCACACTCACTCGCACACGCACACGCACACGCACACGCACACGCACAAGCAAATTTTTTCAAGCGTCCTCCAAGTGTTAATAATAATAATAATAATAATGATTATTATTATTATTATTATTATTATGATCATTATTATCATCATCATCATCATTATTACCATTATTATTATTATTAATATTTCTAGAAAATTCATATTTACCGTTTTTCGTAGTCCGAGGATGTTGTGGTATCGAGGGTTCGGTCGACGACGACACGCTGCCGGCATTGTCTAAAACCCCTACTGGTTTTGTCGGGTCATTGTCTTCGGTTAACATATCACGGTCTGTCTGAAATTATTCGTGAATTATTAATTTCACTTTTAACTAACCAACCGCGAAAATAAAAATAGCGTTATTGTCAATTCATTTCGCATCAAATGTGAACACATATCAAAAGTGATTAAGCATTTAATTATCGTCGTAGATCATAAAAATAGATGAAAGATGTGACGTGGGCCGGGATGGTGGAACTTTAAGTCAATTGGAAATTGAAATCCGGGTTAAAGCTCAAAATCTCTTTCTACTCGCCATTTTATCGAAGCCAAATTTTAGATCTTACAAGGGGACCACATGACCATCGGATTTTTGTAATTTTTCATACTCATCGTACGTAAAGTTGACACCCCAAATATGAATATGCCGAAGCAGTTCGATGCCATATTCAGAAGTTTTCGAGAAAAACGACTTTAAAGTTTTGCGAGCCGCTTATGAAGATGAACGAAATTGCATCTAACAACTGGCCGAGCAGCCGAGCGGGCAGATAGTAGGACTGGTAATCGGAAGGTCCCCAGTTCGATCCTTACCGTGGGAAATTTTTTTTTTTTTCATTTTTTTTTTTTAATTTCGAATACCTACGTATTTTAAGTATAAAATTCATCAAATATATGCTCATTAACATGTTATCATTAACAAATTATCATTTTTTATGAAAATTGCACGTTGGTGGAGCGGAAAAATAATATTAGAGTGCTCCTCTTTACGAAGAGTTATTTGGCTAGCCTGACGCTTACAATTCATTGAAATAGAACGTAGCTACCAAACTACCTGCGAAGGGATCCACAGCTGCGCGGGAACAAAAAATTTGGGAATTCCCCAACGGGAGTTTCGTTCCCTATTGATATTTTAAAAAAACATTGCGCCTGTAAAAACGCATCATTCATACGGTGTGCTAGATGCCGTGAAAATTATTGTTTCCCGTGTTTTTACGACGCTTATCACTGTGGCTCGTGTGAATGCGAAAAATGAATACAACTTCGATAACTTTCAATAAAAAGCATTTCATTTTCTACGCCAGGTTTTTTCATTTTCTACCCCAGGTTTTTTCATTTTCGTTCCCAAAACTTTATTTGTAATTTTATTTTTATTCATTTCAAATAATTGTATTAACTCACGTGCAATTTTCATAAAAAATGATAACTTGTTAATGATAACATGTTAATGAGCATATACTTGATGAATTTTATATTTAAAATACGTAGGTATTCGAAATTAAAAAAAAAAAAAATTCTCACGGTATTTTCATAGAAAATAATAATTTGTTAATGATAATATGTTAATTAGCATATATTTTATGAATCTTATATTTAAAATACGTAGGAATTCGAAATTTAAAAAAAAAATTAAAAAAAAAAAAATTTCCCACGGTAAGGATCGAACTGTGGACTTTCCGATTACTAGTTTTAATATCTGCCCGCTCGACTGCTCGGCCAGTTGTTAGATGCAATTTCGTTCATCCTCATAAGCGGCTCGCAAAACTTTAAAGTCGTTTTTCTCGAAAACTTCTGAATATGGCATCGAACTGCTTCGGCATATTCATATTTGGGGTGTCAACTTTACGTACGATGAGTATGAAAAATTACAAAAATCGGAAGGTCATGTGGTCCCCTTGTTAAATTTTTTTTTCAGATTTATTTTGTACAACCTCTGAATTTCAATCAATACAAAATAAACACTGCGAAACAATCTTATTTACCATTACTTAAATTGAAAGAACAGATAACCTATATTGTTCTGAAAAATAAAAAATTTTCTCAAAATAGTTGTTCGATAATTAAAATGCTTGTTGACATGACTCTCTTCTACTTGCTCTTCCGAGAATACAACGGTTGTGGCTTTCCCTCCAAATCGCAGCGAAACGGAAGTAAGTATTTTGAGTTGACATCTATGCATAACCGCTGAATTCGAATAATTTCCAAGTATATACTATCAGACATCCTTATCAATGAGGTTCATCGAGTCTTCTTCAGGCGATGCTGAAAATAGTTGATCGATAGTGAGTTTACATTCTTCCACAACCGCTGAGTTCTAATCGAATTCAAACCAACATTGCCAGACATCTTATCGATGAGGTTCATTGAGTTTTCTTAGATTAAAATAGTTGTTCGATAATAAATTTACATTCTTGTACAACCGCTGAGTTCCAATCGAATCAAAATTAACGCTGTCAGACATCTTATCGATGAGGTTCATTGAGTTTTTTTAGATTATCCGACAATGACTTTATATTCTTGTACAATTGCTGAGTTCCAATCAATTTAAAATCAACCCATTAAGACATCTTATCGATAAGGTTCATTTAGTTTTCTTAGATTAAAATAGTTGTTCGATAATGTATTTACATTCTTGTACAATCGCTGAGTTCCAATCAATTTTAAATTAACGCTGTCAGATATCTCATCGATGAGGTGCATTGAGTTTTCTTAGATTAAAATAGTTGTTCGATAATCTTAGATCGATAGAAAAATTTAGAAAAATGAAAAGACGTCATGAATTTAAAAAGAATGAAAAAAAAATTGAAACTTTAAAAAGCTCCTAACTGCAAAAAAACTCGGACGCGAAAAAAAACAAAACGAAGAAATATTTATCATAAAAAGTATGTTATAAAAAAATATTTTCAATGAAATAGATTTAAAAAGGATGAAATAATTCAAGCTATCATCTTAGATTATTCATAGTTTGATTTATGATCGGTAATTTCGGTGAATTCGATATTTTGAATCGTAGTAATTTCTCAACTCAGTTTCTTAATTTAGTCGGGAGACGTCTTCTTTCGCATCGTCAAACATTTATATTCCATATCATCTACATGTTTAATTAACGACGTCTCCCGACTGAATTGAGAGAAGTAAAGAAATTACTACGATTCAAAATATTGAATTCACCGAAATGACCGATCATAAATCAAACTATGAATAAACTAAGATGATACCTTGAACTATTTCATCCTTTCAAAATTTATTTTATTAAAAATATTTTTTTATAACATACTTTTAATAATCTATTTTTTTTAAGTTTTGTTTTCTTTCGCGTCAATTTTTTTGCAGTCAGGAGTTTTCTTTAATTTCCAATCTTTTGTTGCTTTCGTTAATATGTGAAAAAAAATCTCTTACAGCAAGCGCTTAAAGATGTTCAAAGTGGTCGCAAGTTGAACACTGTGGCTCAAAAATATGAAATTCGTCGTGGAATATTGCGAAGCCAAGTCGGGAGAGCAGAAAAAATTTATTCCGGGCACCACAGACAGGTATTGAAAAATGCATTAATAAAAAATAGATATACATAAAGAATTTATTTTTACAGATTTTCTCTGACGACCAAGAGGCGTCGCTGAAGAAATATTTAATCAGAGCAGCTTCTGATTTTGCAATTACACTGAAGAATCGAGTCTCAGACAATTAGCATGGATCGGAGCCTGGACAAGCTGGTTCTGCTTCCAAGGACTGGATGTCAAGTTTTGTAAAGCGTCATCCTTCCTTATCGCTGCGCAAGCCACAAGCGACCAGACTTGGTCGAGCCAGCGCGTTCAATCAACACAATGTTAAGGTTTTTTTTAACAAAATTAAAAGATATCATCGAGAGATTTGATATTCTACCAGAAAATATTTGGAATATGGACGACTGACGACTGTGCAAAAGCCTGTGGCAGTCATTGCACAGCGCAGTATACGAAATCCGGAATCCATAACGTCAGCCGAACGTAGAGTTTTAGTGACGCTTGCTCTTGCGGTATCTGCGGGCGGAGTATGCTTGCCACCTTTCTACGTTTTTCCAAGGATGAAGTTCAGGGATGATTTTCTCGCTGCTGCTGGTTTCGGAGCTGATGATGCAGCCAATCCTTCAGGTTGGATGAAAGGAGAGTAGTTTTTGAAATTTTCAAAGCATTTTCAAAAATATGCTCGCACAACGCGATATCCAAGAACCCTCTTGATTTTGAATAACCTCGAATCCCACATGACAATGATTGTTTTATCGTTACCACCACACACGAGCCACAATTATAACCGCTCGACCGAGGTGTCTTTGGACCAATCAAGACGTTTTACAACGCGGCATGTGACAACTGGATGCGAATGCCATGGAATGCTGCGAGAACAATCACCATCCACGGCGTTCCCGGCCTTGCTCGTGAAGCAGTCCAAGAGGGTGCTTCGATTCTAAACATCCAATTCGGATTCAGAGCAAGTGGAATTTGTCCGTTGAACGAGAACGTTTTTACTGAGGTCGATTTTTGATTGGGCAAATTACCGATCGTCCTGAGGATGATATTCGACCCCCGAGTTCGGAAAAGTCATGTGAGGAGTCGGAAAAGTAGCATCCCGAGGAAGTGAGTTTTGTTGCGGTTTTGGAAGAGCTGCGACCTTTTCCGAAGGCTCCGGCACGAGAACTGATGAACCGTGGCCGAAAACGCCGCAAGTCGGCAATTCCAACCGACGAAATAGAAATCGAAAAGTTGAGCGCTGAGCAAGGAGCGAGTGCCGAAAAAAAGCAAAAACAAATATCATCGGTAGCTGCACCAGCTGAGAACAATTTTTTGAAGGTGTTGGGCAAAAAATCACAAGTTGAAAAAGAAAAAGTTGCCCCTCGCCGCCCCAAGCGTGGACGTCTCAAAAAAGTTGTTTACGTTGAAGACAGCGAGGACTAAGGCGATAATTAATGCTAGAAACTGTTTTTTTTTTTTAGTTTTTTGACAGGTTAATATAATGAGTTGCAACCGTTATGAAAAATAAAAAACATCAAAACAAATCTGCATTTATATTTGACCTGAAAAGAAGTGGTTTTATTACCCCCCTCGGTGGAGTAAAAAAACGACTTTGCACATTTTTTTTCAAACGACCGTGCTAAATAATGAGTATAAGTTATACCAAAATTGTTTCGATAGATTTTGTGGCCAAGGGTTTATACTTTCAGAAAAATTATCATGTTTTTGAATATTTTGATAAATGCAGGTTCTACAGCGTGAAAAATAAAAAAATTGCGATTCAACCCCATCTTACCCTATATACAAGAGAGATATAGATATGTTAGATATGGTGTGATAGATATGTTTGGATTGCAACCCAACGGTATTCCATTCTCTTTACATTGAACGCCATCAGTGTTTTTTTCTTGTTCAACTATTTCAGCTGTTGCTTTTTCAACGAGCTCCTTCGCTCGATTAAAATTTTCCTCGATTTCGGTCAGCTGCTCGTGATATTGCAGAGCTTCCGTAAGCTGTGATACCGCAGATAGAAATGACTGTGCGTAAGTATTACATCCGTTCTTAAGCTCATCTACATCTCTCCATGGTTGAAACAGTAATAGTAATGGGTAATAGTAGTTTTCAGGGTGAGTATTAACATTGTTCTTGTAATGATTGATCAAATAACCTCTTTTGCGTTGCCTTAAAAAATTTCCATCATTTAATGTATAATATTCAACGTCAAGCTTAGGTTCAACAGATATTATGTCATAACATTTAGCGAAATCCTACTAATTCGTTCCGTTTAGTTTATTGGGCCTGGTTGAATAGTAGTAAGCTACCAGACTACGATAGAAAATATCTGTTGATTCTGCATCCATAATGAAAATTTCTTCACAAGGTTTCAATATTCTACTTCTTATTATATTTACATCTATTTATCGAATAGTTGTTGATGAATCAGTACCATATAAGGATAGTCTTAGAAGCGTATCAGCAGCTTCTGGGGCACCGCACTCTCTACTGCACAATATGCGTAGTGCAACGTTTCAAAGTAAAGTTTATAATGATTTCGTAGAATTTATATGAGTCATTCTTTTAAAACCCGACACACTTTTGGACCTCATAGTGCTCGATCGCCTTGTAACTTTGACATTCATTTATATATGTCAAACAGAGGACACTCAATTTTTTTCAGATTTTTCAAATGACATTTATGTCCCATAAAGGTCATTGATCTTTTGGCATTTTTTCAAATTTTAACTTATAAATGAATTTTTTCTGCATATAATCGTGGAAAAGAAAATTCTGGACAGAATAGTTTTTTTTGTAAAAAATCCTCAGCTTTTCAATGAAAATATTGTCGATCCAATTCGTTTTCAGAAAAACACTGAAAAATGTGAAAACAAATTGAAAAGTCGTTTTTCGTGACAAGCCTTAAGGTTTAGATCAACAAAAGTATTTTTTTCGGATTCCTTGGGGGGTTTTACGTGTTTGGTGAAGTTTTTAGACTGGGGTAAGCAACTGGGGCACTGCAGCAATAGTTTTGGTCAAAAAACGAGAATGAAAAAAAAAATCACGCAAATTGTATCATGTTTAAAAATCGCTTTATTTGTATGTGATTACTCTTTTCAAAAAAGAAGTGATACGTCGATAATCAAAACATGAAGTCATTCAATCAAAATAGTGAAGCCAGTTTGTATGGCCAATCGGGATCGTTGAGATCTGATTTTGAAATCCAAATTCATGTGGTTGAAAAACTTTTCTATTTTGCTTATGGTGCACCGCAACAATTCAAGAACAAAAAGGCCTTCGCGAATTTGTGTTACCACGGTTTTGATTTCGGAGTTCAAGCAGAATGGCATTTTTTGCGACTACACACGGGAAAGGGCCCTGTGACGGACTGGCTGGCACAGTAAAACGTCACGCAGCACGAGCCAGCTTGCAAATGAGCACAGGGAAGCAAATTTTGACATCCTCTGATTTGTTCGAGTGGGCATCTAATACTTTCGACAACATCGATTTCGTTTTCGTCGGAAAGGATGTATATGATAGTACAACGAATTTCCTCGAAGCACGGTTTTCTCAAGCGATCACTGTCAAAGGCACTTAAAACTATCACAGAATAGTATTATGCACTTCACAAGTAGGTTACGTTCAGGCGAGTAAATGTTCGACGTCTATACACTTTTCCACTGTTAAAGTGCTGAAACAGTGAAAAAAATCTATTTATACACATTATAAGACAAATAAAGAGATTTTTGCTTTTTTTGTCATTCTCGTTTTTGTTACCGAAACTATTGCTGCAGTGCCCCAGTTGCTTACCCCAGTCTAAAAACTTTACCAAATAGGTAAAACACCCCAAGGAATCCGAAAAAAATATTTTTGTTGATCTTAACCTTAAGGCTTGTCACGAAAAAAGACTTTTCAATTTGTTTTCGCATTTTTCAGTGTTTTTCTGAAAACGAATTGGATCGACAATATTTTCATTGAAAAGCTGAGGATTTTTTTACAAAAAAACTATTCTGTCCGGAATTTTCTTTTCCACGTCGATATGCAGAAAAAATTCATTTATAAGTTAAAATTTGAAAAAATGTCAAAAGATCAATGACCTTCATGGGACATAAATGTCATTTGAAAAATCTGAAAAAAATTGAGTGTCTTCTGTTTGACATACATAAATAAATATCAAAGTTACAAGGCGATCGATCACTATGAGGTCCACAAGTGTGTCGGGTTTTAAAAGAATGACTCATATATTCAAAAATGTCAGTCACATAACTTTTCTCTCTTTTCGAAATGTATCTCGTGCAGTACCGAGATAACAATGAAGATATCACTCCGATAAATTAAATATCCCTACTGCCTTCCCAAGCACAAATAATGGAAGGATTATAATCATTGATACGAGTTTCATTGTCTGATCTTAAGATCATACAATCTGCTTTTCGATTTCTATTGCCTTCTACCGGCTAAGAAAAATGCTTGCAAAACTGCTTGCAACCGCTGCATTCTTCACAACTAATGTATCGGTCACAGAGCGAGGAAAACCGAAACAACACGCACGAGTAGTGCGATTTTTTTATTTTTCTCGTACGGATACAGTAGCTATTACGGTTATGATTTTAGTGAGTGAAACGTTTTTATCGGGAATTCGGCAAGTACAATACTTTGATATAAAATTGACAACTTCTTCCATCGAAGATGTACCAAGAATCGGATGTATATACTTTTAAATAAAACCAACTTGAATTCAATCGGACGAATAGTTTTTGAGATAATAATTCCCGAAATTCATCTACTTTTTCGGCAATCTACACCGATGTGCCCCCTTAACGTAACCTTCAACGGTATTAGAGAATTCCAGTACGACTCACCTTACATCCGTATAAATATTCAAATTTCATTAGAACGAATAAAGAATCTTTTTACCAAAAAAAAGATATCGAACATTTTCCATTTCACTTTACCACCCAAACTATACTATTTTAATGCTTTATTATTAATTTTATCATATGCCATCGTGGTTTTCGGTTAATTCTTGAACAGCACCACAAGCTGTCACAGTCGGGTAGGTCTCGAAATCCAGAATCTCATTCTGCCGAAAACGTATATATAGATATAGTGGCGTAGCTCGCTTCACGCGTTGTACCGCGTGAAGATGGTTTTCGGCCGAATGAGATTCGGGATTTCGAGACCTACCCGTGGTGCTATTTTTTGCTAATTTTCGTGTTGAAATTACACTTAAAACCGGTATTAATATTAAGGCTTTTTTTACACCGCCGCGGTGTCCATACAAGTCTATTAATTTAGTGTAAACCGGACCGCTTGAAAACACCGGAATGGTAGATTATCGACACAAGTCTGAGTGAAAATGTTCCCCTATGTGTGTCAATATTAAATTCTTTGAAGACCTTTTTTAACACATTGTGGGTATTATTTCTAGACCATCAATCGGTATTGTAGTAAACTTTATTCATAAACGGAAAAATAAACATTTATGAACGTAAAAATAAACATTTATGAACGTAAAAACAAATATTTATGATCGTAAAAACACATTTATGAACGTAAAAACAAAGAAATTCATGACAGAGAAATTAATGTTTTTTGCCCTCGAGGCACTCGATACCTGAACGATCCACAAACGACCCGCGTTCGTCCGTCGCTAATTTTCGACTATGAGATGAAAACGAGCTTCTTCCCGCCTCTGACCCTAGAGTTTTAGGAAGTCTACAGGCGTCGTATGACGTTGCACCAATCAGGGGCCACAAAGCGTATTATCTGCCTTCTTGACGGAAGTCACGTGATTGCAGAAGAATCACAGCGGTGTTCAAAACAACTCCGTCTTAAGGAGGCTCGGTCGCGGAGGGGCGGGTTGCGCGGGCGTTTAAGCGGGCCCATTTTTTTTTCAGTCATACGCATGTTTGGCATAATACGGTTGATTATAAACGTATTATTGATAATTTTATACAAGACTAACTAGCTGGGCATCGATAAATAAATACCGCAGAATTGGCACAATTTTACGTTACGGTACTGCCTAAAGAAGGACGGCAACATCGCAATTGTCCATGCCACCCTCTCCTCTGATCGCCGCTGATTTTCTTCTGACACCGCGAGCTGACAGTTCGAGATTTTTATTGTGACAGAAAATATGCGTTGAACTAACCCGATTCTAAGGCTATGACAGTTTGGTTAGCGCCGCAGCAAAGCGGGGGATCGAGCCAGGACTAAACAAACGAACACCTGATCCCTGTGACGCTGCCAGATCTTCACACGTTCGCGAAACCCATCGGAGTTTTAAATATTTCGACATTTTAACATTGAATATCTTTTTACATAAGTCGATGACCCACAACTTTTTCATTATATTTGGAATCTTCATGACCTAATCAACGTTACTGTGGTTTTTTATCAATATCTGTTGTCTGAGTGCAAAAATATCGCTTCATACAAGTCTTTTGGGGGTGCATCTTCCATAAGCCCTGTGTTAAAAATCCCAAGTTTAACTATTTTTATCTCTCTTATTTAGTCGTTAACCTTATCTGAAACTTTGCATACGTGAATATGGGTACATTATCTATGATATACTTGAAAATTATTTTTTTCTGTTGTTGAGACGTTAGCGACGGAGCCTCCTTAAGTAAATAGATCATCACCGCGGAGCAGAACGGGAGAAGTAAACTTACCTGTACATCCACAACGGTGTTAAAATCTTAATAATGTTAACACCAGATTGATGAACTTATTACATCCCGAGTAGTGTCGAATTCAGATTAAATTTAATACCGTGTAAAATTATTTTTATTTTAACACGGAATTGACGGACCTATATATACATCGGTGCCAGTGTTAAAACGGTGTTTATGACACGCTGTGCGTAAAACGAGATTTTTACGTTCACTTCGTTCGCGTCCAACCGCATTTACACATCTTGTGACGTAAAAATTTGTACGATACTCGTGCGAAAAAATATTTTCGCACTTGCATCATAATGTACTATTAATTCAACAACATATTTTGACAATGATATAACCGTATGGTGACTATTTTTCATTAAACCATATGGTGTTAGATGGGATAAAATAATACCAGATTTTTTTCTCACATTTTACACGGAGTACATTTTACTCTATAATGGCGTCGTTATCAACACTGGAGTTATTTACCCCGCACACTGTGGCGATTTACACCGAACTATTTTTTACAGTGTGAATAGCGCTCTGAAATTATAAATATGACATCCGAGGTAGGGTTAAATAGAGATGTTAGGAGTAAATGATACTGCAGTCGCGTCGCGATAGAAAGCCGGTAAAGTGAGTAAATGTACTTGTCTCTTCATAATGTTCGTTCAGATTTAATAACGGATAATGATTGTATCCTGAGAGGACAGCGGGTAGTTATGCCGTTAAAATTGCGGGGCACGCTGCTCAAAGAATTGCACTGAACGCACTCAGGCATTGTAAATGTGAAGGGCATGGCGAGGGCGTACGTCTGATGGCCCGGGGTAGACGCAGATATAGAAGCAACAGCTAAAACCTGCAGAATCTGACTTCAAGAAAGTAAGAAGTTACCAAAGGCAAGGCTGACACCGTGGCCGTGGCCAGCTAAGGTTCGGTCACGAATTCACAGCGACTTTTTGGGCCCGTTCATGGGTAGGTGGTACTGTAGGTGTTACTGATGCGTGCTCGAAATGGCTGGAAATTATTGAGATGGGAGAAAATATTACAGCAGAACGTACGGTAAAAGCGTTCAAGTCCTTATTTTGTCGATTCGGCCTACCCCGCCACGTAATCACGGACGGGGGAAGGCAATGTGCAAACGCAGAATTCGAACATTTTTTAAGCAGCAACGGAGTGAAACACAGCTTTCCGCCACCCTACCACCCCGCCATACACGGCGCAGCTAAACATTTCGTCGGGACATTCGAAAACAAAGTAACGAAAATTGTAAAAGAGGGAAGAACGTTGGAGTACGCCATAAACCTGTCTCTAGCGGACTATCGAAATGCGCCGCACAGTACGACGGGACGGAGCCCTGCCTCGATCATGTACAAACGCGAGCTACGTACGAGGTTCGACCTCGTAAGAGCCGAAATCCGAGAATGATTATCGGGTTCGAAGTGAAAAGCGCGAGCAAGCAATTCTAACGAAAAGATTGTCAGCGGCGACGTATGGAGTAAAACAAAAGTAGGCGAGCTATGGAAACGGCACACTCATCGGCAGGATCTATCAATACATTTAATGTATTCCGGCCGGGGAAAATATGGCCGCCGGAAAAATGGCCGACGGAAAAAATGGCCGATAGGAAAAATGGCCGATAGAAAGATCGGCCGATATAGATGGGCACTTTTAAAAATTAGGAAAAATCGCAAATCCCAGACCAGACTTTGGGTTAGTTTAGGTTAGCATAGCTTGGGTTAGTTCAGGTTAGTTTAGTCTGAGGAAGTTTGGGTACTTCAGAATATAGGGTTATTTGTTATTTATTCATTTTTTAGGTTATTTCGGTACTTCCAGGATATAGGGTTATTTGTTTTTTTTTTTACATTATTCGGGTACCTCGGAGATTTAGGGTTATTTGTTAGTTTTTTTTAGGCCGGTTATTCATTTTTCTCGCCCATTTATTCATAGATCCTACCCGAATAACCTAAAAAAGAATAACAAATAACCCTAAATCACCGAAGTATCCAAATAACCTGAAAAAAAATAACAAATAACCCTAAATCCCCGAAGTACCCAAATAACATAAAAAAAAAAATAACAAATAACCCTAAATCCCCGAAGTACCCACATAACATTAAGAAAAAGAAATAAATAACAAATAACCCTAAATTCCCGAAGTACCAAAATCACCCAAATAACCTAAATGAATAACAAATAACCCTAAATCCCCGAAGAAACCAAATAACATCAATAAATAAAAAATAAAAAACAAATATTGCTCAACTTCTCATTTTTTCCCGTCGGCCATTTGTTCTATCGGCCATTTTTTCGGTCGACCATTTTTTCGGCGGTCATTTTTGTCCGGCCATTTTTTCCCCGGCCATTTATTCATAGATCCCGATCAGCTACTGCCAGGGGCGTCCAGCGAGATATCAGAAAAAACTGTATACCCTGAAACGATGACGGTGATCAGGCGCTCAGCAAAGCTTCAGAAAAAAAATAATCATAGTTTTAAACTTTTAATAGACTCAAAACTTAAACATAGTTTAAATAGTGACTAACCACTAACACGACGAAGCAACTGAGCAGCGCCAGTCTGCGAACGACCACGGCTCACGATATAATACCTGTAACCCTGTACTGAGTGTTCAATAAATTGTTATTCAGCATACTAAATTGTTATTCAGTTATTCGGCGCGTGTACCTTTATTCACATACATAACCATATGTAAAATGTAAACATCGTTGTAAAAATATTTCTCTCGGTTTCATAATAACAAAGAAATTTCGTACGGACATCAACAAACTTCATCATTAGCAATGGTTAATTTTTTTTTAATAAGGGGGTATTCCTGGGAATTTCGGCAACTCCAGACAGTTGGGTCGAAATTTTTGCCCCCCAATTTTTTTCATTAATATGTGTTCAAAATAAAGAGACACCTATTTCGGCGTTTTTTATTTTGAGCCCCCACTTTTGAAATACAGTCAAATGAAGTTTTTGAAGTATTGACCACATTCGGTCATTCAAATCGATATATCTCAGCAACGGTTAGTGATAACTCAAAAAACCACAGGTGTTTTTTTTTCGTTTTTGAACGCTTTATACATTGAAAACATTGACGATTATGTTGCACAAATTCAACAATTATTTATAAACAATTCAAAATTAAAAATGAAATACAACAAAAAATGTACCCTTAATTTTTGAAATGTATTTTTTTTTAAATTCCTTGAACAAAAACGAAAATTTAGCCACCTTGAACTTTTTGGGCCGACGCTTCGTTCGGAAGTTATAGATTTTTTTGTCACAAAAAACCCGTAAATTTACGTATCTTATGAGTAAAAATTTGCATGAAAACAAAGTACCCTTAATTATTGAAATTGATTTTTTTTCAAATTCCTTGGACGAAAAGAAAAATTTTGAGACCCGGCCGGACTTGGGCCGACGTTCCGTTCGAAAGTTATAGCTTTTTTTGTCATAAAAAACCGGTAAATATACGTATTTTATTAGTAAAAAATTGCATGAAGAAAAAAGTACCCTTAATTATTGAAATTAATTTTTTTTCAAATTCCTTGGACGAAAAGAAAAATTTTGAGACCCGGCCGGGCGTTGGCCGACGTTTCGTTCGAAAGTTATAGCTTTTATTCTTAACGACCGGGTAAACATTTACGGGTTTTTTGTAACAAAAAAATCTATAACTCCCGAACGAAGCGTCGGCCCAAAAAGTTCAAGGTGGCTAAATTTTCGTTTTTGTTCAAGGAATTAAAAAAAAAATACATTTTAAAAATTAAGGGTACATTTTTTGTTGTATTTCATTTTTAATTTTGAATTGTTTATAAATAATTGTTGAATTTGTGCAACATAATCGTCAATGTTTTCAATGTATGAAGCGTTCAAAAACGAAAAAAAAACACCCGTGGTTTTTTGAGTTATCACTAACCGTTGCTGAGATATATCGATTTGAATGACCGAATGTGGTCAATACTTCAAAAACTTCATTTGACTGTATTTCAAAAGTGGGGGCTCAAAATAAAAAACGTCGAAATAGGTGTCTCTTTATTTTGAACACATATTAATGAAAAAAATTAGGGGGCAAAAATTTCGACCCAACTGTCCGAAGTTGCCGAAATTCCCAGGAATACCCCAAGATAAACTGTAATTGGAATTGGCACCGGATTAACCTTTAATACGACACACTGCTCATTAATGTGCTAAGCCAACAAAATGAACTAAGTTTGACAGATTGAAAAAATCGCAAGTCATAAGCACGTGTTGATACACGTTTGAATTCTCTCTGGACGTTCATTCCATAGAATAACAGGGAAAATACATAATGAATAAATGATTGAAAAACTGCTCCATGGACGTAACTACGCCGTGAGAAGTTACACTTCAACCGTGTGTCCCAGACACACTGATCTACTTGTTTATTAGCTATAATTATTAAAAACTTACTGTCGAGTGGGACAAGTATGAAACACGCTAGATCTTATATCTAGAATTGTAATTATAGAATTATTCGATTTGGCCATGGGTTGAAGTGAACCGTGAAGTGTTCCCAACAGATGGTGCAAAACTTTATCAGCAGCCATTTGTTGTGAGCGGAGAAAACACCGTAAAACAAGGAAAAAACTTATAAAAATGACAGTGCTGGAAAAATCTGAATGGACCGGCTCATCGGACAAAGCTATACGTAAAATATTCAAGATAAGTGTGGAGGAATTAGTTGTGATGATGTACACGCGGTGGAGTAATTCTTTAACCAGTTTTAATTAGTCAAAGTTTAACCAGTCAAAATTAAAAGTAAATATTCAAAAAAACTCATTTGTTATTGAAGAAAGTGAATTTTTACGGTTCTTTTTAATACATATAAATTTTTTATCGGTGTTGCGGTCCAAAAGATACGTAAATTGTACAGGAGAGCATTCTAACCGCGAAAAGGCAGCTTTTTTATATTTTTAAACCTCAATCGAATATTGTGAGCAGTTCTGGCATGAACAAAGTTTAGAAATATATTAAGAATGTTCTTACTGATATAACAGCAATCTATTGAAATACTTGAAGATGTTACGGAAGTACAAGAGGAAAACAGCTCTAACGAAGATCGCGTACCTGCTGAATAAACCAGCGGAGGTCGCAAAGGTCGTTCAATTAGTTAAAACAGAGAAAAAAAAATAGAGCGGTCCGAGCAATGGCTTCCCACTTCAAGATATCACTGACAACGGTTTTAAGGCATAATATACCTACGCGATTTTGCCGATTTTCAAAGGTACTTTTCTAGACGCGGTTAAACAAAATGACGCATATATTTACAACATTTTTTTACGGATCATTTATGCACATGGTTAAGGATATGTAAAAAAAATCAGAAATATTAACAAATGGCGGAGACATTACATAATAAAGCCATGTATTTTTTTGTGCGCGCGTTGATGCTGAAAGTTCTCGGCATCGATGTGGGTGTCTGAAAAGAAAAATTAACATATTTATAATTGCATAATGAATGTATTTTCCGTGTGAACCAAAAATACGATAAAAAAAATTATTATAATAAAAATTCGGAACTTAACATTTTTTAACTCTATTTTCTGTCGGTATTTTAATTTTTATATTTTTTTTGTGTCATTGAAATTTTTGTTCCTGTGGTTCACACGATAAGTGCTAATATTAAAAATTCATTGTACACATTTCAAAGCAATTTGAAACTCCGTTCAAAAGTTAGAACTGTCACAAGGTTCAAAAAATATTATAAATGTAATCTTATCTTATTTAATAGCATCCTGCGCTACATGCGGGGCCTTCCTTGGCATCTAAATCGTCTCCAGCATATTTTTTGTCGTTTCTGGCGGTAATCATTGCCTCCTTTGTTGCCTTTTCAGATTGAATTCTAGTGGCAGTGAGGCGTAGCCGAAATATATGCGGCGATTTCAACAAACGTTGAACCACTCCATGAATTTTTCGGAGCAATTCTCTAAATCTTAGAATTCAGGCCCTGGTTATTATTTTATGTTAAGCCTCCTAAACATCTCTCCAGTAATTCGTCGTCTTTAAGGCAGGACTCTACTTTGAAACTTTGGAAAAAATTTTTTTTTTTTTTTTACATTTTTCGAAAGTAAATATGTTCAAGAATGTTCGTCGAAGGCATATTATATGGCCCAGTCATCGCTGATTGAGGGTAAGATAATTTTTTCTACGATTTATCACTCACCAAAACTTTAAACGCGTTTTTCTCGAAACGACATTTTCAAGTACCGTGGTCGTGATAACTCAAAAAGTACTGAACCGATCCTTATGAAATTTGAAACACATACTCTATATGTTTGTATCAACCGACCTAACTACAATCAACTTGAAATTTTGATTGGAACTATTTTTTTATTGCAAAAAAAGACCCAAAAAACGCATTTTTTTTTCGTATTTTAGCCGCTATTTTGTTAATTTTGCACGTATATAAAATATTCTAGTTAGGTCGGTTTCTGAAGACATACTGAACATGAAACTATTTGATTTTTTTGTTTCAGACCATCCGTCGGGAAGATTTCACGACCACGGCAACGGTACCTTCTTTCCGAGGCGTTGGCTTCAAACATATTTTACGTGTACAAAAAATGAAAAAAATACATTTAAAAAAAAATTTTTATGTACTCAAAGAGTGTATTTATCGTACATTTTAAACCCCATATCGATATCTTTAATAGTATTCTCAGAAAAAATTCACGAAAATAGCGTTTTTTTTCATGGTTTCAAAGTAAAATCCTGCCTTAAGTGCTTCATACACTGGATTGATCGCTTCTGACACAGTTTTATCGAGTGCAGGCTTATGGGTATATAAGTCGAGCGTGTTTGCGACTTCGGCTTGACGCCACGTGCACCAACTTTTTTTCCCAAAAGGACAGTTGTCATGCTGAGGATTTTCATCAGTTGAGCACTTGTGATAATATGTTGCCCAGATTAATTTCTTCATGTCATCGATAAACGTGCAATTATTTCTCACAGACAATCCATAAAACACTGTCAATTCGTCAATCAATTTTCCAGTCAATTTGCCTTTTATTTCGAGACCTATTATTCGTTTCTCGACGTTGCGGAGTCTGCTGCCTATTCGTTTTTTAACATGACCAATGCATTTTCGCTCACGTATCATAATGTTCTTTCCGTACGGATGGGCTTCTGTTATACGCTTGAATGTTTTTGCATCGCCATCTCCAACATAATACAAATATTTTGTATCGTGTAAATCTTCAGATCTGCTAAACATTTCAACCACTCCATCTACCTCCATCCTTCCAGAACTTCCTCCGTTGTTACTTTTGCATTTATCTTAATGTTCAGCGTACCATTCTTCATATTCTTCTGTTCCCTTTTTTTCACTCCACGATTGGCAGGCCATACAAAAAATTGTGGACTTGGCGATAATGTCGACAATTTTCCCAGACACGGTTCCGAAAAATGTCGCAATACTCTGCAGCGAAGAAAAACCTCTTTCGCTCCAAAAACCATCCCTGGAGACGATGATTCCATTGACGTCTTTGGTGTTCTCGTTTTTTGCCGTTATTTTTTTTTCTCCGTCGGCTGCCATCTCGTATCTGATTTGTAATTTTGTCGTAGAACGTTAACCTGAAGCATTTAGGGAGATTCATATAATACCGCAGATAATTTTCTTTCCCGTTAATTTAACGCCTATTATTCGCATGGCCAACGTGAAGCTGCGATTGATTTCGTAACAATAACTTTTAGGCGAAGGACTCGAACTTATCTCCTTTTGCTCGCACTTGGCAACCCAGGTAAATCCTCATCCTCTAACTCGTATTTCAGAAAACTTGATGTCACTGTTACAGGTTTTGCACTCTACGAGACAAGCAATTGCAGTGAACACGGATAGAAAATTAACGATTACGTAGCCATTCGCGCGGTCAATATCTTCATCGAGTGGTGTCGCGACTTTTAATTTTTTTGCAGACAAACTTGTGTTTAGTTCGGCTTTACGAATGCCCGGCCGTCCTCCCATGAATCCTGAACCCTATCTAAACTAGTATGGGTTTCTTCACAATCACTAATGTTGAAATAAGACTCCCTCAGCTCACAATTTTTGCCTTGCCTCTACAATGTCTCAGTTCGGACTAAATAATTTTACTTCCTCCTCCTGGTTTTTTGCTTGTGCCGAACCGAAAAGAAACTGTTACTTTTATCGTAGACCAAACAGACAAAAACTATTACCTTTACCGTTTCACGATTCTATGTAGGGATAATAAGTTAACATAAGAGAAGGGTAGCCGATCTAGCGGACCCGTTTCCGTATAGCGCGGCCGGTTACCGCCGCAACCTGCCTGCTTCCGAGAAAATAGACATTTTTACGCTCCAAATGCTGTAACTTTAACAATTTTTAGAATTGTTCAATTCTGTAAAGCTCATAATATTCCTAACCGTTCAGGCTAATCGAATGAAAAATTTAAAAAATTAAAAATTTTGGAATTTTTCGCGCATATAAGGCATTAAGATATCCACGCGACTTCCACTTTTTTCCCCAAAAAAGAGGTAGAGGGATTATTGTTCTGTTAACGTTTGGTGGACAACACAATATTACAGTCCACGCTCCCAATAGACAACCCGGCAATAAGAAACTTTCCCCAGTTTCTCACTCGAGCGCTTCCCCCACTCCGACTCGAACTCCGAGCTCGAGAATTTTGTGCGCCGAATTTCCAGTTAAGCAACCAGCCTGGGACTGATTATTCGTACGGAATAGAGTGAACATTGTAGTGTAAATTGATGGGTGCATGCGTGCGTGAGTATGCGTGTGTGCGTGTGTGAATGTAACACAAAATCTACAAGTTTAGGTATTAGAAATTTTTTGTATTTATTAAAAACAAACATGACAACAATTAATTATTATTAATTATTAGTTATTTGTTGAAAACAAAGGTAAAAAAGAACAAATATAAGGGCGTTCAAAGATTTTCGTACAAAACGGCAAAAGTTTCCGGGACAAAATAGAAAGGGATTTACCCACAATAGCAATTCGTAATTAGCAATAATACACAATACGCAATTGCCAATACGCAATAGCAATGAGTAAACAATAATATTAAAAAAGTATATTAACGTGAAACAAAAATTCGAAAGATAAATGTCAACGCGCAATCGAAAACGTTTTTGCATGGGCGAGGCGAATAATAAGTTGGAACTCGTTCGAGCGTGTTGCTTGTTGAGATCGTCGCATGCGAAAAATAGTGAGAGAGACAGGCAGTGGTAGTGAGCGCGAAGTGCGCGTCTGGTGGCGGGTATGCGATATATACGAAAAACTCTTCCCCTTGGAGGCTTTTGGTTGCCTATAGGGAACGTGGACTGTACTAAAACATCTTTGAAAAATGATTAAATATACATTTTTGGATATTAAGGGGAGTGATCCCTCTACAATTTAAAAATAAAAATTTATTTTTCACATATTTCAAAAGTATAATATCTTGAGAGTATAGTGTAAAAACAAGAAATATCAAATATTTATGGAGTTATGACCCATAATTAAGCACGCCGGAACCGCATACCATGAACCAGCGTGTCAGGTGTGGAAAAAGCGTGGGTTCCCATCGTTGCATGGTGGTACAACGCTCATCGGCTACTATTCCGGCAAAATTATCGATTTAGTTGTAAAAAGCAGCTATTGTCTAGCTTGCACAGGCTAGAAGAATAACCCTCGAACTAAATAATATCGTGAACGTTTTGAGGACCACCACGAAGAACGCGTGGGAAATCAAGGCGGCTCCGCGGAAAAAAGTGGAGATTGATTCCATGAAACAAATTTTCTCGAGATCGGAAAAAAAACTTCGGCGTGAAATATAGTAATTATATCGGTGATGGCGATTCAAAAACTTTTAAGGCCATATCAGAATTGAACCCGTATGGAGACGAGTTGAATGTTGTAAAGAGTGAGTGTATCGGCCATGCTAACGAAATTTTCAACGAGACACTTTGAAGATTAGCGCTGCAGCATCTGCATTCTGGACTGAAGATCATTGAAATCTCAGCCAACATTGCTGCTGGGGTTTTCACTGAAGGCTACACCTTCATTCTGAGAATTATGAACACGTTGGACATAATTGTTGGAACCTACTCTAAAGTTTTCGCCGAAAACACCGATGAGGCGCGGTAGCGAGGCAGAACCAAATGAGTCTTTCTCAGACAAAAGCAGTTCGTACAGCCAGAAAACAGCAGCAAGTGGAAGATAATCAGCTTTTGGAGGAAAAGGAAGGTTCATTATATGCGCCTGAAATCGCTGATTGATCGTTAAGTCGCTAAAACTAATAGTTTTATCGTACTGAAACTTTAAACGCGATTATCTCGAAACTGTATTTCCAAAAACAGAAATACAAAAACAGAATAAAAATTGTAATAAAATCATGTCAAAGTTTTCAAATGATGCAATTATTCTATCACCTTTAAAAACATTCATGAAGAATGTCTTATTTTCGGGTGTCCAAAGGGATCTCTCCCCTTAAATTGAATTTTGAAAAATTAACGTGTTTTGCTTCCTTCTTTTGTATACTATTGCCACAAAAATGTACATTTTGGGATGATTTTTATTCAAATGCGCTTTAAGATATCTACACGAAGCTATCCATATGGAACAGGACAAAAAAATAATTACCTAATTTTTATAAACAATCCCAAAATTCGTTCCATAGTTGCTCCAACACCGGGGCATATATGGAACAAACTTCAAGTCAATGAAACAACGGCAACAAATTTTTTTTATACAACGCAGCCATGTTTTCCTCGCTTTTTCGGGGGTGTTTGCGGGATGTAAAGATGGCGTTTTCCGAACTTCCGGCGGTTGCTATGGTAGCCAGGACGTAAATATTTTATATAACCACTAGGACGTAAATACCGGTGACTCATCCTTGTTGAGCGGTGGTAAAGATTTTTTTCATCTATTTTTGCGCACCAATAACAGGAGACGAACCCGAGTCGTTCGGCAGCGCCGCGAATCCGCTGCGAACTGTGGCGTAACCTAAAAACATCAGCTTGTCCGGTTCCCGCCTCCTATACGTGGTATTATAAGATCATTCGTTATACTAGCGTTGACAATTTTACATCGAGCATCAAATAATAAGTGTAAAGTGAGTGTGAAATAAAACAGCGACAACGGGTGGATGCTATTCAAGCCACCCGATCTTCGCGACGACGCGGATGACGCAAAAGAAAACTTTGTGCCGTCGAAATCGAACAAATTGTACGAATCGACGAACGGGACGTTTATTGAGTGGAAGCGCCAGCATGAAATGAAACCAAACTCGGAATTAATTATGCTGGCGTATTTCAACGGACTACAATAGTATATTAAGCAACGAGTGCGGAAAGTCGGTCATTACCGGCTGTACGCACGAGTAGCTTTAGTATATTACGATACAAGGGCGAAAATATTTTTTCTGACGAATGTGAGTTTGTAGCACGAGCCGAAGGCGAGTGCTGCAATCACGCGAGTCAAGAAAAGGTTTTTCGCACGAGTATAGTATACATTTTTATTGCACGAGGTGTGTAAATGCGATTCGACGCGAACGAAGTGAGCGGAAAAATCGCATCTTACGCACGGCGTGTCATAAAATATTTTTTCTCGGTTCTATTTCTTTCGAACAATAAATGAAAATTCATCATTAATTCAATATTCATTTTATTAACGTTACGTTTGTTCAGTGGGGGAGCTCCGCCCCCCTAACCCTCCACCGGGGCTTCGCCCCTGGACCGTGTCTTCGTAATAGTGCGTAAAGCTCGGATAACATGGCTTTGTTATATAAAATATCGTGTGCATCTTCTAGGCGGGCCTTATAACGGTTCACGCGATGTCTTCAGCACTCGCCGTTAAAAGCGCCCTGTTACCTCCTTGATACACAATGCACTATTTTCAGTAAAACTTATTTCACACCCGTGGAAGGCGGTTCCTAAGATGCCTGAATGGTTGAAATTAATTTTAGCTCAAATTCTTAATTTAGACGAAGCTCGGATGAAAAAAAACTGGTATTCCATAACTTGGAATACCATAGTATAGCAAAAATGTTGAGCCAACTGTTAAAAGTGGCCGGTTTTCGCCCGGATGCCTCATATATAGACATTAAGGTGTCCCTCAATCTGTTCATTTTAGATTTTCAATGCTCCTGTATCCTAGAACGATTCACTACATACTGGAAAGACTCGACTCCAATTCGTTCCATTTTTAACTCGTCTAATAGCGAGTTGAAGCCAAATCTCCAATCGTCTCTTGACCAATTTTCCTGTAAAGTCATGAATAATAATAAGTACCGACAAGTAACAATAACAAAACCGAACTACTCCGAAAACTGGAAGCCTACTTGTGTCCTTCATATTTTCATCCTGACGCAATGTTGCTACTCCGAAAGACATCGGTAGATTTCCCATAAAATTCCAAGAGAATAAAGGCGACGTACGATCATACCAACTGACACAACACACGCAACTGCATCGTAACTTCGCAGTTTTTTTTTTTTTTTTAGAATTTCGTTCGGCAGTTACCGGAAACTCAGTAACCGATGAACGCTTCGAACGAATGTCTCTGGAGCACTTAGTCAATTAGAATACATTACGGTTAACGAGCCGAATGGAACGCAGAGGTGGAGATGCGCGCGTGTTAAATGCTCGCCCGAGTACTTAATTAACGTCAAGATACTAGAAACCCCATGCTACATCGGCCGAAAAATGTATTCGCCTCGAGCGCTACGATGTTGTTGACGTACACCCGAATTATGCAATGGTGATGAACGGAAAATAATTATGTATGAGATATAATTTAATGTCGGAGGGTAATCAAGCGAAGAAAAAGTTTAGGTGCGAGTTGCGACGGTCATCGTCGAGCAGCACGTTGACAAATACTCGACAGTACCATTGCTACGTTCGAGTCGTTTTTTCCGATTCGGAAGAGTCTGTCATCAGCACATTAGTAAAAACAAGAATCAACGAAAAAAGAAAATAATATATTTGTAAGCTTTGAAAGATAAAGATATGCATTTGTTTTTATTAAATTGTTGTTTGTAATGCGAACTTTAATTATATATGCACGCACAAATATGCGCGTCGCGCGCTGTCAATTCCTCGCCACCTGACGCGCGACTCAACAGAAAAATCCTCATAACTTTTTCAAAAATGTAAGTTACGAACTTTTTCCAACGGAAAAGTCTTCTCAATGGAACACAGAATAAATGTCTATGAGAAAAAATATGAAATTCGATGGAGAAGTCGTTGAATTTTCTAGTTGTTTAAAAAAATTGTTTATATTTTAGGTAAATTTTTGCATCACGTTTTCAAAAAAAATGTCATTGAATAGAACAGTTTGTTAGGAATATTCCCTGAGAATATTATTCAATTTTATCAAATAGATCGAAAGAAAAAAATGTTCTTCTAAATTAATACAAAAAAATTCAAATATTAATAACTTTTAGAAAAATGAAAATTAAAAAAAAAACCAAAAAATACGGATTCTTGTATCTCTGAAAAGTATCCGAATATTTTGATTACTTTCATATCCCCGTGACGGATTTTCAAGGGGACCACTTGTTTTATTTTTGCTCACATAGAATTGGAAATTTATTATTTTCGCATTTTCGTTTTTTTTTCACAAGTTATTTGTACCATGGAACTTTTTCTCGTGCCAAATTTCAAGATTCTAGGTCAACCGGAAGTACCCTATGGGTTTTCATGGTCGGACAGAGTACGGAGAATCAAACGAGTGATCCTAAAATAATTTAGCAGTACGGGTTTACGGACTCGATCTAAAATTTCCAATATATTTGTAGTCTGGAGGCAAAACCTAATAGGTCCATAAGCCGAGTTTTGAGATATAACGATTCTACATTGCGAACGTCTTATCACAGCGAACGAATCAATGTCAAAAACTAGGGGGCCTATGGTTTGTGGTGTCCATGGAAAGTAGTGCCCATGGATAGTTGTGCCTATAGTTAGCAGTGCCTATGGCTAGTAATCCCTAAAGCTATTTATGTTTATTTTGTGTGACTCTTTACGAGCCGCACAAGTAACTTCCCGATTTGCGAGTGATTTTTTTGAATTATGTTTTTCTCAAAAAATTAAAAAACTACCGGACCAAATTGGACCAACATCCAATCAGCTCTAAGTCACAGCAAAACACATCGATTGCATTATCGATCGGTCTGATCACGTTATTATTTTTAGAAAAAACGTTAACGAAAATTTTGCCGAATTATTTTTTTTCTTAATAAAAAACGACTCCACACACAAAAATTTTGCTCAAAATAGGCTAAAATGATCCCAATAGACATAAAACGTATAGATTTGCCAAAAAATCGATTTTCGATTTTCGGGGTCATTACAATAACTTCCTTATACAATCGTGAAGTTAATAATAATTTGCCTGCAAACCACAGATATAACGATTGTTCGTTGCAAATGCTCTACAGCGGACAAACCGATTTCAAAAAATAAACATGATTAGGTTATACGTAATTTTGAGTACTGTTCAAGGAAAGATTCGGTAAGATTCGAATAGTCTGTAACTTATGCATAAAAAAATCCACCGTTAGAGTTATTAGATTTCGCCTCCAAAAACGACTCATTACGTTAGGCTAATCTCGTTTATTTCGTCCTCTGTGGGCGATTTCACGGGGTTCCCGTGTTTCGAAACGTCTTTTAAAGTCTTAACTACAAGAATCTTACTCAATCCCATTTCTCGAAAAAATTGACTTATCTTTTTTCCCCCCAAACCGCAGATCAACGCTTCGTATTCCACGCAAATCGATAGGACCTGGAGCTCCACACCTTGTTTCCTATCTTCACTTTCAAACAAATTTTTTATAAATTAAATAAAAACATCATCGTTGTTTTTGAAATTCCCTTCTTTTTGCTTATTTATAGAGGAAGCTATGTTGCGGTGAAAATGTCTTTTCTTCAAATCTTCATGTCATTATGTTAAGAATGCTAAAACGTTGAGAACTTCTATTTCCAGAAAATGTGCGGATGTGTGTGTGTGTGTCAACGTGTATAACTCGAGAACGGTTTTGGCTACAGCCCTTAAGCTTTGCAGACATGCACAGCTTTATAATCTCTTTATTGACAATAATTTTTGGCAGAATTGAAGCTGAGGATAAGATTTTACGTCGTTTTCAAATTACAAAAAAAAAGACGTTTACACGATAGCGATCAGAAATTTTGAGTTATTCATCTTAATAATTCTTCACAAGCAGATTTGTAACCAAGGTTGGTCGGTATTGCATTTGAGCAAGATCCGTGGAAAAGTTCAGATCTTTTATGATTTTGAATTTTTCGAAGAACTTACGTTTCGTTCTGACTCGGGACAACTTTGATCGATTAAGCCCGAACTTGCCACAGGCATGCAACAGTACATTGTGTATCAAGGGCGGAAAGTAGGCGATTCCACCGAGCGTGAAGTTGCCCCCCGAGCGAAGCGAGAGTGGCGCCGCACGAGGAGGAAATTGCCTTCGGCTCGTGGTGCACACCGTAGTTTTTGGTCTACCCTTGTTGAAAACAAAGGGTTTCAGGGAGGTGAAGCCCCCTTGGCTGAACCAAATGCAACTTTTGATTTTGTATGATCAAGAAGGAAAGCAGACATGGAATTTTTAATTTTCTTGGAAAATTTATTAAGTATTCTCTTCCAAAATAAAATGGAAGGGGATTTTTGACACCGGTGACGTAAATTCGAGTTACAATTATCCACTCGGATTTTTTCTGACCGGCAGTAGCGGGCGGAAAAAATACTTTTCCGCCCGGTGGCGTAGTGCGCTGGAAACGGCGACTTTCCGCCGGTAGCACATGTGCGAAACAGCGCTTTTGTCCAACCTGGGTCGGACAAAAAAATTATTCGACTGTGCTATGTATGAGATTCGGTGAAGACGATCAGAGGGATTGGATTTCATGGAACTTCGAATTATTAAAAACAATTACGTTTTTCTCTAACTCACGGAAGCTTTGACCAACCCGACCCAAACTCCCTGCATCTGTCACTCAATCGTAATACGTATGAATTTTGTGAAGATCGGTGGAGGGGACCAAATTTAGTGACATTTAGTAACAAATTAGAAACAAGCTGCAGGTCGAAACTCGCGAATCACTTTTTCAGAATTTCAGAAAGCTGCCATTGAAATTTTCGTGCTGCTCCTAAAATTGATGATATTATGAGAATCTTCCTCTATGAGGAAGCCATAGTTGATGTGAATAATTTCCTTATAGAGGAAGATTCTCACAATATCTTTAATCCTGGGGGAGCAATTTGCGAATTTTAACTTGCGGCTTTCTCGAATACTGTGGAAGCAATTTGTAATTTCTTTTTGTTATTGTGAGTTAATTTATTCTAGTATGAATTGAAAAATGTGATCGTCGTCCATTTGTCCAACCACCGCGTGATATTTTAGCGGGGAAAAAAATATGAACAAGTGGGCGCGGTCAATAAATCGAATTAAAATACTCCAAAAACGTATATTTGAATTTGGACGTGAATTCCGGTCATTCCATTGGCGTTTTACGCATAAGACGCTCTGACTCAACTCTGATCTCGAAAATAAATTAAACAAATAATACGGTCCACGTCAACTCGCCGTCCTGACCCAAAATTCCCGCATATTTTGAATTCTACACGGTCTGCCCTTATCACCAACCTATCGACTATTTAACTCAAACTAACCACGCATGTTCATTTTGCCTTAGTTTCCGCATACGGTTCGCAAAT